>CM076575.1:1133688668-1134058070 GCA_034641835.2 Pinus albicaulis | reverse complement strand
TCTCTAACAAAGTGATATTGAACATCAATGTGCTTTGTCTTTGAATAATAAGCAGGGCTTTTAGCCAGGAAAATTGCACTTTGGTTATCACAGTCTATCCTTATAGCTCGTTGTACCAACCCCATACTTGAACACAATCTCTGCAACCAAACTGCCTCCTTGCTTGCATGCGTGGCTGCTATGTATTCTGCCTCTGTAGTTGAAAGAGCCACTATAGACTGTCTTTTACTCATCCAACTGATTGCGCCTCCAAATAGGCTAAACACATACGTACTTGTAGATCTTCTTTGGTCCAGATCTCCAGCCCAGTCTACATCAACAAAACCACGAATGTCCAAAATTCTTTCCAATCCTGGTCTTCCCTGGTAGCACAAGCCATAATCACTAGTGCCATGTAAATATCTGAAAACCCACTTCATTGTTGTCCAATGCTCCTTCCCTGGGTTTGACATAGACCTGCTCAATACTCCAACTGCATGTGCAATGTCTGTTCTAGTACACACCATTGCATACATCAGGCTACCCACTACACTTGCACATGGAACACGGGACATATCCTCTACTTCTTCTTGTGTCTTGGGACACTGTTCAGCAGACAACTTTACAGCTAAAGGAATAGGAACATTCACCGGTTTACTATCCTGCATATTGAACCTCTGTAATATAGTATCGACATACTTCCTCTGGTTTAAACAAAGTGTCCTCTTTTCCCAATCTCTCTTAATTTCCATGCCCAAAATATAGTTTGCAGCACCAAGATCGTTCATGTCGAATTTGGAGAACAGTTGGGTCTTCAAATCTTGGATAATTTCTTTTTCATTTCCAATGAACAACATATCATCCACATACAAGACCAAATAAATAACACGGTCACCAATTAATTTAAAATAAACACAGTGATCCTCCTTGCTTCTGGTGAAGCCAAGTCCCCGTATATAGGTATCAAATTTCTGATACCACATCCTTGGTGACTGTTTTAACCCATAAAGTGACTTATTCAACCTACATACCAGTTCTTTATTACCCTTCACCATGAATCCTTCAGGTTGCTTCATGTAGATCTCTTCTTCTAGATCCCCGTGAAGAAATGTTGTCTTCACATCCATATTTTCTATCTCAAAATAAAATGCAGCGGCAATAGAGAAAAGTAATATAATAGAAGTAACTTTGGAAACAGGAGAAAACATATCACCAAAATCAATTCCCAGCACCTGGGAATAACCTTTTTCTACCAACTGAACTTTCTATTTCTTCACCTTGCCTTCTACATTCATCTTCTTCTTAAACACACATTTGCTCCCAATGGGCTTCCTTCCAGCCGGCAACTCCACCAAATCCCATGCCTCATTTTTGTGTAAGGATGCCATTTCATCAACCATGGCCTCCTTCTAGAGTTTTCCATCCTCGGAATCTACTGCCTTCCTGACAGTTCTGGGATCATCATCAGTTATAGTTAAGGCAAAAGCTGAACAAAAAGCAGATGGACTATACCTTTCTGGTTGCCTTCTTTCCCGAACTGATCTTCTCAAAGCTGGAGTTTGTGGCTCTTCCTCTTCTGAATCTTCCTCTGTTGTAGAGTCTAATTCATACTCCTTTAGCTCAAACTCTATCTTCTCAGGTTCCTTGGGTATGACTTCATGTTTAACAACATATTTCACCTCTCTAAACACCAAATCTCAGTTGTACACAACCTTCCTAGTTTATGGGTTCCAAAGCTTGTAACCCTTTAAACCATCCTTATACCCAATAAAGATGCACCTTTCAGATTTATTATCCAACTTGGTCCTTTTCTCCTTTGGAACATGTACATATGCATCACATCCAAATACCCTTAGATGTGAAAGAGAGGGTTTCTTACCAATCCATACCTCATGTTGGGTATTATTCTCCAACACTTATGAAGGTGATCTATTAACCAGATAGCATGTAGTCTCCACTGCCTCTGCCCAAAATTCTTGTCCTAACCCGGTACCACTAAGCATGCTTCTTGCCTTTTTCATCAGTGTTCTGTTCATTCTTTCTGCAACTTTATTTTGCTGAGGTGTGTATGGAGTAGTCTTCTGTCGTGCTATACCACACTTCTGATAGAACTCTTCGAATTCCTTCTTGCAGAACTCCCCACCATTATCTATCCTCAACGCCTTTATCTTCTTATCTATCTGGTTTTCCACCAGAGCCTTAAATTCTCTAAATCTATCAAAGGCTTCAGATTTCTTCCTCAAGAAATATATCCATGTATTCCTTTAGAAGTCATCTATGAATGAAACATAGTACACAGACTTTCCTAGTGATGGAAATGACACAGGTCCAAACACGTCACTATGCACAAGTTCTAATATCTTGTTCGCCCTCTTAGCACCAGAAGGAAAACTCACCCGATTATACTTCCCATATACACAATGTTCACAAAAATCGAAATCTAGAGAGAAATTAGACATACCTTCTACCATACCATTTCTATGCAGTATCAAAAGGCCCTTCTCTCCAATATGTCCAAGCCTTTGATGCCATAGCATGGTATTTTCTCCAGAGACATCTAATCTTTCTGCTCCACTTTCAGGAACCAAAAAACTGTTACAACCATCAATAATAGTGTTACCTTGTAGCTTGTACAGAGTTCCAGTCTAGACTCCCTGCATTACTACCAGTGCTCCCCGAACCATATTGTAGGCATCTTTCTCGAACACTATTTTTATGCCTGCATCATCCATCTTGCTTACAGAAATCAGATTCCTGGCTAATGTAGGAATATGAAGAACACGAGGAAGTGTTCTAATCCTTCCACCTTGCAGCTTCAGCTTTACCGTTCCACGTCCGACGATTCTAGCCTTCCTATCATCCCCTAAGAAGACATCACCACCATCATATTTCTCATACTCGCAGAACCACTCCCTATGGGGAGTGAAGTGAAAGGATGCACCTGAGTCAATCAACCATGACTCATGAACTACATGTGTATTTGAAGAAGAAGCCAAATACACATCCCCACCTTCATTCGAGGTGATTTTTGCCTCTGCAGAAGGAGCATCATCAGATCCCTTTCCTTTCTCTGGAGATTTAGATCTGCAGTCCTTTTTGTAGTGCCCTTCCTTTCCGCATTTCCAGCACACTTTTACAAACTTTCCAGGAGATTTAGATCTCCCTCTAGATTCAGATCTCCCACTCGAAACCTTATTCTTATTTCTGTTTTGGGACCTTCCTCGTATAGATAAGGCATCTCCATTTTGACCGTCCATATTTATCCATCTCATTTCCTCTGACAACAAGGCTGAGACAATGTCATGAAAATTCAAGATAGTTGTATTGCTACCTATTGCAATAACCAGACTGTCCCACGAGTCTGGTAGAGAACACAACAAACTAATGCACTTATCTTCATATGAGATTTTAATATCAACATATGATAGCTGACTTACCACAATATTGAAGGTGTTCAGATGCTCTGTCACTGAGTCTCCATCCTTCATCCTTAGGTTATACAACTTTTTCCTCAGGAACAATTTATTCACCAGAGAATTAGATTGGTACAAAGTCCCTATCTTGTCCCACAACTTCTTCGTCGTAGCCTCCCCAGATACATTCAACAATACTGAATCTGAGACACACAATCGTATTGTGCTCTTTGCCTTCCGATCCAGCTTCTTCCAGTCTTCATCGGACATTGTCCTTGGTTTAGTACCCATATCTAATGCGATACACTGATCTTTATCCACCAGTAGATCCTCCGTCTTGAGCTTCCACAACTCAAAAATCTGACCATTAAATTTCTCGATCTCTATCTTTTCGTCACTCGCCATCTTCTTTCACTACAAGAATCGATCCCACAGATCTCCCACTGAACAGGGTCTACCTTAGGCCCGAGCAAAAAACCCTCAGTAGCAAAGGTGTCCCCTTGAAGCCGAAACAACTCTGATACCAAATGTAGGTTTTAACCCTGAACAAAAATTATCTACACACGAATCTTGTAACAGAAAATAAACAATAGCAAGAGCATAAAACATAAAATAGATAAACATAGAAATTTTCCCCTGGATCTGAAATCGGGACGACCAGCTTGATTTTTCATTATATTCCTTTTAGTGTTACGACACATATATATACATGCCGAAGCATATATGAACCCTAATCCATTAACCTTGGATTAGAACATAACCGTAGTTCCCTTGACCGGATCTACAAAAATACCAGGAGCCGAAAACCATCGTACCCCAAAACCATGTGCAAAACCATGCACAAAACCATGGGTGTGGACCACCCACCAGGAATTAAGGACCAAAATTTTTTGTCGTGGCGTTGCCCTAGACCCCGACAGGGGGGGCTACCGCCCCCCCTGTGACCCCCCCGTTTCACCCAATGCAAAGGGGGGGCGACCCCCCCGTACATGCTTAGTCATGGAAAGAATATAACACATACCCAATACTGTTTGCAGCCTCAATAAAATCAATAGGAACCCATTTGGATTTCATAAGATGTTTACCAAATAGTGCCCATATCCTAGCAATGAATGGGCAAGAGAAGAATAAATGATTTGCAATTTCCGATTCACATAAGCAAAAAACACATCTGCTAGGTCCGTGTACCCCTCGTTTCATGAGGCCATCCCACGTGAGAATTTTATTTCTCCATACCAACCAACAAAAGAGCAAGATTTTAGTCGGAATATGCCTCTTCCAGAATTTTTCAAAACCAATACTAATGTGATACAAAATTTCTATATTATTAATATTTGAATAAACATTTTTGACCACCAGAGAGTTATTCCCCATCTTACCAACCCATATCAATTTATCCCTACAATTGTCGAAAAAAAGACCAATCTACTGGAGTTCCGCCTTGTACATGTTCCATTCCAAAGCCTCTGTGCCTCGAAGCGCCAGTTGCATATCTGATTTGAAGATGGGGGCATTGTGCTCCCAGTGTGATATAACTTGTGATAGATAAAAAATCCCAGAACTAGAGAAAATATGTGCCAGCCTGTTTGATAGAAACATAACATTGGACATCTCATAAATCTTGTCTCCATTCAGCAATATCTGTTTCTCGTTGCCAAAGGACCAGACCAACCCACCAACAAGAATATGCAATATCTTGGTAAAACTATTCTAGATTGCTGATCTGCTACACGACAATCTTTCTTACTCTGCCTAAATTTGATTACAAGCCAATGTATGCAAATATCAAAAGAGGTGTGTATTCTTTTTATTCTAATTTTCTTTTGTTGTAATCACGACCATCCAAGAATCTTCCTTACTTCCTTACTCCGCCTAAATTTGATTACAAGCCAATATATGTAAATATCAAATGAGAAAATTATAGAAGTCTCTTTCATTTGGGTTAGAGGTTAAATATAGTGTTTAATAAATATATTTTTTTAAAGTTTGGTAGGACTTTTTTTTTTTTTTTTTTAAATTTCATTTTCATCAACCTGTCTAGATACATCACTCTAACTAGAGAAAGAAATTAAACCAGTCTCATCACCATTTAATCAAAACCACACAAACAATAAATATTACTACTATTTGAAAATATTTTTGTTTTAATAAAACAAATTATTAATATTAAAAAAAATTATTAAATATAATTATATATATAATTTTTTCGTAAATTAGAGTTTTGAACCAATTTAAAAGAAAACCCTAATGATTGTGGATGAATTAGATAATTTTTTCATAAATTGTTATTTGATTAAAGGAAAATAAAATTTTTATATTATAATTATTTAATTTTTTAAATGGTTTATATTTATGTTATTTTAATTTTAATATAATTAATTTTATATATTTTTATTTTAATTCTTTTGAAAGAATAATATCTTATAAATAAAATAAATGTTTTTATTTTCATACTTATAATAAAATTTATTGCTATTTTTAAGTACATATTATAATAAAAATAATTTATTTCATATTATAATAAAAATTATAACTTAATTATTATATTTATTGATACATACTTTAAAAATGTGTTGTTTATACATCTATAACTCTAATTTTAAGATTATTTTTTCCTGAAAGTTCCTTACATAGGTTCTTCTTTAATATTGGGTACTTTTTAACTTTCCTTCTTCTGACTTCCTTATATAAGTTCTTTAATCCAGGGTATTTTTTAACTTTTCCCTTATTCCTTTTTTAATATAGGGTACTTGTTTAATTTTCGCTTAGTCTCTATAAGCAAATCAAATTTTCTTAGCATAAATTTGCGGCAAAAATCTTATGAAACATTTTTGTGTATTGAATATTGAAAAGTACATTATAAGTAACAAAACTTCTTTTAAAAATTAAAAAATCAATTACATATTTATATCAACTTAAAATTAATTTAAAAAGAATTTAAGTTATAATATATTTTTTCTAATTGAAATTATTTCATATTTGGTTTATTTTTGTTTTAAAAGAAAAAACAACATATTATAAATTAGTATGAAAGTAAATTATTGAGAATATTATGAGGGAAGTATGTTTTTCATTTTAATGATAATATTGAATATCTGCTAAAATTTATATAGTTTCAAGGATTTCAAAAAGGGAAAGATTAGATAAAATTCTCTACTTTTTCTCAACATTAAAAAAGCGCTTAGTATATATTAATGTATCAGCACAAAGTTTCAATATATTACATAATATTTCTGATAAATATCCAAACAGCAGAGTCAAAACTAAAGCACCATCTAATAAACCCATTACAATTTTAGTTTTCTATATATCTATCAAAATAATTTTAGTTTTCTTTACATTTTACTTTGTGCTCAGAAAATACCGACAAAAAAATTTAAACACTAGTCAAGACATATGATCTCTCAATCTTCACAATTATTTAATGCATCCATCTAACCATCTTTGCTTACAATTATTTACTGCGTGCATCTTAAATTCTTTGCTTATTTAGTGATAATAAATGCACGACTTGGAAGCATTTGCCAGCATCCCTATACCCTAGCAAAACCTCTGAAATATATCCTGTACGACCTCCCAACACTTCCTTACACTTCCTTAGCATCAGCCCAAGACGTCATCAACAAACAGAATGTGGATGATTTCCCTCTGTGCCGTAACCTGAATGCCTCTAAACAATCCCAAATCCGCTGCCCTTCTTAGACTTAAACTAAAAGCGTCCATGACTAGAATAAAAAGCACAAAAGAGTTTAAACACTAGTCAAGACAAATATGATCTCTTAATCTTCACAATTATTTACTGCATCGAGAGATCCATGATGGTCACCAATTGCCTGTTCAGGGTAGGGGGCGCCAGCTAAGAAGTGTACTCTTGCGTTCTGCAGAGGGGAGACGAGGATGGGCTTGTTGGGCCTTCTCTGAGCAATAGTCTCATAGATTTTGCAACAGAGGCGCTGAAGAAAAACATAACAACACTGGGAACCAAGGTTCTTCCTTCTATCTGAACAGCTCCTGTACGTGTACAGTATGCTGAAGGCGAGCTCCAGCGCAAGGGCTCGGAACTACAGGAAATTAGCGCCATTTACTTAAAATATTGGGCTCATGTATGCTGTTATATACATTTTCATTTAGTTAAATAGTTAATAATGGATCAGATAGACTTTCCATAAATACATCCAGGGCTTTAACTGCACTCTCCCATTATCTTTTTCCCGTTAATTTATGTGGGAATGCACTGAAGTAATATTTATTTAGGCCGATAGGCCTTCTCTTTTTAGGCCGATAGGTTTCTCTTTTGAATTAATACAGTTGCTTTTTCGTCAACCAATTCATTTTGATAATGACACATGTCACTAGTAAAACGTGTGCAAAAAAATCATAAAATCATAAAATCATTTCCAAAAATAAAATAATACTATACCTTTATCATAAAAATCATAAAAGATAACCGTTCAAAAAAACAAAGAAATATATCTTCATCATAGCAAGTTCACATATTTCTCTAAATTTTTAGGAATTTTTCATCATATATATATAAAGTTAAAAAAAAGCATAAAAACATGATAACTTTTTACCAAAACATAATACTGAGTTTACATTTCTAATTTGAGTAATATGATTTATGCATTATTGGTAATATGCTTTATTTGGTAATGCTTTACTCTTGCATATTAGTTCCTTTCAACTTTTATATAGAGAGGAAATACAATATACGTAGATTCCGTCATAGGCGGTGCCACAGTGCCCATTGAAAAGAAAGCGTAATGTAATCAAAACTGATAAGGATGGTCTCATAATATCCACAATGTATAGCTATTACTTTCAATTAGGAATCCTCTTTTATCTTTATACACTGCAGTGCCATGTTCTCGTTTATCAAATAACGCCTTTTGCAGATTTGTCTTTGCATTGCAATCTGAATGAGTTTATACTCTGCGTGGGTACAGCATAGCATTGAGCAGATCTCCTGTGTGTTTCTAGAGACACGAGCCTATCACAGTGTTCGACAATCCTTTTGACATGGACCTGTTTTCATTTTCAGACCTGGTCGCTTTTCATCATTCAAGTTTTCTTTTTTTAAATGATGTCCGAATATAAAATTCATGCCATTTATAGAATGAAACTTCTGTGAAAAATTATATTCGACTTGACGTGTGATCAGTTGTGGATACAAAATTCATATGGTGCAACTTTTGTTAATATTGTGGGCTTCCCGGCTTCATTATGTATGTTCCCCACCTCCTAGAATCTCTCAAACCGATAGAAAGAATTATGCTGCATGCAACTTTTACAGTTGGGGCCGAATGAAATAGATATCTCATGATATTTTTTTTTTAAATTATTGTCACGCAACAATAAGATAGAAGCATGTTACTAATAATAGCATGCATGAAGGAGGGAAAGGGACACCGGAGAGAAACAATGGTAGAGATGTCATAAAAAGATGGGTGTGTTTGTTTGTTTTATTTTTAATTTGTTTTGTGCTTT
Organism: Pinus albicaulis; assembly: GCA_034641835.2. Taxonomy (NCBI): domain Eukaryota; kingdom Viridiplantae; phylum Streptophyta; class Pinopsida; order Pinales; family Pinaceae; genus Pinus; species Pinus albicaulis. The sequence goes on along the minus strand of CM076575.1, from coordinate 1,134,049,191 downwards.
TTTTATTTGCATCGTTGCTCTTCATATTTGATATATACTTCACATGCTCTTCGCGCGATCTCTTTGCCGTCAATTTCCGCCTGCTGCAGTCCGACGAGGATCTCCAGGTGGGCGAGCTCTACTTTCTCCTGCCGCTCGCAGTCCTCTGACTCCGACATGTTGCGCTTCTCTGCTGCTGCGTTGCCACTAGAAAGGAGGTGTCCAGGGCAGCCCAGCGGCAGAGAAGCGCAGATTCAACTTGCGAACTCCCGGGTGAGGGGTGTAGTTCGACGGATGAGAAGTTTTTGCAGAGCTGCTATAATCCGGAGTTGAAGATGGCATTTAGGGAACACTTGATTTCCAAAATCAGATCGTGGAGACCTCATCTGGACAACATCCAGGAGACCGCCTTAGCTTATTAAGCCCATCTCTTAGCAATTCTAGAATTGTAAATTGTTTGTTTTTATGTTGAAGATTTATTTGCTTCGATTCTGATGAACAATTTGTGTATTGGAACAAGTAACACTGAATTCGCCAATTATGCAAATTTGGTACTTAATCTAATATGATTCATTCATTTTTCCTATGCAAACGGCGGTCATTTTTGGGTTTTTTAATAACTGTAACACTCTTCCATTAAGTTGATTTAATTGTGATGCCCTTCGTACGTTTTATTTTGCAAAGAGGGGCAGTTACTTTCAAAGCCTTTTGCTTGAAATCAGTGTTAATATTTTTGGGCTGCTTTAAGAAATACACTGAGATTTATTCCTGTGTTTATTATTTTTGTTTTAAGAATTTTATTATTAAAAATTGTGTCATGCTGGAAATATAAAATAATAATAAATTAGAATTTTATTTGTATTTGTGTTAAAAAAATAGAATATTAGAAATTATAGGAAAAATATGAGCATAGGACGTAAAAGCCAAATTAGACCTTGAAAGAAAATTTGAGAAGATATAATTTGAAATGATGAAAAGAAAAAAAAGAATGAGACTTTCCTATGTCTAAATAGAAATCTCTAATTTGTTTTTGCAATTTCAATTTGATTATCATATTTATTCGATTTAGAAACATATAAAATCTAAAAAATTAAAAAAATACATGATAATAAATTTTTTGAAAACAACTTCTAAAAAGATAGTTTTCTTTTTTATTATGCTCGAAATTTTAGCGGCTTTTTAAAAGTTGTTAATTTCGCAGTATCATTTCTATCCAGCCTCATAATTTCTTGTTATTTCATGGTTTTAAATATGATTATTAAGTTTTTTATATAAATATTTTTATTTTTAAATATATTTTTTCCAAAAATCTATGGAGTGTCATAAATTTTTGTTTTTCCAAAAATCTATGCAGTGTCACTTTTTTGATATAATTACTGAGTCTATTATTTATAAATAGATATTTATATTAAAAATTTTACTATTTAAATATATTTAATCATAATAAATATCTCTTTTTAAAAAGAATATATGTTTTTAGAATATATTTATGTTTTTAAAAAGCATAAATATATGTTTTTAAAATGAATTCATTATTTGTTATTATCTAACCACTTACCTTGGTCAAATTCAATATTATTGACATTAAGATTTTGAAGAATTTCTAAAATTCCTAGATGTATATTTTCTACCTTTTTGAATTTGAACTTTTAACTTTTTACAAGAAAGGATGCATTCTTAATTATTAGAATTATTAGAACCACTCAACACATATTTAAAATAGGTGTAGTCTAAATAAAATAGTTATTTTTCGTTGTAATCTAACAACACAATTTGTAACCACATTATAATTTGTTTTTAATAGATCATTTAGCATGCATAAATGTGTCTTTGACAAACTCAATTTTTGTAAATTAAAATATCATCTCATCTATTAATTAGATTGCTTTTGAATATGACATAATCAATTTAATATTTAATATTCTAGCATCTTGTTGACATTCATGAATATTTTAGTTACATATTATAAACTTAAGAATTAAATTTAAGTTTAACGTCTCAATTGTTATTGTTATTTTCTTGTACAACTTTTTTTATTTGAAAATTCTATTGGCCTCTCTTTGCACTTTTTGAGGCAACTTCTAGTTAAGTTGTTATACACAAATTTCAATGTCCGTCAATTGTTATTAGATGAAAAAAAGGCTTTAATCCAATGGAAAAAGAAAAAAAAACCGTTGTATTAACGTTCAGTGTATGTCTATCTCCTATGAAAAACCCGTGAAAGATTTAATTCAAACACATCTCAACGAGTTGGAAAAAAAATAAAATTAAAGATAATTGAAAAGTAAATACTTTTGGAGATAAAAACGTAAATAATTTTTTAAGATGTAGAAAAAAGAGGCTTGTACTTATGTCACTTTAAGATATAAAGTCAATAGTGAGATATATAATGTTATCGAATATACAAAATTAGTAAATAAAATGTTATTAAAACTTAGAATATAAAGAAAAATCAGTTACATTATGTTAAATTTACAGATTCTATAATCTTTCCAATATAAATTTTTTCTCAATCTTCAAAAATTCCTTTTCCAGTACCAATAAAAAATATTTAATAAAAAAGGTGCTCTTTTATATTCAAAGTCTTTTTTTTTAAATGGCAAATTCAAAATTTACTATTGGATGAACTACTTTTGGGAATTTGGATTAGTTTATGATAGAGGAGGTTTATATTCAAAGTTTTTTTTGGAAAATGTCAAATTCAGAATTTAGCATTGGATGAACTACTTTAAATCATATCTACTAAATAGATATATCAATAAAGCTAGTCACTCACATAACATCTTTACATTGTTTGATAGTAGAGAAGGGGATCTTTTGTTGGGCATTGATTAAATAATTATTTTAGCTAACATAACAAATTTAATTCACTATTCAGAGATACCATGGTGAGCTCTTATAGTATCATCCACAAGCTTTGAATCCTCTTATAGTATCATCCACAAGCTTTCCTTGATTCTGCATGATATTATGCAAGACGAGGAAGGGGCTTATAAATAAATGAAAAAGGCTTTATGCACCTTAGACAACAAAATATAGGAAGGGGCTTATAAATAAATGCAAAAGGCTTTATGTGCCTTGGACTCTGAAAAAGTGGGAAAAGGTTGTGAATTGTACATTTGATGTTGATATTGATTTCTTCAACATAGGTTTGGTGCATATTTCTTTCTTCTCTCATAGTTATTTCTGACCAATTTTCAATATTGAATTGTCTCACTTGTATTAGAAATTGGAGAGAGCATCCATTGAACACAGGAATAACACACAATAATTATTTTCTATATTATAATCAAATGAATATATCACAATTTTTATAGTGCTGCTGAGATCCAACTAATTCCACTCTTGGAGGGAGAAGTTGAGAGAATATGTCAACATCCTCCAACACACCAAACCAATCCCTAATCTTTAGTATGCATCATAAATGAGGCATTATCTCAAACACTCCCCCTTAATGCCTACATTATAGAAATGGAGAACACACTAATTTAATACAAACATTTGTCTGCCCTGGTCTTCATTAACATTTGTACCCACTCTGAGATCTCATAGACAATGTTCTTTTCTCCACCATTTTCGAGCTACCATTCAACCCATTTAAAATACATTTGTTTCTGACTAGCAATGTTGAATTTTTAAGATCAAAGATTCTTGACACCCCTGAAGAGGAGTCTCGACACTAAACTATCCTATGGAAATATTTCCATCTGTGAAATAACCCCGAAGAATAAATTTCAACAGTCTATAGGAAAATATTCTAGGTACAGAATATGATTAGCAATCAATCCTACAAAGTGACCTTTACACACAAGGATCTCATTGTATAACATGTAACTGATGCTCTTGAAGCCCGAAGCACAACAAGATCCATCAGCATATAACAAATTCACACAATCAAATTAGCCAATTGTTCTCTCGGAACCGAAGAACGTCGAGAACGACTAATTTAAATAATGCTAATTTGTTCAATAATTGGTTCTGCACTACACGAATCTCACAACAAAAATTCATAATTCTACATATTACCAAGCTACACACTCCACCAGCACAATTCTTCTCCCATGAATAATGCTCCCCCCTTGTTTCCAATCAAATTTGCTGCTCGCTTCGGTGATGGAGGCAATTTTCTTGTCACATTTCTTGTCAACTTCCCTGTTCTTGAATAGTGTTTCACTGTGTGCATTTCGACACTGTAGAGCTCAATAAAGCCAGCTCGAGATAATGAAAGTAATAAAGTAAGGAACGAACAATGAGCGAGGTGAGATACAACACACATCCGTAGTTGCTTCCTTTACGCGTCCACTCTGCTGAGCTTGCACGCAACTAGAAATTATTACTGATATGATGGGACCCTCTGTTTCTACCAGCGACAACCCTAGAAGCTGATTTTTGGGACATAATCTGGCGATCTCCTCCCGTAGAATCAAACTGAAGCCATTTTTTTTGGGTTCCTGACGCTGCCTTTATTAGTCTTATTAACCACATCATCATCTCCTCCTTTTATTGAATCTTTGTCGTTGTCTACATAACACTTTGGCCGCAAACTTGAACTACCACTTGGAATGCTATGATAAGAAGAAGCTCCTCTATTCATATTCTTGTTGTAATCGATGAGTTCATCCTTTGGTAGTAGTGGGAGAGGAATGAGGTAATACAGACGAGCTGCTACAAGCTCTGCCTTTTCTGGAAGAGGTTGATATTGCCTTCATGGATTGTCATATACTGCAGAGAATCATTTGAATTATCCAACAATTCATAATTGGGTTAACAACACACATACAAAAATACACCGAATTGAGCTGACAGTAACAAGCATCTGCACATCTACATGTTGTCCCTCTATTCTCAAATTCGTTGGAAGTAATATAAAGTGGATGGCGTTATCTGCTTGCAATAGATGCTGTCTCCAGGCTCTTTTCTACAAACCGGAGTTTATGACAGGATCCTTTTTCCGCTGGATTTCAATGGTGTAGAGTAGTGTCGTAGGGCCATGGAGGCACCAATTCAAAACCCAATCAGAGCAGCGAACGCCCAATAAAATTATTACGCCAACAGAGCAGCGCTCAAGTTGCTGGTGCACTAACCATCGACACACAAACAATAAAATAACAAACACACAAAACTTCACACTGCTCTCACATCTTCCTGGGCACTCCCATGAGGGATTAAGCCCAACTAGGCTCTGGTACCATATTAGAAATTGGAGAGAGCATCCATTGAACACAGGAATACCACACAATAATTATTTTCTATATTATAATTAAATGAATATATCACAATTTTTATAGTGCTGCTGAGATCCAACTAATTCCACTCTTGGAGGGAGAAGTTGAGAGAATCTCTCAACATCCTCCAACACACCAAACCAATCCCTAATCTTTAGTATGCATCATAAATGAAGCATTATCTCAAACAACTTGAACAAAGAATTCTAATCTTTTACATTCTACCTACATATAATTTGATCATGTACCTGCACATAAATTCAACATGTAGCCATTTCATATTTCAAGTCTTTTATGATATCTATTTCCCCTAACTCTACAAAATTCCTACGATTTACAACTTCAATGTATGTATCTATTAAAATTTTTTATGTTAATTTCGATACAACCATCTTATATGCAATTTTACTGAGGAAATAATTTAAAATTTAGGTGGAAAATTTCAAGTCTTCCTCTAACATCCATTCTTCCTCTTATATCCATTTTCCCTAACATTGCCAAATTTATATCATTTACAACTCAAGCTCATTTTCCCTCCCAAATTATTCTTGACCCATGAAATGATTCTAAGTTAATTTGGTCACAACCATCTTATATGCAATCTTTCTGAGAGCATAATTTCTAACTTAGGCGGTAGGGACTGAGTTATTATGTAACACTTATTTATAAAAATTGTCGAACCAAAGAAGCTTTCCATCCTTTATTAATCATTTCTCAATGCTAGAGCTGCAATGGATCTTGTGATGAAGGCAACTCTAAAATATTTCTATGAATTGATCTCCTCTACATTGATAATATCATACATAAATATATTGTAAATGATATTTTAAAATCTAATTATCACAACATTTATCTCATCAATTTTTATTGGTAGACATGTATAATAAGATAAATTGTGGAAAATTCTTAGTTACTTCATCAGATAAGAGAGACACTACTTCAACCATTCATGTTATGATATCAACCTTAAAATTAATTGTATCTGTATAGCAACCCCTCCCCACATCTCTAATAAACTAGGAATTCTCAAAGAAATTATTTCTATCTTGTGCATGCCAACAAAATCTAACAAAACAAAGGTTATATAATCAAATAAAAAAGATGATTTACACTAATTTTGTTTATGACAACAACTTAGAGTAATTTAATTCATATAAATATCTAGAAAATCTTCAAGCTTAAACTAAATCTTAAGTGGAAATAAAAATGAGAAAATGAATAAAGAATGGTAGAAGGCTTATTTTAGTTTTGAGAAATTTGTAAAAGATCAAATGTTTTCTTTGAGGAGAAATTGAAGCTGCTCTTTAGCATTCAGAATGCTCCAGTTATCTTATATGGATGTGAAGTCTAGGGTTGTAGCATCTCTAGACAATTATACAGGATTTGAAAAAAGAATAAGTGTTTTATAACTTATAATATTGATATTAAAATCAATATGCCATATCGCATCCCCTTCATAAAAGTTAGTATTTCCTCCATTAAGAGTATGGTTGTGACAAGGAACATTATGTACAATCAAAATAAAATTAACATCTGAAATGAGAGGTTTATTAAAATTTCTTCAAAATTTGGTCAACACCAGAGTTAGCACAATATTACTAGGCCTTTGCTAAACCATTTCAAATAAATGAGGTAGCCATTTTATAGAATAATGATGCCATTAAGAATACTCATCAAAAGTACAAAGATTTGAGGAAAACTTCCCTCCAATATTTCTGAGCATAGAAACAAATTTCTAAAACAAAATAATTATTTTTTTATGATTTTCCATAAGGTTAGATAAACCAACGTTACTCTTTATAGATGGTGGAAATCATTATCATCATCAGCAAGCACCTTGTTTATTCCTAATAGTAGTATTTACCTTCAACACTTTTTCACCATAAAATAGCCCAACCACATAATATATATAGTCAAAGGGGTTTCTAGGATCTGTAAGTCAGTAAGGTCTAGAGCGGATCCTATTTGGAGGTGGTCGCCTGCAAAGGTTGTGTGAAAGTTACAACTCTAGAATTTTACAATTGCTCACTGGTGGGTGGTGAAATATTAGACTTGTGGTATAGAAAAGGAAATCCAGAGTTGGCATTGATGGTTTGAGGGGAGAAAAAAATGTAACATCAAAGAGGCCAAGCGAGAAGAGGGATTGGTCCATGAAGGAAGGGACTCAGTGGGGAATGGGAGCAGCAACAGTAGAGGGAGAAGGGGCCTAAGAGACAGTACTGGATGAAGAGGTGGCCCATAACCCTGATCAATATCCTAGAAAAATTTGACCTATTATATATATAGATTGGGTTGGAATCTGATTTAACATGAGTATTAAAAACAACATTTCATATTTTAATGATTACCTTTTTATTTACCTCCTTTAATATAACGATTGCCTCTTACCTTTTCTAATATAAGGGTTATTACATAAGATGTGTACATACTTTCTGAAGATATATGAAAAAAACAATTTAAGGTGTCACACAAGTTGAGACATAGTTATAGCAAACTTCAAGATGGAAAGATAAGGCAGATAAAATATAAAAGGGGAATGAAGTCAAATACATAACAAATAAAAGGGGAAAAATTTCGAAGGGACATAAATGGTCTTCTTGTAGCTTTATAGTCATATCTTACTTCTCTATAATATTGTATTGCAAGGGCATATCGAAATATTCTAGCCTTCACAAGTTGCGAGATCATGAATACCTTTAATTTTTCGACAAGTTACCAACACATTCCTTTTCTTTTCTTCAAATCAAGAATTCTTTTGGTTTAAAGGTTTCATGTTTTTAATTGCATGTTATTTTAATTTATTCACGCAGCACTTATACGAAAAAAATGTGTGTAATTCTATTTTGGGACTTCTCTAGTTGTCCTCTCACTTTACCAATTGCTTAAATGTGCATTTTGGTTGTCATTCAAGCTTTGGTGGGGATGAAAATTCTTAGAGAACATAATATTTTTGTTGGGATAATCTGTGCTATAAATACGAGTCATTCCAATGGTCTCTCCATGCAGTGGTTAAGTACTAGGGAAAACTATATCATCAGTTAATAATTATTGATAATACATTTGTAATTAAATGTCTAAAATTTCACATAATATATTATTAGCCCTGCTAATACACTTGTAATTAAACCACAATGTTGGATGGGTTAATGATGCCCAACTCTATATTTCCTATAGACTTGGTATTTATAGCCATGATAGCTCTGATCCCGTACCCATATACCAATGGAAATATAAGTAGACCTACCTATAGGTATAAAGGCGTAAAAATAAATAATAAAGATGCATCTACTGGGAGAACAATACGAAAAGAACATTGTGGATGCAACCCAAATACCGTACCCATGTACTAATGGAAAAAAATAAGTAGACCTAATCGTAGGTATAAAGGTGTACAAATAAATAATAAAGATGCATATATGGGAGAAAAATACAAAAAGAATATTGTGGACGCAACACTATTCTTCATGTCCAAAACACCACAAAAATCGATGGCATCTCCATCGCTTCAAAATTATTGGCAAAATTCCATGCTCAAATGAAACATAGACATTAGAAAGCACCACGAAAAAACTATATATAGAATGAAATATTTAATCAAGAGATAATGTTCTTCATCAAGAGAGAGATGTGTATTACATGGAGTCATCAAAAACAGATTATCGACTGAAAATTTAACGATATATATAACATTGGACAAAGATAGAGATATTTTTTTAGGAAAACTTTACTGCACTCACTAATGTGGTTTCGAGGGCTGATTTGTGCCTGAAGCTTTCCTAGTGATCCAAGCAGGAATTGCAGTAGATAGGTTCATCTATTGAGATGTTTATGGATGAGCGTCTGGAGATGAAAACACTAAAGGTATATATTCAGCCCATAGAGGCATTTGTAGGTGCATTAAGCATCATCTCGGGTGAGCAACTACTTCTTCTGGTTTAACTCTCCCTATTCAAGAGGTATTTTTCGTTGCTAGCCAGATAATCAAGACTCAGGTTATTCCAAATCTGTGATGTTGCCTCGTTCATTTCCCCTTCCCTACCTTGTAATAGAATAGGGAGCGCATGTTTCTCTTCTTATACGATGCATGTGGCACCTTCCCCTTTTGTGATAAGATAGCTAGCCAACATTCAATAATATCCCTCAGGCTATGTCCATTCATATCATAATGGCTCATTCATTCAGGGCCCCTTAGCTGCGAGCATTCATCGACCTACTTCATTCCGAACAATGCAGGATCCAAGATCTTGAGTCATGGATGTAATTCCAAATCCTATACACTTACTTAATACGATTCATTCCAATGGGATTTCCATGAAATGGTTAAGTACTGGGTAAAAAATATATCAGCGGTTAATAATTATTGATAATACATTTGTAATTAAATGTCTAAAATTTCATATAACATATTATGAGCTCTATTGATACACTTGTAATTAAACCACATTGTTGGATGGGTTAACAAGGCCCAACCCTATATTTCTCGTCGAACTAGTATTGATAGCCACGATAGCCCCAATACCGTACCCATGTACTAATGGAAATATAATTAGACCTACTTGTAGATATAAATGTGTAAAATAAATAATAAATATGCAACTAGTGGGAGAAAAATACAAAAAAAAACATTGTGGATAAAACCCCAATCCCGTACCCATGTACCAATGGAAATAAATAAGTAGACCTACCCATAGGTATAAAGGTGTAAAAATAAATAATAAAGATGCATCTAGGAGAGAATAATAAAAAAATAATACTATGAATGCAACCTTGTTCTTCATGTCCAAAACACCACAAAAATCAACAACCTTTCCATCTGTTCAAAATACCCAAAAAAAATGTCATGCTCAAATGCAACATAGACATTAAAAATCACCATGAAAAAATCAGATACATAACCAAATTTTTAATCAAGAGATAATGTTCTTCATCAAGAGAAATATGTATTACATGGAGTCATCACAAACAGATTTTTGACTATAAAGTTAACGACATATATAACATTGGACATAGATAGATATATTTTTTGAGGCAAACTTTACTCCACTCACTAATGTGGTTTCCAGGGTTGGTTTTGTGCCTGAAATTTTCCCAATGATCCAAGCAGGAATTGCAGGAGATAGGTTCGTCTCTTGAGATGTTCGTGGATGAGCGTCTGGAGATGCCAACACTAAAGGTATATATTCGGCCCAGAAATCCATTTGTAGGTGCATTAAGCATCATCGAGGGTGGGAAACTGATTCTTTTGGTTGAAATATCCATATCCAAGAGGTAATTCTCACTGTTATCCCGACAATCAAGACTAAGGTTCTTCTTAATCTGTGATGTTGCCTTGCTCATTTCCTCTTCCCTACCTCCTAATAGTATAGGGAGCATATATTTCTCTTTTTATTTGATGCATGTGGGCGCCTTCCCCTTCTGTGATAAGATACCCAGCTGAAATTCAATAATATACCTTAGGGTCTATCTTTTCATATCATAATGCCTCATTCATTCATGGCCCCTTAGCTACGAACATTACTCGACCTATTTTGTTCCAGACCAAGCAGGATCCAAGATCTTGAGCCAAAGATGTAAATCCAACTCCTATACACTTACATAATATGATTCATTCCAATGGTCTCTCCATGCACTCGTTAAGTAGCAGGGAAAAACAATATCATCAGTTAATAATTATTGATAATACATCTGTAATTAAATGTCTAAAATTTCATATAACATATTATTAGCTCTACTAATACACTCGCAATTAAACCACATTGTTGGATGGGTTAATGAGTCTCAACCCTATTTTTCCTATCGACCTGGTATAGATAGCCACGATATCCCCGATCCCGTACCCATCTACCAATGGAAATATAAGTAGACCTACATGTAGGTATAAAGGTGTAAAAATAAATAATAAATATGCATCTACTGCGAGAAAAATATAAAAAGTAACATTGTGGACACAACCCCAATCTCGTACCCATGTACCAGTGGAAATAAATAAGTAGACCTACCCTTACGCATAAAGGTGTAAAAATAAATAATAAATATGGATGTGTGGGAGAATAATACAAAAATAATATTAAGGACGCAACACTGTTATTTATGTCCAAAAGACCACAAAAATCAACGGCATCTCCATCTGTTCAAAATACCTAGAAAAATTTCATGCTCAAAAGCAACAAAAACATTAAAAAGCACAACAAAAAAATTATATACAAAACCAAATCTTTAATCAAGAGATAATTTTCTTCATCAAGAGAGAAATATGTATTACATGGAGTCATCACAAACAATTGTAGACTACAAAGTTAACAATATATATATAATTAGACATAGATAGAGATATTTCTTGAGGAAAACTTTACTGCACTCACTAATGTGGTTTCGAGGGTTAGTTTTGTGCCTGAAGCTTTCCCAGTGATCCAGGCAGGAATTGTAGGATATAAGTTCGTCTCTTGATATGTTTGTGGATGAGCGTCTATAGATGCCAACACTAAAGGTATATATTTGACCCACAGAGGAATTTTTAGGTTCATTAAGCATCGTCCTGGGTAGGAAAATCCTTCTTCTGGTTGAACTCTCCCTATCCAAGAGGTAGTTCTCACCGCTAGTCGAAAAATCAAGACTCGGGTTCTTCCCAATCTATGATGTTGCCTCAGTCATTGCCCCTTCCCTACCTCGTTGTATGTGATTCATGTGGGTGCCTTCCCCTTCTGTGATAAGATAGCTAATCAACATTCAATAATATCCCTCAGGGTCTTTCCATTCATATCATAATGGATCATTCATTCAGGGCCCCTTAGCTACGAGCATTACTTGACCTACTTCGTTCTGGACCAGGCAGGATCCAACATCTCGAGCCAGGGATGTAAATCCAACTCCTATATACTTACTTCTTACCACATCGACATGCGATCAAGCATTTGATCAACCCACTTTGATCTTTACTATTCATTACTCAATATCTTTGCTAAGTTACTTAGAGAAGTGAGGGTTTGTAGATCTTAAAGGAAGGGTTGTATGTAGATTTTTTCGAAACTGTTAATGCCCACTAACTTTTTTTCTAACTATACTAATCTGACGGAACACAAACCTTCAATCGTCTAACATTCAATCTGATGTTGCATAGATTTACACATTGGCATCTAGGGGATTTGTTTTCAAAGAGGAATGCCTTACGAAGTAATGAACAAAAACAATAAATTGGTTAAAGAACTAAAACAAGAAATTTGTTTAGAATATTGCAAAGAAAACATTGAAAAAATAAAATGGTAAAGAATCTTCCAAATTAGTGCTACATTATATATGGATAATTTCAAAATGAATACTTGGAAAGAAATATGTCTCTCTTGTTTTTGTATATAACTTTATATATGTGGATTTTTAAAATGAATAAAAACAAGAAATGATAAGAACCTTGAAAAGAATTATCACATACATATTTTTTTGTTTTATGAACTTTTTTTGTATTTAAACTTTTTATATATGGATATTTAAAATGAACCAAAATAAGAAAGGCTAAGAACCTTGAAAAGAATTATCGCATACATCTTTCTGGTTTTAGAAAGTATTAAACATATATTTACTAGGTTTTTTCATTTGAATAGTTGGAGGGAAAAGTCAACGAGAACAAAGCAATTCTGAAATTTCAAATTAAAAAAATACCATGGTCAATGAAATCGAAGCAATTGTGAAATATGGATGGATGTCAATAAGGAAGAAAAAGAAGAAATTGATTAAGAAACTTGTAAAGAAATACAACATGTGTGTTTTTCTTATCGAAATTGATTAAGAAGCTTGCAAAGAAATACACCATGTGTGTTCTTCTTATTATATTTTTATAAACATCGAGAAAGTTGGTTAAGAACCTTGCTATAAGAAACATAAATTATGGTGGAAGATAAGTAGGTTTTTTTAAGAATGTAAATTAAAGGCCAAATTCCAATTAAAAAAATGTAAATATACATTATGAATATATACACATCTCTCTCTCTCTCCATATATATATATATATATATATATATATATATATAATGAAAAAATGGATCATGTATAAAACTTAAATTTAAAGTGTACGATATATAACATTGAATAATAACGTGGAATAAAAAATGGTTTAAGCATAGGTCTATTTGTATGTATATTTCAATGAGTTCATAAAAATCATGACCAATAAACATAGAATCTTATGGAATCATATGGATTATATAACTTAAATTATTGTTAAATAAATCACATTAGTTACCAATTCTCTAACAAAATAATAATAAACTCATAAACTAACTAATTTACTAACTAATTAAAAATTTTCAAAATTTACTCAGTAAATGAAAAACTCTTACTACAAACTAATAAAAAACATTGGAAACTACACATAACCTCCATAATCATATTGATACATTAGTGATGAATATAATAAACAACATTATATTCTACACATTAACTTGATAATCATATTCATGCACTAATGATGAACATAATATAAACCCATTACAGAAACTGAATATCATTCATCTTTATTTTACGAGATTATATCGAAAACCTTGAATAAAAAAAACCGCAATGAAAGTAAGAGAATCCCAATAAAGACTAACAGAAACCTAAAAAAACTTGTTATGAAAATAAGAGTATCCCAATACATATTAACACATACTAACAGAAACCTAATATCAACTTTCTTTACTCTGCATGCTTCTTTTGATTCTTTATTTGCTCCTCTCCCTCAAAAATATTTTTTGGCGTTTATTTATTCACCATCTCTGAAATGGCTCGACACGCCATGTCAGAAAGATTTTTAATATCCAATTAGTGAGGGTTCGCAATCCTCGAAATTTCAAGTAGAATGTTAGGGTCTAATTCATATATGTCTTTGAGGTATTCCACATCCAACCTTTCTGCCTCATCTTTGGTCAGCCCATCATCTCATTTAATGAGTGCGCAATGGTAAGTCCAATATTCTATTACCTGATATAAAATGATGTTGGGAACATGCGGCAGAGTATATATATATAGAAAGAGAATGAAATACACATTAATACATCTGCATTACAAATAAAATAATCATCATAATAATAAAATTTTAAATTATCAAGAAATTCAATCCATGAATTAGGAAAAAAAATTCATTAAAGGAACTTCTTAAAATCAATTATGATAGGGTCAAAGTAAATTTAAAAAACAATTATGACCAAATAACCACGTATCATAGTGATGTTAAGAAACGAATAAAAAATTACTACACATGTACAAATATAATGAAAGAAAGTGTCCCATGAAATAGAAATAGAGTTTAAATTGTCATTAGCACAATAACTTCAAAAAACAATTTGTAGTGGACACGTTACTAATATTAGAAATTGGGTAGTCTGCTAGAAATTTGTTCAAAAGCTAATTATCCATATAAGTTGCTGTGAACATTGATCTATTGTTAATATTTGCTACGTCGCACTACTCAAGTCATAGGAAGAACATGTATATCTCACACCAGTGCTTTTTCTCAAGCGAGCCGGTCTTTTTTGGATATGTCCCTCCTTTCATTTAACTCTACATTCGGATTGGTCTCTTTTTGATCCATTTCACTGGCCACATCTGGATTGATGTCTTCCCATCCATGTGTCTTATTATGTCATTGGCACATACATTGGTCTCTCTTTTTGGTTTTTATCTTTTGTTAATCTGTTCTATCATCTCCTATTTCCTTCTACAGCTCGCTTTTTTAGCTGAGCATTTGATATGAACGCCTTTCGTTCTGATGGGTGGCCTTTCCATTGGCTGCTATGATTGCTATTCTCGATGTAATTTACATGCTAGAGATATATCTGAACATGTACTGTTTTATATAATATATATAACAGTGTTTTTTTCTTCTGAAAAAAAAAAAAATCTCACACCAGTTTTGTGCATATTTATCTTTCATGAATTTTACTGTTTCATGCCACATTTAGATCATTGGAATTGTAAAGTTAAAAAATATGGTTTTAGCTTCATCAAATCTCAGGACGACATGTTTTGATCTTGAAATTCTTGTATAACTTGTGTGTCCTCCTCTGTAAAAATACATACAGCACTATCACAAACGAAATTGTGAGTTATTTCATGTTTCTAAAATTAAAGAAAGATAGTTTCATGCATGCAGAAATGACAAACCAGTTTCTTAAGGTCGCTTTCATGTCCGTTGTCTCGATGTTGATTCCGGACCAGGCGGGATCCAAGATCTCGAGCCAGGGATGTAAATCCAAATCCTATGCACTTACTTCTTACCACGCTGACACACGAACAAGCATTCGATCAACCAATTTTGATCTTTATTACACATTACCAAATATATTCGCTAATTTACTTAGAGAAGCTAGGGTTTGTATAACCGAGAGGAAGGGTTGTCCGTAGTTTTTTCATAACTGTTAATGTCCTCTAACTATTTTTTTCTACCTACTAATCTGATGCAACACAAATCTTCAATCGTCTAACGATCAATCTGACATTGCATAAATGTGCACTCTAATAACTAGAGAAGTTGTTTTCAAACGAGAACAACTTACGATGTAAATTTAAAAAAAAATATTTTAAATATGTTTTTTTGAGCAGAAATTGGGGATGTTTAGGACAACACTCATCTTCCCCTTATAGGTTTTACGTTTTAGAATGATTTTTAGATGAACTAATTATCTGCTCTAAATTCACATCGCTATTTATTTAACCTTTTTAAGGTTTAAATACATTTCAAAAAGGTTTTCCAGGTTTTACATTTTAAATTGATTTTAGAAAAATTGATTATGTGACGTAAGTTCTCATCGCTATTTATTTAACCTTTTTAAGGTTTAAATACATCTAAAAAAATTCAGGTTTTACATTTTAAATTGATTTTAGAAAAAATGATTATGTGACGTTAATTCACATTGTTTATGCATTTTAAAAAAAATATATATATATATATATATATATATATATATATATATATATATTGCAAAATGTTTTTAAAAATAAGTGCTACATAGTAGCTAGTAATAATGTTTTTGTTGAAAATGCAATAATAAAATCTTGTTTTGACTTTGCTTTGGTCAAACTAGATTAAAATTGAAATTTCAATTTCAACAAAATATTTGGAGGTAGTTAACTGAGGTGACATGGCTTTTGTCACTCAGTTAAATTAGTTAATTCGATGGAGACACTTGAGTTCAATTCTACATGTTTGATTGCTAATTCATAGGACTCTGATTCAGTTGAGTTATTTTAGGTTAAACTAGTTCCAACTATTGGAGGGTCAAGTTCTGTAGTGTAAATTCAGCCATAGTAAGTTGACATCCAGTTGAATGATCAATCAACCCAAAATAATTGATGCATGCAAAGAATTCAAGTTACCCAATTGAGATTGGAGTTCAAGGGAAATGTACTATCAGTTGTTAATTAGTTCAAGATGTACATGTGGTGCATACAGTAAAGCGACGTGCCTATAGGAATTGCATAAACCAATTAAGGAATTTCCCTAACAAATAGGGGTTAATTCCTCAAAGAACAATGCAAGGAAATAGGAGCTTGGAGGCTAGAAAATTTGGCTAAGTACTCATCAGGTTCAGTCAGTGAAGTAGAGGATAGAAGATACAAGTGCACATTGAGCTCAAGCTTGAACAACACACATTGTATTCATCCAAACTCTTTGATTAATGGAATACATATAGTAAGGGGTTTTGAGTAGTTTCTTTCCCCTAGATAAATGTATGTGTATGTGTGTTGAATCTTGATGTATGTTTTGATTTGTGTTCTCGATCATGAATTTTCTTCCACAGATCAATTGAGTAGCTTCTAGTCTTGTGATTTAGTAAATTTCATGAGAATTTTAGAATCTACGCATTAATTTCTACATGGTACAACTAGATTCACAGTAGAGAAGAGGTTTTGAAGTTGTCATTGCAGAAGGTTCGAATTTGAAGATCAATGTTACATGTTTTCTCCAGGACTAAGAAGATGACTTTCAATAGATTCAGGCTCGAGTATGCTTTGGAAGGAACCAAAAACTTCGTGGCATGGAAGATACGCATGGGGGAAGTATTGTATTAAAATGGGCTACTAGAATACATCAAGACTAATGTAGCCAAAACCCAAGAGTATGAATTCCCATAAACTTACTCAGTGGAAGATAGATGTGGCTAAAATGAGGAGAATCATATTGGAGGGAGTATGAGATCATATTGTCTCGAATCTCCATGGGAAAGATACTCCCTTCGTGATGCGGAAAATATTGACAGAGTTGTTCGAGAAAAAATAGTGACCATAAAAAGTTGAAAATCAAGGACAAGCTTCGAAGTATCAAAATGCAAAAGAATGACACAATTCAACAGTACCTAAGCATGTTTACACAATGCCATGATGAACTTTCCATGGTCGATGTTAATTTCGCTGAAGACTTGGTAGATCTAGCCCTCTTGGGCCTTCCCAAGGGTTGGTATAGTTATCAAGATTCGATAAATGGTAGAGAGAAACTAATAAGGTGGGAGTGGTTATGGTCCAATCTAGTGTAGGAATAAAGAAGGTGAAGAAAAAAAGATAATACTTCATCCAAGGTCGAGGATGAGGAGAATTGTGCCTTGGCTGGAAAGGAAAATAAAGGGAAAGGGAAGAAATCCCAATGTAAAGCATAATGTAGTCAAGGGGGAAAGAAGAAATACTTGTCCATAATCAAGTTCTTTCATTGTCGTGAATTAGGTCACTATGCCATGAAATTTCCACACATGAAGAGAAGCAAAGAGACCTCATAAGGAGTGGAAGATGAAGCTCTAGCTTCACAATTAGAGCTTTACTTTACCCTCATTACATGCATGGAAAGCACAATGATGGGAAGCATGTGGTATCTCCAAAGTGTTGCCTTGTTCCATATGAATGGGGAAAAAAGATTTTTTCAGTGAATTGGAGAATAAATATCTCTAGATGCACATCGAGAGGGGAGATGGTGGAATGTACAACGTGACCAAGATAAACACCATCCCCTTTTAAAGGGAGTTCGACTCCCTTCTCAAGATCAAGGATGTGATGTTTGTATCGGGCCTAAAGAGGAATATATTTTCCATCAAGATGTTGGAATATCATTGTTACGATGTAATATTCAGCAAAGTAAAGGCATTCTTGAGACACATTAACACCGGAAAAGTGAATAAAATATGTGTTCGAGTGAATAAACTCTGCAGGCTGGATGTGGAATATTGTGGTGCCTTGAGCACAAAGGTGGATAACGTGCAAAGCTGAGATATCTGTGAATTTTTGCATAAAATACTTAGCCATTTTCATCATGAAGCTTTGATGATCATGCATAAAATCCACCTTCAATGATCGAGATAGCAGGGTGCATGCAATCCTTGAGAGAATCCACTCTCATGTCTACAGACCTTTCTCAATAGCCTCCACTATGAATCACATGTATTATGTTATATTTGTAGATGATTTCTCACGTAAGTGTTGGATTTTATTCATTCAGAAGGAAGACCATAAATTATCCTAGTTTATTGAATTTAAATCACTTATTGAGAAAGAAACTAGCATGAAAGTGAAGGCTCTTAAAATCAATAACAATGGTGAGTATGATTTGAATGATCTTAAAAATTTACGTGCAAAGGAAAGCATTTGAAAAGAGTTGACATCACCCCATAACCTAAAACGGAATGGGGTGGATGAGAGGAAGAAAAAAAGTATAGTGGGAGAAGCAAGGGTGATGTTCCATGACCAGGGCCTACCTCTGCACTTATGGGCCAAAGCATGCAACACAACGATCTATTTGTAGAACATGATTCCTCATCATATTCTTGGGATGAGTACAATAGAGGGAGATTTTTCAGGGAAGAAACCAAATTTGTCACACTTCAAGATATTTTGAGCACCAATATATTTCCATGTCTCCAAGGAAGCGAGGAAAAATCTAGACCCAACAACTAAGTTTGGAATATTTGTGGGTTACAATGATACACCTCACAACTATCGTGTGTAGATGTCATATCTCAAAATGATAGTTCTTAGTAGAGATGTGAAGTTCGATGAGGAAAAATAAATGAAATCTTACCTTGAGAGGGAGCTTTAGTTGCATGCATATTAGGAGCTACTGACTCCAAAGGAAGAACCTCAAGAAGTTATGGAGGAACCAAAAGTAGATTAGGAGAGAGTGGAGGCAACCACTAAAGAATAGACATCAATGGAAGGAAGGAAACAAACCAAGGAACCTGATAGATTATTACAAGATGTTAGAGAGAATGTGGGAGCACCCACATCACTACGTAGGCAGAATAGGTAACCTGATCGGTACACTAGCTACATGGCTATGATGCCTGAGCTAGTAGAGATAAAACCAACCTCATTCGAGGAAGCCGTAGAGAAGCATGTATGGGTTGATGGTAAGGTTGAGGAATATGCTTCCATTGTCATAAAAAAAAATTGGGAAGTGGTCCCAAGAATGACAGACAAATCAGTAGTAGGTTTGAGATGGATTTCCAAGCTAAAACATGTAGAAAATGGAAGCACATAGAAGAACAAGCCATATTCGTTTCCAATGGGTACTTTCAGGTTGAAGGGATTGACTATGAAGAGACCTTTGCTCCTGTAACAAGGTACTCTTCCATCAGATCAATTCTTGCTTTGGTTGCACAGATGGGATGGAAGATCCACCAAATGGATGTGAAGACAACATTTCTCAATGGAGTTATTGAGGAGGAGGTGGGAATTGAACAAACTGAGGGATTTGAGACCTTCGATAAAGATTCATATGTGTGCATACTCAAGCAAGCATTATATGGGTTGAAGCAAGCACCCCGTGCTTTGTACACTAGGATTAAAAGCTACCTCACTATGTTGGGCTTCACCAAAAGTGAATAATATGAAAACCTTTACCACATTTTGGTTGAAGGTAAATTATTTATTATTGTCTTATATGTTGATGACTTGATTTTTACAAATGATTAATAACTTATTGTGTCTTGCAAGGAGGACCTTGCAAGAGAGTTTGAAACAAAGGACCTGGGTCTCATGCACTATTTCCTAGGTTTGGAAGTATGGCAAGGGGAAGGGGAACTATTTGTCTCTCAAGGAAATTATGCCAACAAGATACTTCAAAAGTTCCACATGGACCTATGCAAACCCATGGAGACCCCTCTAGCGACCAACTAGAGGAAGGATGATGCCACTTTAGGTGAGGAAGTGGATGCTACAGTGTACATGTAGTTGGTGGGTTCACACATGTACCTTGTCAACACACATACACACATGTGTTGTTGAGCCAAGCCATGGTTCTACCAATCAAATTATTTTGGAGGGTTTTTAAACATATACTACAGTACCTTAGAGGCACCACTCAATTTGGACTTTAGTACAGATGGACAGAGGGAGTGAAGCTTCAAGGCTTCACAAATGCAGATTGGGTTGGAAGTCCATTAGGTCGGAAGAGCACATCAAGAGGAATTTTCAGCGTTGCGTCAACAACAATTTCTTGGTACATTAATAACTACAGATTTGTGGCCCTCATCTTGATAGAAGTAGAGTACATGGATTCCAATCAAGCAACATGTGAGGCTATCTCAATGAGAAATATTTTTTTTGGGTTATTTGGGAAGATGATGGATCCTACTGTGATTTACTATGATAATCAGAGTTGTATCAAACTCTTTGAGATTCCATTTTTCACGATTTATCCAAGCATATATATGTCCGGTACAACCACCTACGTGAGTGTGTTCAGAGGAAGATCATATTGTTGCAGTACATTCCAACATAGGAACATGATGCAGACATTTTGACAAAAGCTTTTTCAAGAAGTAAATTTGAGTTCCAAAGAGGCATGATTAGGGTGGAAAACAATCCCTTTCTTTGTTATAGGGAGTGTTGAAAATGCAACTATAAAATCTAGTTTTGACTTAGACTTGGTCGAACTAGATTAAAATTTGAATTTCAATTTTAGCAGGATACTCGTAGGTAGTTAACTGAGGTGGCATGGATTTCTTCACTCAGTTAACTCATTTAATTCGAGTTGGAGACACTTGAGTTCAGTTCTACATGATTGATTTCTAATTTGTAGCTATATAATTTAGTTAAGTTGATTTTTTTTTAGTTAAACTAGTTCCAACTATTGGAGAAACTAGTGGAGGGTCAATTTGTGTAGTGTAACTTCGGTCACACTAAGTTTTCATCTAGTTAAATGAACAATCAATCTAAGATAACTGATGCATGAAAATAATTCGAGTTACCCATTTGAGATTTGAGTTCAAGGGTAGTGTAATATCAGTTGTAAACTAGTTCAAGTTGTAGAGGTAGTGCATACAATGAAAGGACAGTCCTATAGGAATTGCACAATCCAATTGAGGAATTTCCCTAACAAATAGGGGTAATTCCTCAAGGAACAACACTAGGAAATAGGATTTGGAGGCTTGGCTAAGTATTGGTCAAGTTCAGTCAGTCAGGTAGAGGATAGAAGATACGGGTGTAGGTTGACCTCAAGCTTGATCAAATCATATTGTATTCATACCAATTCTTTGACTAATGCAATACAGATAGTAAGTGGTTTTGAGTAGTTTCTTTCCCCTAGATAAATATCTATGTGTGTTTAATATTGATCCATGTTTATGATTTGTGTTCTTGGTCATGAATTTGCTTCTGCAGATAAAAAGAGTAGCTTCTAATCTGATGATTTACTAAATTTCATGATAAAATTAGAATATACACATTAATTTCTACATGGTATCAGAGCTAGATTCAAAATAGAGAAGAGGTTTCGAAGTTGTCATTACAAGAGGTTTGAATTTGAAGATCATTGTTGCAGGTTTTCACTAGGACTGAGAAGATGAATTTCAATGGACTAAAGCTCGATTCTGCTTTGGAAGGAACCAAAAATTTTTTGGCATGGAAGATCCGCATGGGGGTAGTATTGGATGAAAATGGGCTGCTAAAATACATCAAGACAAATTTAGCAAAACCCCAAGCATATGATGCCCAAAATATTGCTCAATGGAAGATAGATGTGGCTAAAGTGAGGATAATCATATTGGATGGATTATGGGATCATATTGTCTTGAATATCCATAAGATAGAGACTTCGTTCGTGATATGGAAAACAATGACAGAGTTTTTCAAGAAAAATAGTGACCATAAGAAGCTGGCACTCAAGGACAAGCTTCGAAGTATCAAGATACAAAATAATGACACAATTAAACAATACCTAAGCATGTTTATATAGTTTTATGATGAATTTGGAAAGGTTGGGGTTAATGTCCCTGAAGAAGAATTGGTATCTCTAGCCCTCTTGGGCATTCCAAAGAGATGGAATTTTTATAAAGATTCGATAAATGGTAGAGAGAAACTACCAAGTTGGGAGTGATTATGGTACGATCTAGTGCAAGAAGAAATAAGGTGAAGCAATAGAGACAAGAATTCATCCAAGGTCAAGGATGAGGAAAATTTTGCCTTGGATGGAAAGGCAAAGAAAGGGAAAGGGAAGAAATCCCAATCCAAATCAGAATCTAGTCAAGGGGGAAAGAGGAAAGACTTGTCCAGAATCAAGTGCTATCACTGTCATGAATTTGGGCACTATGCCGTGAAATTTCCACATAGGAATACAATAAATAATACCTCAAGAGGAGCGAAAGGTGAAGCTGTAGCTTCACAATACTCTCATTACATACATGGAAATCACAATTATGGGAAGCGTGTGTTATTTCGACAGTGGTGCCTCATTCCATATGAAGGGGAACAAATATTTTTTCAGTGAATTAGAGGAGAAATATCTCTAGATGCACATTGATATGGGAGATTATGGATGTTACAATGCGACTAGGATCGACACCATCACCTTTCATAGGGAGTTTTGCTCCCCTCTTAGGCTCAAGGATATGATGTTTGTAATGGGTCTGAAGAAGAATCTGGTTTCCGTCTTGGTGTTTGAAGACCGCGATTATGATGTGATATTAAGCAAAGGAAAAGCATTCCTGAGATACATTTCCATTGGGAAAGGGAATAAAATTTAGGTTCGAGAGAAGAAACTCTAGAAGATGGATGTGGAATATTGTGTTTCCTTGAGCACAAAGGTGGAGAAGGTGTAGAGCCAAGATTTCTACGAATTATGGCATAGAATAATTGGCCATTTACATCATGAAGCTTTGAATATCATGCAACATATTACCGCATTCCTCTTCAAAGGAGCACTAAATCAACAAAATACAAGCAAAGGGTGTATCTTTGTGTTGCCAAGATAAATACCCTTTGCAAACAAAGGTGATATATCTAGCCCTAGAGTGGGTCTAGAAACACAAGATAATTTCTAATGCAATGCTCTCTTAACTAACATTCACAATGCGACAAGAAAAGAGATAGAAGTTCCTTTTTCCCAGCAGTATGTTTTAATCCGTTGATCATGACCTTGACCCACGATCCTTTTAGGCTCACTCCCTACTGCTGATGGCACATCAATACCTATGGATGATCAAGAGGCAAAAAAAAAAGTAAGCCAATACATAATAATTGTAAACATTAGCTATCTAGAAGATCAAGGAGTACCAGAATATTTGCACAAACAATTAGAAAAATATAGAAAGAAAACATCAGATGTTTTATTGATAAATATAAAATGAAGAGCTTACAACCTAGGCCTTGATGTTGGAGACCTACTTTGGTGAAAATCAAAGTCCTTCACCGAAGCTCTAAAGCATTCCTTCTTTCGAACACTTAGGTGTTATCACAATGCGATGATGCAAAGGGAATGAGAGTTCAGACTAGCCCGACAATGACCAACCATACTAACATTATTCGAATGAGGGGTATGAATTTATAGGAAGGGAGAAGAGGTTGCGAGCCCATGAAAGGAGGATGAAGGCCCACTTTCTAAGGGACAAACCCCCATGGATGATATCAAAGCTCTAAAATCAGAGAGCTCGAATCTATCACCACCGTTTAACAACCAACTTGCCACCCTGGGACTTCTAGAGGTAAAATATTCTCCTCCATTTGAGGAAACACTACCAGAAAGGGACCAACATGGTTTTCCAAGAAATAAGGGCATTGGAAGTGCTAATCCATAACTGTGAATATGAAATCAGCGCGAGTATGACACCAAGAAACGTGCTGACGCAAGAAACTAGGAGTTTGACCAAGTTTCTTCAGTAATCTTCCAAGGAAGTTTTCTTTGAATCTTCAGGGGATGTCTTAACATATTTCTTCATGGTGGAAACATTACACAAGATCTTTCACAGGGAATTTCAGGATCAGGGACAAGAAATTGAGCATGGTGACAAATTAGTGTGTAATAGATGCCCCCTAAAGCATGAAGGCAGAACGAGGAGTGATGGCTGAAAATGCTTTATGAACCAAGGCAAAGAACACAGACCACCTCCAAAAAACCAACCAAATCAAACATATTACAATATATGACATCTCTAGTATGAATATTCCTAACCACATAACTCTGTACTAGGCATCAAATAACACATGAACTTATTTCATGGTTGTAGCCATCTGTCTAACGAGATCATAGAAATGGATCCGCGACATGGATGCAAACATCCATACATATAATCATGTATATAATCATGAATACTCAATAACTCCCCACGGTCTGGTTCAGAGATTAGATGTGACCTAGGGTCTTCACTTCAATCTCAATCAACCCAATGTACAAATCTAGCCATGCAAATAAAAGTGTTGGTGTCAAACATGGTAGAAACCACCTGATTACCAGTCAATGATGAAAATCATTAACATGTACGAGAGAGAAAACCGATAATGACGATGGACTTCAAGGTAAAACAACACAACCTACAAGTGTGAATAAATGTGTTAAATTCGAACACTTGTAGAATCATTCGATCTAAGGCCAATGATGTGAACCTGTCGTCGAACATGAAGAAATTTCCATTGAGGCATGCAAGATCCAAGGTACTGAAAAGATGTTTCTAAATAACATTCCTGAATAATGAGTTGAAGTCAACAAGAAGTGATTTGTTGAAGGAAGGAATGTTTCCCACATCATCGACACAAAACAACAGATATCTTAAGATAATAGGAGTGATTCAGGATTTTAACAGAGGAGGTTAGATAAACAAATGATGTTTGAAAAAAGGGAATTCTATTGAACGTATTTGTGACACGACTCCAGAGTGTTTCAACATTTGACTCAAATAGGACCAGAGGTCATGTTGAAAAAAATGGTAATCAAATGAGAGGCAAACAGATTTCCCAAACCCATGCATCCAACGTAATGACTGTAGGATGTCCCAAACCTGACATGAACTGCAAATGAGTGTCATGTTTAAGAGAAAGAAGTTGTCCAAAATACACATAGGATTTTCGCTTTCAATTTTCCCCCGCTATTACTAATGAGTATATCTTTATTTTTTATAGCTAGAATGAAGAGGATAACATATGCCGAGCATGTAAGTTCATTCTTCGAATGAATCCATACTAGTAAGTTTCACGAGCCCCGGTGTTTTCTCAACTTAGTGTTCCTAAATTAATGTCATAAATTGTCAACTAGGGCTACTAAATTGTTGAAGTGAAGTGCACTATATGTGCCTAGGTATCTGCTTCCTACTTCGTTGTGTTTAGTGTTTTTTTAATATTTTTGGTTTTGTGTTTTTATGCTAAGAGGAAAAGAACTAAGTGTTTAACAAAGAGAAGTTATTGGTCACACTAAAACAGAGCAAAAGATATTCTAAACTATGTATGGCACCTAAGAACAGAAAATGCAAAACTTGACAAGAAAAATAACTCATAAAATGAACTCAATCCAATTCATTCATTAGAAGTATATTGGAACAACTTGAGAAAAGGATGAGTTTAATGCAATGAAGTTCTTCTAAGTAAACAACAACCTACAATATCACAGAGAAAATCTCATCCATGGTTAGAAATTTGTTGGAACACAATTAGAAAAGATTATCTGTAACATATTAAGGAAATCTACTCTAAATTAACTTATGACACTAAAATTAATCCATTCTGCAACTCAAAATGTCACTATTAAACCTCATTCAAAGGTTAGAAATCTATTGGAATAGTTTTGGAAAGAGGCAATTTGTAAAATTATGAGAAATTGCGGAACAGTCAAGACTTCAAAATGACATTACCGATTCTTGTTCCTATGATAATGATGTATTAACAGAAATTAAGAACAAGAGAATTTTGTAAAGAATGAAGGACTTGAAGTCTAATGGAATAGAATTAGAATACAACTAACTAATAAAAATTAAAATACATTAAACAGAACTGAACTAGAATGCAATCAATCAAACTTGAAATACAGTGAATAGAATTGAGCTAGAGTGCAATTAACCTCCGGAGTATTACATATGAACTAAAATGAAACAATCTCTAAAATACTACAGCTATATCTCATTCAGTGTTAGTGATATTTTGGAACAATTAATAAGAACACGACTGGGTGTAACATCCGATGTAAGTGAGCATAAAACATAAAGTTCAGAAAACTGCTTAAATTAGGAATGAAACAGACCTAAAATTACTCATCTAAACAATATGCACAGAGCTTCTCGGGTAGTATGGGCCCTCTACCAGCATATTAGCACAAAAATCTCCTCAAGATTTCCTCAGATCATGTATTAAAGTGGTTCTTCTTTCATTAAAGGAAAACACTTCAAAAACAGAGTATTACGGTCTTTTGAGATCTAACAACAAAACATCAATCTAGCTAACTGTCTTTCGGTCTCCTGAGTCATTCTTATAAGAGAAATACATAACTACCCTTGAGAAGGAATAGGGATAAGTGTATTTCCCAATTAAAATCAAATTATAACTCTTGTGGAAGCCTCGTACTTTCGCTGAAGACATCTGTAGAGTTCTTGTCCCGGTAGAAGTCTACCTCTTAGTTTTCATTTCTTCCATGTGCATAACCACTTGGAGATTTTTTCTCAGACTTCGTAGAGGGAAAGGAATGATGTATATGAGGTCTATAATTCGACCATATGCGTTTTTCCTTTAAGTGACACCTGTAATCTGTGTGAGCATGAAGATAGTTGCGAAATAGGCGACTAGCTACAGAATGGCTGCATTCTGTAGCTTAAGTCCAGTCAAAAATTACTACAACAAGAAAACCATAAAAGTGTAGCAATTCAGTCATTATATACATTCTTAAAGTAACTTTAATCAATCCTATTGATCTTTTAAGCCTGCAACTGATAAAGGACAAAGGAAATGAAGTGAAATTTGGTGAAAGAGAAGGACATCTTTGGGGCTCAACATACCCCCACTGCAAAGCTTTTGCATGTCCTCATGCAATTAATCCATATATTCTGAAACTTATGCTAGGACAACCAACTTCCTTTTTCTACTTTTCTAGATGTTCAATGGCCTCCTAGGCCTCCTTATGAACAATTTGAATCTTAGGTTTATAAGTGCCCTACTCAAATTTTTCTTTTTCTTTTTCAGCTTCTCATTAGCCTTGTACAGTTTTTCCATTTGCAAAGAGAGAACTGTGTTCATGTTAATCTTCAGCTTGACTTGTTCCCTGAGAATTTCATTTTCATTTTTTATGTGCCTATTAAGTACTTCCAGTTCATTTATCTCTTCTTAGCACTTCAATTGCAGATCCTGGTGGACTAGGAGTTCTTCCTCTGCTTTCTGAGGCTCTCTTTTGCAATGACTCAACATAATTCTAGATTTGTTGTTGTGCTGGGTCTACCTCCGAAGTTTCTTCATCAAGATCCTTTTCGTATTGGTATTCAGGAGATTTCTCAGCTGGTGTCTCTTCATCTTCAATGTTTATGATGCATGTTTGCTTAACTCCTGTCTTCTTTAATATGCCTCTAAGCCTATGGCTTCGTCTTAGTTTAGATGGTCCCTCACCTCTCTCCTTGGCATAATTTATTATTATCTTCTCCTTTTTAAGTTGTTTCTTGATTTCAGCCAGTTTTTCAGAGATAATCTCCTCACTGTCCTCTTGTATGGATTTACCAGTTTTAATTTCAAGAGATTTGGAAATTTTCCCTCTCTGCTTCTTCTTGCAAGTTTGCCTTCAGATGGAGATTCCTTGGGTTCTTCAAAGTGATTCCTCACTAGGAACTCATCCCAATTGTCTCCCACCTTTCTCAATTGATGTTGAATTAGGATTTTAACTAGACCATGGTGATACAAAGTGGTTTCCAAGAATTGAACCCTCTTTTGGACATTAAAAGCCATTCTCTTTAGGCTATGAAGTAAGAAGGAGGGTAAATTGATTTCTTCATCTAAGAAATGCATCATAAACCGAATGTGATAAACATATAGGGTACCAAACCTTCCCTCACAAGTTATAAAATTTTGCAAAATGAGCAACATATTTCACCATTTATTCTTCAGTGCTGAGCTAGGGATGCCCTTCTTAAAAACTGAAATATCCATACCTGGTGTTTTGAGTATCTTCCTCCATGCCTCATTGTGAAATTCCTTGTTTTTGAACCATCGTTCACCTTGCCTTGGTAATTCCGTTGCTTCTGCAATGAAGGATTCTGTAATAGTGAACTTGACATCTCCTATTTCAACCTCTACTCCATTGAAGGACCATGCAAATGTCTTAGTTACCTCCTTATGAAAACCATTGAACTTTTCCAAAAACTGTAACCACCCAACCTGCTGTAGCATTTATCTAATCTATGGGTAACCCTCTAAGTATTTGGTCCCGACTGGTTCGGACCTTACAATGAGACCCATGGATTATTTTCTCAACCTTCAATTTACTTCTCTTCTATTCATGGTAACAATGGCTATAGAGATTTTTTTTTACCCCAAAGATGCCTTCTCTGTTTATGCAGCAGGAATTAGCTACGGAAAGATGACATGAAGAGGTTATGGGATGAGTGAAATACGGTGAGGCTGAGACACATGAATTAATGAGTTTGAGAGCTGTCATGGAGGAAAGACTGCAGAAAAATTTCGTGTGAATTTCAAAATCATCACTGAATACTTCAAATTAGTGACATGACCTAATAGGTCACTTTAGTACTAACCGTTAATTTTTAATAAATGATGGTTTGGTATGGCAGAATGGAAGGGATTTTGTCCAAGGTTTTTATGATAGGTTTAATAGGCTTGATAAACACGAATAATCAAAATAACTTTATGAATCATACATGACTTAACTATACTATAACTCTCATAATCTGTCATCATAATAATTTCACAACTTTACCTTGGCCTTTCCTTTAATTTTTGTGGTTTTAATATGCTTTTTCCTCCTTTGAAAATCATTGATTCTTCAGTCTTCATAATCCATTTGATTTTGCTTGTTGACATAGGTGTGGAGGGTCAATTTGTTGTTGAACAAGTGGTTTCTGGATAGTTTCCTGCAGGGTATCTGGTTGCATAATGTCTGGCTGGTTGCAGAATGTCTGACTGTAGAATATCTAGCTGCAGAATATACCTGTAGGAGTTTTGAAACATGAAATGAAATGATTTGAAACATGGATGGAGTGTAGTATGAAATTAATTAATCATGGATCATGAAATATGGTGGAATGGAGCATGAGTGAAGTAAAATGGAATGAAATGGATCATAGGTGTAAAGTGGAATGAAATATGAAAAGTGGCCTGCAACTTATGATTTGTAATACTCAATTGCAGGAAGAGATCAAATTTAAAAGTCTGAAATAAAAATGAAGTGGACCATGGAATGGAGTGAATAAAGTATGGATGAATGGATTGAATGAAATATGAATGAAGTGAGACATGATAGAGTGAAATGGATCATAAGTGGAATATGATACATAAAATGGGTCCGCACTTATGATTTTGTGATAGCTGCTTGTAGGAAAAGAACAAATTTGAAAAGCTAAAGTGTCAGAAGGATTCTGATTTTCACTTTATCTTTTCTATATAAACATGCTAATCAGTGATTATTTTTCATGTTTATACTTTATTTTTATTTTTTATTTTTTTTCATGCATTCAAATTCAGAAAATTCAATTAAGTTGATGAAGAAGAAGAATTCTTCTTCATTAAATTCACATCACTATTTTCCTGGAATCTCTTGATAATTTCTTCTCTTGAAAGTGGCTTATGATACAGCTTCAATCTATGAGAATTTACAAGAAAAGTGACCTTCTCTTCATCTATTGTCCTGATTTTTATTGCTCCATTGTCATAAAAATTCATAACTTCATATGGCCCAAGCCAGTGTGTTTGGAATTTACCTTGAAAATCTTTGAACTTTGAATCAAACAAGAGGGCCCAGTCACCTTCTTTGAATTTCTTTTCCTTGATGTACTTATCATGCCATCTAGTCCTTTGTTGTTGGACTATACTTGTTTTTTGGACTGCATCTTGTCTGATCTCATCCAATTCATTAATCTACTCCAATCTGTGCTTTTGTGCCTCTGTTAGATCAAGTCCTAGCTGAAATGCCATTTTAAAAGTTTGAATCTAAAACTTTATGGGAAACAAAACTTGTTTTCCATAAATAAGTTCATAAGGAGTATGGTCTGTCGTGCTTCTCCATGTAGTTCTATAGGCCCACAAGGCTTCAGGAAGCCTGTCTGCCCAATCTCTTCTATGTAAATGACCAGTCTTTGTTAGGATCCCTTCAATGACCTTATTAGTAGATTCCACTTGACCATTTTCTTGTGGATGATAGGGAGTATATTTTCTGTGTCTGATTTTGTACCTCTCCATCATTTGTTCCACTAGCCTTGATGTGAATTGAGCTCCTTGATTTGTAACAATTTCCCTTGGGACACCAAAACGAGTAAAAATATCCTCAAAAAGAAAATTAACTACAGATGCTTCAGTAGCAGAAAGTAATGGCTTGGTCTCTACCCATTTGGTAACATAATCAATGCAAACTAATATATATTTCTTTTGTCTTGATGGAGGACTAATAGGTCCTACAAAATCTAAAGCACATTTCTCAAAAGGTTCAATATGTACCTGAGGCTGCAATGGCATCTGACCTGAAGGAGAAGGTTTCCCTACCCTTTGGCTACTGTCACACCTTTTGACATACTCTTTAGCATCTTTAAAAAGGGATGGCCAATAGTATCCTAAATGAAGGACCTTATAAGCTTTCCTTTTATCAGAAAAGTGTCTGCCACAAGGTTCATCATGACATGCCTTGACATCTCATCTTCCCGAACACATCTCCTAATAATAAAATCTGGACCTGTTTTGTATAACTCATTAGCAACCCATGAATATTTTGCACTGTCATAAATGATATTTATTTTGTCTCTTGCATTAATTATTGAAGGAAATTTCCCTGAAACTAAATAATTAGCAATATCAGCAAACCAAGGAGTCTGAGTAGAAATTGCAAAAAGATATTCATCAGGGAATTGATCTTCAACTAGGGTGTTGTCTTTAATGTTTTGGAGTCTAGATAGGAAATCAGCTACTGTATTTTGTTTCCCAGGCCTATCTAGAATGGTGATGTTGAATTCTTGTTAAAGCAATAACCATCTTATGACTCTGCCATTAGTAATTGATTTTTTCATTAGATATCTAATTGCAGAGTGATCTGTGTGAAAAAAAGTTTCATAGCCTGTTATATAGTGTCTGAATTTGTTTATGGCATGAAAAATAGCTAAAAACTCTTTTTCAGCTACAATATAATTTAACTCTGAAGGAGTCAAACTTTTACTTGTATAGTAGATGGCATAAGGAATCAGGTCTTTTTGTCCCAATACTGCTCCTAAAGCTGTATCTGAGGCAATTGTTGAAATATGAAAAGGTAACTTCCAATTAGGTCCCCTTAAAATAGGTGCTTCGAAGATTTTTTTTTTAGGGTCTCAAAGGCTAACTGGCAATCAAGATTCCACTTGAATTCACAGTCCTTGGTAAGTAATTTGAAAAGTGGAGATGCTATCTTGGTGAGGTTTTCTATAAACCTTCGATAATATCCTGTAAATCCTAGAAAACTCCTAACATATTTTTGATAACTTGGAATAGATAAGTTAGAGATGACTTCAACTTTTGACTCATCAACTCTAATCCCATGTCCTAAAATGTGATGCCCCAAAACAATTCCTTCAGTAAACATCATAAAACACTTCTCATGACTTGGTGAAAGATTTGCTTCTTTACATCTCTTTAAAACTTTTTCCAAGTTTGCTAAGGCTTCTTCAAATGTGTTTCCATAAATTGTGAAATCATCCATATATACTTCTACACAATCATGTATTAGATCTAAAAAGATTCCTAGTACTGCCCTTTGAAATGTTGCAGGTGCATTGCATAGTCCAAATGGCAATACTCGGTAAGCATAGGTACCCCAAGGATAGGTAAATGTGGTTTTGTATTGATCTTCAAGTGCTACTTGAATTTGGTTATAACCACTAAACCTATCTAAAAATGAGAAGTACTTTTTGCCAGCTAATGTATCTAATACCTTATCTATGAAAGGTAGGGGAAAATAATCTTTAAGAGTAGCTTTGTTTAATTCCCGGTAGTCAATAAATACCCTCCATTTACCATTTTTCTTTGGCACAATTACCAAAGGAGAAACTCACTGACTATCTGAAATGGGATAGATAAAGTTGACATTTAACAATTTCTGCAATTCTTCTTTAACAATCTCCCTAAGATTTGGATTCATCCATCTCTGGGGTTGTGTGATTGGTTTACAATTTTCCTCTATGTAGATGTGATGAGTGCAATTCTTAGGGCTTATCCCTTTCATATCAGTGTACTCCCATGCATATGCAGAAGAATGTCTCTGTAATATCTTGACTAGCTCTTCTTGTTGAGATTTCTCTAGGTTCTTATTTATGTTTAAAGTTTTTCCTGGAAATATCTCAATTGTAGAGCTGCCAAATTTATCCATGGAGTAAAGAGACATCTGTCTTGATGATAAAACTCAATGTTGGAATTTTCTTGAAATTGTTCATTTTTGTATTCCGAAGAGGATTCAAAGTTTTCTAAGGTATTCAGAATCTGGCTATCTTCACTAATTTCTAAAATTGTGAAGAGAGGTTTTAAGTCTTTTTCATCCTCAATCCACTGAGTATCATCTAATTCCGTAATTTTCTTTGCTGGAGGATACAAGGTAAATTTCTTGGTTGAACTACCATTAGAGATGTACATATCACCGGATCTACAACTAATGAAAGCATCAGCTGTAGCTAACCAAGGTCTTCCTAATATAATAGGATGTCCTCCTAAATTATTCTTAGGAGTTAGGATCATAAAATCCACAGGATACTCCCAAGAATCTAGGGACACTGGAATGTCTTCTATTACCCCATCAGGTTTGATCACAGATCTGTATGCTAATTGTAATAATGTGGGTGTAAAAATAAGATTAGGAAGTTTCAGTTTATCCATGATTTGTCTACTCATGATATTGATTGTTGCTCCTAAATAAATAAGTGTGTTTTGGATCTCAGTTCCATTGATGTGTATTTTAAACACTGGATTTCCTGGGTCTAGATACTTTGGAATGGAAATCTTACCCATCATGATATCTGCTATTTTTCCTGCCAGTTGAATTTTCTTTGTCTCTTTGATTCTTTTTCCTATTTTCTTCATGCTCAACTCCTTTATTGTCTTTGCTAAGATTGGAATTTCCTTGACAGCTTGTAATAATGGGATCTTAATACAAACATTTCTCAGGTCGTCTAGGAAATCATAATTAAGCACCATAATTTGTTTTTCTACACCCCTATCAATTTGTAATCTTTCTGGAAAGGGAGGTGTAGAGGTGGACGTTGATGGCTGCTCTAATATAGGAGTTGAAATTATTTATTCTTTTTGTTTTGATTTTTCAATATTTGGGTCTTGAAAATATGTGTTTTCTTCAAAACTTTTATTTACCCATAGAGAATCTTCCTCAGATTTGTTTTGTTCTTGTATGATTACAGAAGGTTTCCTCTTTTCAAGTATTCTTCCAGACCTAAGTTGAACATCATTAAGGTCTAAAGGAGTGATCAAATAGGTTGGAAACTGTTGACCTTCTATCATGTATGTGTTCTGAGGATGTTTATTGTTGGGGTCTGGTATGGGTTGGGCAGGCAACTGATTTGTTTTCTGAGGAAATGGTAATGGAAGTGGTGAATTTTGATGTTGAGGATTTTGAGGATTCTGTTGAGGATTTTGTTGAAAATTTTTTTGAGGAGGGAAATGTGGATATGGTGGATAGGATGGTGGATATTGATAGTACTGAGAGTATCTTCCATAGGGATTTTGTGCTCTTTGTGCCCAAGTTTGAGATTGATTCTAGAATTGGGGCCAAGGTTGCTACCAAGAATTCCAATTTGGTGGGGGTTGATTATACAGCTGATCATGGAATCCTTGTGTTTGAGGTCCTTGACAAGGCCTTCTAGAGACAAAATTGAGATATTCTTTGGAATTTGTAGGGGTTTCTTCTTGAAAGACAACTTTAAGACCAGGAAGTGAAGGAAAACTCTTGGTCTCATGTTTTTCTGAACAAATTACACAAGTCTCTACAACTTTTGCAT
This sequence comes from Pinus albicaulis, assembly GCA_034641835.2. Classification (NCBI taxonomy): domain Eukaryota; kingdom Viridiplantae; phylum Streptophyta; class Pinopsida; order Pinales; family Pinaceae; genus Pinus; species Pinus albicaulis. The sequence goes on along the minus strand of CM076575.1, from coordinate 1,134,014,606 downwards.
CCAAAGGGCATTCTCTCAAGGCATGCTTCTTTCTACATTTGGGACAAAAGATTGCTAAGGCATCAGATTTAGCTTTCTGTTTGTTTTGTAGCTTAAGGGTGTCTATTTGTTCACTAAGACTCCCTAAAATGTCAGATTTGAATTCATCAAGCATATGTCCTATTTCTACCCTACTTACTGTCCCAGAAGCAGACTTACTTGCCCGTGCAAGAGCAGGGTCTCTTAGTCCTTTTACAGTTTTAGATTTCCCTCTTGAAAGGTTGATACATAATTCAACTATTTCAGGTAATGTGAGCTGAGATATATCCCATTTTCCCATCATGTTAAGGATATCTAACCATTCATCCCTAATTGTCTTCAACAAGAGAGCTTTCAAGGTATCTTGATCTAAGTTTTCCATTTTTTCCCTCTTGATGTTATAGTTAAATCTCTCCAAAAAATCTTCCAGATTTTCATCCTCTTTTTGTAACATTTTAAACACTTCCTCCTTATTGTTGACTGGCATACATTAATCCAAATATCTCTCTATAAATGCCTATTTTATGTCTTCTCATGTCCTAATAGAACTGTTGATCAAACTCATAAACCATTTTAATGCTGCTCCTTTCAATGTTGAAGAGAATATTTTAAGTTTTTGAGCATCTTGTAATTAGTCATAGGTTCTACATAGGACTTCAAATTCAAATAGGAAGGTTTCAGGATCTTCAGTTTTGAGTCCATAAAAGTTTGGAAGGACAGAGGGTGAAATGTTTTTCATAGTTGCATTGGTTTCTTCATCTACTATAGGAAACCCAAAAGAGCTTCCCATTTCCCTTCTACCTTTTCCTCTGCCTCCTTTTGCACCTCTACCTCCTCCTTCTGCACCTCTACCTCCATTAAAGATATATCCCTTCTTCCTGTATTCGATTCTTTATTACCTTGTGGAAGTGGAGAAAATGATGTGTCTCTATGAGGACTATTGGGTCTTCTTTAAAGGTTAGGTGGTTGGATAGGTTCAGTGGATGAAGTGGAAGGTATTTCTAATTGAATATTTGATCTTAAGCCTTCTAGAAGTCTGTGATCAGTATAGGATGGAATGTAGGTTTGAGTTGGAGGTGTGCTGCTTCTTGGTCTTGGTGGAACAAGTGGTGTTCTAGGAATCAAGCTTCTGATTCTTATGAATCTACCCCTTGAGTCTCTTTATTTACGCATATCATTGTTTTTGGGAGGTAAGAAACAAGGCTACCTAGTTACACTTCCCCAGCAATGGTGCCAAAATTTCTGCTCAACTTAGTGTTCCTAAATTGATGTCATAAATTGTCAACCAGGGCTATTAAACTGTTGAAGTGAAGTGCACTATATGTGCCTAGGTATCTGCTTCCTAATTCATTGTGTTTAGTGTTTTTCTAATGCTTTTGGTTTTGTGTTTTTATGCTAAGAGGAAAAGAACTAAGTGTTTAACAAAGATAAGTGATTGGTCACACTAAAACAGAGCAAAAGCTATTCTAAACTATGTATGGCACCTAAAAACAGAAAATGCAAAACTTGACAAGAAAAATAACTCATAACATGAACTCATTCCAATTCATTCATTATAAGTATATTGGAACAACTTGAGAAAAGGATGAGTTTAATGCAATGAAGTTCTTCTAAGTAAACAACAACCTACAATATCACAGAGAAAATCTCATCCATGGTTAGAAATTTGTTGGAACACATTTGGAAAAGATTATCTGTAACATATTAAGGAACCCTAATCTAAATTAGCTTATGACACTAAAATTAATCCATTCTGAAACTCAAAATGTCACTAGTAAACCTCATTCAAAGGTTAGAAATCTTTTGGAATAGTTTTGGAAAGAGGCAGTTTGTAAAATTATGAGAAATTGCGGAACAGTCAAGACTTCAAAATGACATTACCAATTCTTGTTCCTATGATAATGATGTATTAATAGAAATTAAGAGCAAGAGAAGTTTGTAAATAATGAAGGCCTTGAAGTCTAATGGAACATAACTAGAATACAACTAACTAATAAAACTTAAAATACATTAAACTGAACTGAACTAGAATGCAATCAATCAAACTTGGAATACAGTGAACAGAACTGAACTAGAGTGCAATGAACCTCCGGAATATTACAACTGAACTAAAATGCAACAATCTCTAAAATACTACAACTATATCTCATTCAGTGTTAGTGATATTTTGGAACAATTCATAAGAACAAGACTGGCTGTAACATCCGATGTAAGTGAGCATAAAACATAAATTTCAGAAAACTGCTTAAATTAGGAATGAAACAGAGCTAAAGCTACTTATCTAAACAATATGCACAGAGCTTCTCAGGTAGTAGGGGCACTCTACCACCGGATTAGCACACGAATCTACTCAAGATTTCCTCAGATCATAATTCCAGTAAAAAATTACTACAACAACAAAACCATAAAAGTGTAGCAAGTCAGTCATTATAAACATTCTTAAAGTAACTTTAATCAATCGTATTGATCTTTTAAGCCTGCAACTGATAAAGGACAAAGGAAATGAAGTGAAATTTGGTGAAAGAGAAGGACATCTTTGGGGCTCAACACCTAGGATGGAGGAACTCGGTCTCGTCAGGGTGACAAGTCTTTTGTCGTTCAATCTTTAACGAGTCCAATGAAAGGGTAGCTCGGTAAATTTTCATGTTTAAGGAGTTTGAAAAGAAATGAAAAGAAAACTCCATCATGTCCCTTTTTGTAAATCGTCTCTCGAATCTGAAAAGGTAGAAAACAATATTCAAGAGAACCTTTTGGCCATGTTCAATCAAGGTATTCCTTTTTCGTAAATAGTATGTATCAACCGGAAAAATGGGTAAACGTATACTGAGATCACATTAATTATTTCACTTTAATGACTTCGAAATGACAAGTACACGAAAATATTTTTATTTTTCAAGAGTCAAAAAAGAGCTGAAGGTTGACTCCACGGGGGGTTCCTTTTTCATAAATGTTTACTAAGCCCCAAAAAGAGATAAAATACAACTTGTTCACATCAGAAATAATGACCGACAATGTGAAAATCATGCTACTTCACAAAAATTGAAAATGTCACTGATATCTAGGAAAAATAATAAAATAATGGAGAAATTTTTTCAAAAATCTATAAATAGACCAAAAAGTAAAGTAAGTTTCACCTTTTGTATTTTTAGAAGTGCATTTTACCCATTTTCCCTCCGAACTTCAAATCAGTGGTCTGGCCAATCCTGAACACCATTCAAGGATCCATCAACGTCACGTAATAGCTCTAAGCCTCCTCTTCATTTTAATTCCATTCATTTATCATTTAGTTTTAGAAATAGGTAGATGGGGGGGGGGGGGGGGGGGGGGGGGGGTTTCAAACCTCAAAATTTCTCGCTACTAGTGAAATTTCGAGCTATCGGACCTGTGTTGGTTGCTTTTAGCCCATTAGGGAAGCACGCCACCAATACCGAATTAATTCAGATAGTCACACTAGTCACATGGAGGATTTTGAAAAAATAAATCTACCCATATCTATGGATAATTTCCAAAATTACTCCAATGAAATATCCTAAATGGCCTTTTAAACATGTTTTGCAGGTGTTTCCCTCAAAGATGGCGATTGAATGGAAAGAATGAGGCCATGAGGTGGAAGACCACCAACCATCGCAAGACCAAAATTGTGTAAATGCATTATGCGATTGTGGTTTCTTGAAATTATTCCAAACATCAGGGCTAAGAGCTCAACAAGTGTTGCTCCAATATTTGATTTGTTTATGGAATGTGTACCGAAAAATATTTTTCATCGAGGACCAATAATTGGAATTAGATGTGATGGACATTTATTTCATTATAGGTTTGTCCAGGAGATGGGAGATAATACAACTCTCTAGAGCTTGCGCAGGAGGTGAGAGTACCAGTATGCTCATCCTGAGACATTGTCTTGAGGCTCGAAAAACTGAGAGAGGGAAGATAGATATTTTCTCTATCAGAGTGCTTCCCTTGTGCACAATTCTTCACTGCATAACTAGAGTGGCAAGAGCCCAAGCATTGAATGAGGAAACGAAATCTCAATTCTAGTACAGGGTGGAATTTTTGGCCCCAACGATGTTTAACTGATGCGAAGGGTTACAGGCCAATATGAAGATCCAGTTGACTAAGTGCAAGATAGGGCAGATGAAAAAATTTAGGTACGGGTCCATCCTGGTGACGTTCTTATTAGATAGAGTACAATTTTTTAAGTACCATTGATTGGAGATCCATGATCCAACCCCAAGGGACTTGAGGCTAGTGAGGTGGTATGAGATCATCGCCCGATAGGGTGGGGGCCAACAGATGCATTTCACGACAGCCTTTCTTAGTTGGTTGCATTGTCAACTCATCGTGGTTGAGGACTTTGCATATGCCGACATCGACTTCAGAGGAGATCCAGATCTTCTCATTCCTCCAGGCACATAGTGGACTGATGCAGGTAAAAATTATTTTTTAACATTTTTTTACTTTTTGAATGTTTTTGTTATGTATTCTGAAACGTAAACTTATGATGTTTTTACAGATATGGGTCCTTAGAGACTACCTGGTATGTCACTGATTGCGCATAGGGTAGCCCACTTGGTAGAGGATGCTCCTTATGAGGAGGAAGTAGATACACTAGCCGAGTTAGAGCAGAAATTGGTTGGTCTTACGAGAGGCTTCCCAGAGTATGCTACCTTTGATGAGATTCCTCTGCATCTTCAGAGGCATATGGTCAGGGTTCCGGTCAGACTACATCGGTCACTTTAGTTAGCGATTCAAGTAGTCAGTTGCTATCATGAGAACCATGTGGGTAGATAACAACCCTATTTTTACATTTTTTGTACTCATGTAGGCTCAAAGAGCCATTTTTGTAACAAAACACACCTTTTTTGAGATTTTGGATGTAACACACTTGACAGAATTGATATATATATATATCCATGTTTCTACGACTACTTGTGTATCATAATGATGTCTTGGTTTTTTACATATTGCACAAATGTCTATCTAATACATGATTTGCTAATGTATCTGCTAATGTGTTTAAACATCTTGGAATATGTTGATATGTGATAAAATTAAAATGTCTTTCCAATAATCGAACACGCAAATACATACACAAAATTTGAGGATTTTGCACAGAATAATGGCCATTTAATTGTAACACAACAAGTTGTGAGTCTAACTTAACAACCAAATCTCTAATCTTGAGATCAATGGAATCTGATAATAGCTCTATTATTGCACTATATTTGGCAATATTGTTAGTTGTTCGACCCAAAAAAATACCTTGTAAATTAATCAACTTGTAATCAGGGGCAAAGAGTTCCCACGCTACAGAAGACAGGCTCTGTGTGCTACGCAAGCGCCATCAACAAAACCAACGTAATGACTCAAAGACATCTGCAAACCAAGTGGAACACAAGGTGAGAAGAGGAAACATGTTTGAAAAGGAAAAAATCACACCAAAAATCAATTCAAAGCACACTAATGAATAAAAAAAATAATGTACAAAGTATCACACTCATGATTAAGCGTAATATTTTTTAGATAGAGTTCAAGAATTAAATCATATGACTGATTTATCTCATGATTAACTTATATAATCCCATGGTTCCACTGTTGATATTATGTGTAGGCATTACCTCACACAATTTTGTGAGAAAATTCACAGCAAAAATAAAGTGCCCATGCCCCCTGGTCGAGTAAGGGTTACGAAGCATGGAAATAATGCCCCTGTGGGAAAGTGGCCAAACGATAAGAATAGGGTCGAAGGGAGTGGGTGGGTCATGCTTTTTTAGGAAAGCAGTGTAAATCTTAAGCTCATGGGGAGAACAAGAAACTCGGAAAAAGACACTCTCGACAATCCCAGAGATGTCGATTGGAATGGTTGGAGTATTATTTCCCATGTTCCCTTCGAACAAAAATTCATGAATCAAGGTCGGATTCTGAAATGGGTCAGTAAGTACAAATGAAAAATGGCATTCCAGGCAGGAGGAGATGTCACCTGGGATTGGGAGAAACGAGGAACGATGATGTTCATCATCCCATGGTGTTTCTTCAGGATACATTACCTGCATGATACTTTCGTCAGTGGGGAAATTCTCAGTCAAGGAATCATTATATTCCTAAGAACCAAACCAGGGAGATTGTGCATAAGTGTCTAGAGAGGAAACCAAATGATTTTTAGTTCCGGATGTAGCCTCAGAAGCCGTGAGAATACTTTGATACATTTTCTCATCCAAGCTTAGAGGCATAACGTCACAAAAACTCTTGAGCTGGTTGGGATTGGGAATAATCCATGGATCGTGACCAGATGAAATAATATTGACGGAGGCTACATTCGAAGGTGGGAGTGGAAAAATTACCATAAGGGATGAGTCTTTGAATAGACTAGGCCTGATGTTCTCATAGGGGGTAGCAGTCTTCCCAACATACAGAATGTTTCACATTGAATAATCAGAGGAAAATAAAGCCAACAGATTGACAATCACGATATTTCCTTGATGAGGAAAACGAAGGAAATGGAAAATTGTGGAGACCAAGCAAACCATAACATTCATCCAAATTCATCCAAGAAGGATATTTATAGTTCAGGTTGGCGTCTGCCACTTCAACTTCCATGGTTACCATTTTTCCCTCCAACAAGATGGGAAACGCTTTGAGAATACCATATGGATGAGAACCTCTACCGTTGAAATATTCCAAGGTATTCAGGGACTGACTCAACGGGGGAGAGCCGATGGCTTTCCAGCATGCAATAGACATGATGCAGGTCGAAGCATCTTCATCAATGATAATCCGATGAATATTCTTTCCCATGATACTAACTTGAATCAGAAAAGCTACTTAAGATCGGAGGTGAGGAAAAACATTCTCGAGATCAAAAGTAATAATCTTAGAATCTACAGGATCAATCCCTACAGTAGTGGATAGCAGTGCCTTCCATTGTGATGGACATGACTGAAGGACCTCCAAAGCTGACATCGTCGAAGGCGCTTGAGCTGGATCCTATACAATATTGTAGTGTTGTGTAGTTCTCGCATTCAAATTATATGATGATTTCCGAAGAACACCTTTTGGGAGTGGCTGAATGATGGAGTCACTACTAGGTCTCTCAATCTGGAGAGGACCAGAGGTAGAGGGCGTGGAAGAGGAAGGGTGATCTATAACTTCTGATTCCATAGGAGCCTTGGAGGGATTGGGGTAGTCTTTCAATCTCGTAGTAATGGTGATAGGTTCCGTTCCAACCATGAAAACTTGAGAGTTTCCAGACGATTGAGCTTGATCTACCATTTGCATCTGTTGAGAAGGGAAAGGCTATTTCAAAATAGCCGGAGTCTCGGGTGTGCCCTTCAGAACATGAGAAACTTTTGCATGCCGAGGAAAATCCTTGGTGTAATGATCATTATCACATATCAAACAAGGATACTTAGGATTACGTGTTGAAGAATCGTCAGCAGATGACTTCTTCGAATCCTGTTTAGGGTTATCATATTTGGACTTTCCTTTACCCTTTTTCTTATCTTTCGAGGATTTTTCTGTTGTAGTAGATTGAAGAGCATTTAACTCGGATGTTTTACCAGGATTCTTATGGTTATTGGAAGGAGTGGAGGGCGCAACGTCAATAGTGGGTTTAGAATTCGAAGAAGTTTCAGATGCACTACTATCAGTATAAGCCATTATCCTAATAACGCTATCCACCATAGGCATAATAGGAAACTGAGATGATGCATGATCAGTTGAAGCTCGTGGCGTGTTAGGAAATAACTCATATAGATTCCCAGATTGGGAATAAGCCAAATCGTGGTACTGAGCTTTGGCAATGACTTCCTCTTCCGTGACACATCCACCCATGGTAAGATCTCTAGCGATCCTGGGAACGGATGATTTCGTAAACCATTCAATCAACAGCTAATCAGGGATCTCGAATTTTATGAGGAAATGGTGACTTCTCCATTAATCAATGTGATATGAAATGTGCGTAGTAGTTGAATGCCTCAATAAAGTGAGAAAGTGGGTGTCGGTTTTATACTAGATAGGTAACTGGAAGTGAGTAAGGAAATCCATAAAGAAGGAATTAAAATCGAAGAAAATTCCTTGAGGGAGTTCAATTTACCATTTGTCTATGGTACCAGTCAGAATATGCTAGAAAATATGAATAAGAATAGAATCACAAACCTAAGAATTAGAAGATCACCACAAGTGATACATCATAACATGTGTTTGGGGGTCTTCCCTAGATTTGCCTTCAAATTTTGGACAATCTCCTAGGATTTTAGTTGGAATTGGTGGCCAATGCAACTGATGTTCGAGGGGGTCACTTGTAAGCTTTGACGCATCTGGAAATTTCAATGTAGCCAAGATGGAAAGAGCGGATAATGAGGAGAAAAGGGTTGGGGGTTCCAACTTGGTTGATATGGATTCTGCCTCGAATTGGGCAGATTCTCTCCCGGATACACATACTACCCCCATTGTTCGTAAAGACCTTGTTGCAAGTATTGGGGAAGATAGGGACCTTGTTGGGGTTGTTGATAAGACCCCTACGCGATTTGAGGTTGCAGACCTTGCTGGATGTAAGGTCCAGGGTGAGGTCCTTGTTGAACATGATGTCTAGTCTGTGGTCCCTGCTAAACATAGGGTCTAGCTTGTGGTCCCTATTAAACATATGGTCTAGCCTTTGGTCCTTCCTGAATGTAGGGTCAAGCCTGAGGTCCTGATTGGGCCTGCTGGTACTGAGGAATCTATTGATATTGAGCACCACGTTGAGGTCCATACTGGGGTTGTTGGTATTGACCTTGAGGAAATGGATGGTATTGAGTTCCAGACTGATTGGGGAGAGGCATTAGGGGAATTTTGAGGTATAAAATGGACCTCCTAAGAAAAATGTACAATCAAAATAAACTTTATAATAACCAATATGATTCAAGATGATGATGTCAACCATGAGGGATGATCCACCATTTTTTAAGTAAAAGGGTAAAAATATTTAAAAACAATAAAATAATAAAACTACTTTTTCAACTCGTATTTTCAACTTATCTCACAAATTTTTTACTCAAATTTCGAGCGGGAGTACTTGTTGGATGCAAAATTAATTCCTCATTCAAGGAGTACCCATGTTGCATACTTTTGATAGAGATTGCTACACGAAAAATGAGAAATACATTAAAAAATGTGATTGCAATCATGTTTTTCATGTATTTCTCATTTTTCATGCAGCAAGGTCCATCGAAAGTATGCAACATGGGTAATCCTTTGATGAGGAATTAAATTTTGCATTCAACGATTACTTCCACTCAAAATTTGATTAAAAAATTTGAGAGATAAGTTGAAAAAGTAGTTTTTTCTTTTTTTCCCTCTAAAATTTGATGATGTAATCAAATATTATTTTATTATTTCCATTATTATTTTATAATTTCCTTAGGAGGCCCATTTAATACCTCAAAATTCCCCTCATGACTAGATTGACCCAGAAGGAGATTCAGACCACCTTGGGTGTAAGAACTAAATTAAGGATTAGTCACAACAACACTCGCGGAAAACTGGGGCAGATGAACATACTACTGAGTCACGTTCGATCAAGGACATACTGGTATTTTGTGTTCAAATGTTGAACATAAGGGATGTTGGGTTGTTGAACATATGAATACAATATGTTCGGTTTTTGAAGGGGCTGTTGGACCTGTGAATATTGAACGCGAGGTTGTCCTACCCCAGGAATTGGTCGATAATTCAACTGCCCCTCACCAAAAAGGGGAGGTACGTCAAGAGGATTAGACTTCTCCCCAGGTACATTTCCCACTCACTGGTGGAACGACAGTAATTGTAAATGGCGAGTAGGGGGTAGAGGATCCGATCAAAAAAGTCATTTGACCAATAGTGACTGTAGGTCGAACAACAAGTTGGGACATGATAACCACATTTGAAACAAATGGGCTGGAAGATGGAGGAATACCCATCAACCAAACAGGGTCTGGGAATAAAGGTGTAGCACTAGAAGCTCCAGAAATAAGGTTTCCCAAAGAGGTATACATGTGTGGAAGTGTATATAAAACCTGACTGGAAGGTATTCCGGTCCCACTGCCTGAATCTTGAGGTGTGGAACCAAACATATCACCTTCAGAGGGAAACAAAGATGAAGCAAATTCCGGGATGTAGGTGCCAATGGTTTCCTTAAGAGTGCCTTGAGGAGTGCTCACAAATGGGACATCATCAACATTGGATGTCATTTCGTCAAGAGATAACTGACAGACAGTAAAGCGAGATGCTACTGGAGAAGCACAAAAGGGAATTTTGGGTTGATCAAAAGTGCTATAAGCCTTTTGAGGCGAGACCACAATCGGATCAAAGAGCGGATTTTTAGGAAAGACCTTAAACTGTGTAGATGGTTCGGGGCTTTTCGGCTCAGAGTCTTCCGATGTTGTCAAAGGAGAATCATCAGGCAGTGGTTGAGATGAAATAGGTTGAACACGAATGACAATCCTATGTTCAGCACCTTGCGCTTCAATGGATCCAACTGGAAACTAAGGGACCTCAGGAGGAGGATCTTGAGATCCGTCAGAGGAGGGACGAGGTGAATTTGACGATTCAGCCATGATGTCCTTTCAAGACAAGATCAAAGAAGGAACCAGTGGTCCTTTAGAAAAGGGAACCAAATTCTGATTGGTATAGATCTTATGATAGGTGTTTGCTCCTCTAACTATCTCTCGGAGGGATTAATTGATTTTCTTCATGCCACAGGTCTCGTCTTTCTGGACCAGGTTATTAGTCAATGGAGAGGCCCTTATCCAATTTGGAAGGAGGCGATGGAAATTGGCTTGGTTGGTGAATATACAACAACAAGGAAAAAATACATTTAGAGTCTCTGACTGGTTGGTTTGTGTCAGAACAAGAATGGGGATTCACTTGGTTCAGGAAATTACAACATGGCTCTGTGATGTTCTCGGATGTTTACAAGTATCTCTTAGTCACTTACTACTCCTTGACTAACACTTGTTGGTTTCAAAAAGTTTTGAAATGGCAAGTGCCCTTGAAGATTATATTATTTGTATGGCATAATAAGATACTTACTTGGGACAACTTGTGCAAAAGGGGTTATCAAGGACCGAGATGGTGCCCATTCTGCAAAAAATATTTGGAAACAACTCTTCATCTTTTTTGGTAGTGCTCTTTGACTTTGCAGCTATAGACACATCTTTTGCTGGTGTTAAAAATCCCCCCTCTCCAATAGTTCACCACATTGAAACAATGTCTCAAATGGTGGATATCTGGATGGGAAGCATAAGTCTGCCCCCTTATACTTATTTTGGGAGCTCTCGCGTGTGAGAAACTTATGTATTTTTTAGAGGACTCCTGCAAATGTACCTAGGATATGTTCGTACATTTTGGCATGGATGATTACATTGGGGGGCCTACACCATAGTGTCAATAAGAACAAATCACTCACATATACATTTTCCAATAAAATTGTTTGACAACGTTGCTCAATAAACTTTATTGCAATATTATTGGCTTATACAATAGACTATTAATAGGCATGCTCCAAAAAACTATATCATTTAATAGGCTATTTTTTTTCCAATTAATCAATTTAATTAAAAAATAAAATAAAAACATAAAATTTTTGAAAATTATTTAAACTTTTAATTTAAATATATTACTAAAATATTTTGAATATATTACTAATAATTTTTTACATTTATTTTAACAAAAATAAATCTCTACCAACTATTTAATTACGAATAATAACTATCCCTTATTAAAGTAAAATTTCAAATAAACAGATATTCGCATAAATAATTTTTTTATTTAAAAAAACTGAAGAAATAGGGACTACTCATCGCCCAAGAGACAACTGCGTAATTGTCAATAATTATATAAATAAATAATCATAAAATGGCAAAAAAAAAAAAAAATAGAATAATTTACAGAAATTTTTCAGTAAGATTATGAAAATTTTTTGTAAAGATTTTAGAATCTATTTCCACCATCAAAAATGCAATTTAAACACTCCAACTCCTTGATTTTTTAAATTTTGTTTTACCAGATTTTGACAAAAAACTATTATCCAAACTATTCTGTTGTGTCCATAAACAACTCCATATGAATATAAAAATACATAACATCTTTTTGATAGAATTAATTTATCGTTAAACTTTAGAAGTGGCATAAAATAATTCATATTTTGATGGAATTAATTTATCGTTAAACTTTACAAGTGGCAGAAAAAAATTCATATATGCAATTAGAGATACGGACGAAGCTGGAGATTCGGTAAGCCTCGGGTAGCGATGGAGCCGCGGAGCTCAGTTTCCACACCACCGAGGTCACAAATGATACCCCATCACACTCTGCTTTTCCATACCCAATTCCACGGCTGCTCAATAATTGAGAGGACAATTGATGAGAAAATTAATTTTGCATTCTCATATGTGATGTCACTAGGGGAATGGAAGTAAGCCCTCCTCATGGATGGTCGAAAGCTTCCTTCTCCAGGGGCTAATGAAGGACCCATTAACCCTTCTTGGCCCGGGCGCTACGCGCCGTAATTTACAGCGGCCAGGCCGCGGCCTCAAATCAACAACCGCTATATTCAGTCCCAACGTCTCTGAATAAAATCCCTTGCCCTTTAACTCTCCTCTGCAAAAAGAAGATATTCGATTATTGACGCCAGCTACTTCTTCTTCCATTGTCATTTTGCAGCCACAAAGTTGGCTTAATTTGTTGTAGCGGCGGTGGTTCCGTTTCATCGCAACGCCGGCTTCCACGGCCAACGCAGCCATATCAGTGGCGGGCAGAGGATAGCACAATTTGGTTAGAGGAAGCAGAAAATAGAGATTCTATACTTGCAGTTCCTGCTTTGAAGAAAGGGGAGAAACATACTCATCGTAACACATGGAATCGGCATGGCAGATGGAAAAAACGGGTCTGCATCTTAATATTTCCTCTACCTTCACATGCTCTGCAAATTCTCTAATCAACCCACCCCTCTCTTCTTCAATAATCACTAATTTGGCAGTGGGAAGATGAGCTGATGATCTACGAGATACATAGCTTCCCATCAAATAATTAGAAGGGTATATAGATCCAGAGATTGGGTTTAGTAATGACAATGGCCTGCTTGTGTCGAGGTGTTGTGGGATAATAAAAATTTTCCCTGAATGTGGTGAGGGATAATAATGAGATTTTATAGCCAGGAATGCCGCCACAGGTTGGAATTTCAAAATTGATGTGCCCTGTCAAATTTGACGATGGGTATGCTGGATTTTTTGCCCTATTTGAAGGAGATATTCCCTCGTATGGAAAATTTACCAGTCAAATTCCAGCCCTGGCCGCGTGGCCGCCATACTATAGCATGACTTATTTAATCAGGGAGTTCGTCAATTTCGGCGGACTGAGAGCAGTGGTACTTGCTTGTGAAGCAAGGAATTTTAACGGAGTTTGAGACGATTGCGCTGCTGCCAATAAATAAATTGATTCAATGGAAGGTTCGTGATAGAAAGCTTCTCTTTCCTAAAGTCTTTCCACATGTGGGGACGAATCATTACACAATTTGCATAGTGGATCTGTCGTCTTTCCACATGCCGGCACGACTCGTGACACAAATTACATGGTGGAAGGTATTTAGATAAAAAAAAACCCACAATGCATCTACTTTTGAATTCACACTCACCTCCTTTCGGAAATTTATCATTTTTTAGTTTTTAAATAAATAGTGAGAAAAATATTGATTTATTATTGTTATTAAAAAAAACGATGTTACGTATAATTGCTTAGTGTAGATTTTTAGTCTTTCTAAATACTTTTGAATTTTGGATTTTATAGAAAAAATTTATATAAATATTGTGAATACAATAAATACATTTTAGATATTTAAATATACCACCATTTACTTTATAATCATTCCTAATACCATTCACTCTCATTTTTTTTTTGAAAGAGGACCATCATCATGGCCAATATCATTCCATTCTTTTTTCCACACTGAAGCATTTTTCCATCAGAAAGCCAATGATATAACAAAAAGATCCTTCAAAGGAAGATTTACTTTGACATTCAATTCCACTAATTCAATTAGGACTTTCTAACTTTGATCATTTATAGCTTTTGATATTAAGTGAATTTTGGTGGCTCAAATTTGGTTATATAAATATTTATTGATCTCAATCTATAATGTTAAAATTTCTAAGTTTGTTTGAAAATATTAACTGAAGTTACATTTTTTATTACTCCAATTTATGTGCAAATAGAATTTATTTAAAAATATTTATGTCCATTATGTTTATTTATAACTAATGAGATTATATGAATGAGTGCATATTATCACTTTTCTTTATTTATTATTATCCGTTTAAAGTTTAAATTTGGACTCTTTTTTGGGAGAATTTTGGATTTGTCTAAGTAGAATAGTTGAAATATACTTGTCAACGATTTCTTTAGTGATTATATTTTCATGGCTTGTTTTTGGGTTTTATTTAATTGTTGCATTTTATGTTTTTTCTTATCATGTTTTTTTTAATGCTTTTTGGTCATGGCTACTTTAATTTGTGTGAAGATGGATATATTGATAAAAAAATCTTAATAAAAAATTAGTTTTTTTTTTTCTAAGCATTTTTATTATGTTTATAACAAATTTGAGATGTCATGGTTTCTACTCAACATCAAAGTGGAAATTGTCTAATCAAAGTTCCTAATTTAGATTATTAAGTGTCCTTTAGTTTATAATTTTTCTAATTCAAAATTTTCTATAATTCTATCACTAAGGTTCATGGAATCTCTAGAGAATATTATATCCATCATATATATTCTTAAATATAGTTTTGCCATGGCTTCTCTAATAGAAGTTGTATATGTTAGAACATGGAAAGGATTCAATTCTTAATGAAATTTCTTTGACCTCCTCTTTTCTCCATTGTCTTTCTGTCTTAATTTAAGGAATTCCCCATAGAGATCATCAGTATTCATCATGTAGAGTTGGGTTTAAAATCTTGATTTCATTAAAGATATAGTTTGTTATAGCATATCATTTAAATGGTAGATAATGTCCACGAGTCCTAAAATCCTCTAAATTCTGTCTAAAAAACATTATTGGTAAATTCCTCCCTAGAAGGAATGATTCTTCCCCAGTTTTTTTGGTTGACCCTAAAGTTCGCATGAAAGAGAAAGTATGCCTAAATCTACATATGGGGTAGTAGTTTAGATTAATCTTCTTCCACAAAGATTGGTTAATTTCTCTTGACATGTTGGAGAATCTAAGTGATTTCCTATATCTTTTGTGATAGGAGCTTTTTCATTCTCATAATTGGTGCATGGTTATGGTGAAAAAATATGTGGGATTTAATCAATAGAACTATAAAACTCAGAGATTCTAAAAGATAAGGATTTATTGATCACATATATAGGAATAATATTGTTTGATCCTTTGTTGGCCAAGTGTTGGGTAACATAAGGATTTTATTGATCACATATATAGGAATAAGATTATTTTCCCAAGAGGTTGGGTAACATGTTCCAAACCAATGAAAAGTGGGAGGTTGGGTATTCTTTAAGGCTTTAGACTCGAAAATGCTATGTAAGCATGAAATAATGTGGACCTAGCGACAAAGTGGAGGTAAGGTATCATTTCCAAATCTTGCAACAATAAACGCTTTCATTGGAGGGTGTTGGAGTCCACTAACATATCAAAACCTATGAGGTGTATGTAAGCTTGGAGGATGTTGTAGTCCACTAACATATCAAAAATTCCGAGGATTATGTAAGCTTTTAGCAGATCATAGATATATAGGTCATCCAGTGCAACTAAGTATTTAGGATATATTATGAAGGAAGGAATTTCATGGAGTGGAGCCTAAAACCATCCAATCATTACATCAATGGATTTGTTATGACTAGTGTCTATTACACAACATAAGGAGGATATTGGAAGATATTCCTTAACCAAAAGATTTAATGCAAACTTAATTTCACCAAAATAGTCATACAAATAACCATTCTCTTTTTCTGAATGAATAACATGTCGACGTAAAAGAAAAATATGTATTAGATCGTTTTTGATAATGAAGGAAATATTTGTAAAATGAAACTTTATGAATGAATGCGACTAATATTTCCAACATTTAAGCTTGTAAACATATTCAAGATATATAGAGGGGGATTTCCAATGTTATGTGGAAATTGGTTCATTTATGGAGATAATACTTCTCCTTAAAGAGGTGGATCCTAAAGAAGAAGTTATCCTCCTATGATAAATGGCAGAGAGATATTATGATTTATACTGACTGATACTACCAAAGGGTACTATCAAAGGATTCAGTGGAGCAAAATTCTCTTGCATTATAAAAAGGTTATCTATAAGAGGTAGAATAAAAGCTTTAAAATCTAGATGGAATGGTTGGTCTATTTCAACATAATGTCTAAAAATTACTTATATACTTTCCATCCTTTAGTTATATATATATATATATATATATATATATATATATATATATATATATATATATACTAACCTAGATCCATCTTAATTCATTATCCACTTCTTTTCACTATAAAAGAATTTAGAGGTTTGCATATCAAGATATTTGATCCCTCTCGACACTTGGTAGATCCAGAATTAAGATGGATCTAGGCTACTTTAATTTCTCCCTTTAAATCGGTTACATTTCGCATAAATACCATGAGCCATTTTTATTTTTATAGAGTTGTTTTTTATTGAGTTATTTTATTTTATTTTATTTTGATAAGTTAAAATTTTACATTGCCTTACATTATTTTTTTTATAATTTCATATGTTTAGATTTTATTTTATTTTTATTTTTATGTAATTTGATTTAGACAAAATATTAAACATTACATTACATTATAGCATTGCTACTATGTTGATGCATTACATCAATTTTTTTATTTAGTTTTATTTTTTTAGATTTTTTTTTTGAAGTGAAAATATTAAACATTACATTACAACATTGTTATCATATTGGTTTGGAAAGTGCCTCTAAGCATAATAACTTAAAAAATATAAAGTAAAATTTTAAATAATTTTAAATATAATTATAAATATAAATATAATTTATATTTATATTTTAAATATAAATATAATTTCTGATATAATTTTAAATATAATAAAAAATAACTTAAAAAATAAAATATATTTAAATATGATTATTACCAAAAAATAAAAATAAAAAAATTCTATACAAATAAAATATAATTTTAAATATAACTCAAAATACTTGATTTATGAAAATTTTACCAAATGAAATCATCCCATTCAAAAACCACATATATGCCAAATGCTTATAGCGTCAAATCCAATTCTTTATTACAATCACGATGAAATATAAGACTTTGACAACAAATTTGGTTTTGACGTTGAAGATTGCACTCTACACGACCATACCTGAAACTTGAGAATTTTGTTTTTTAATCTTAGAGATCATTTGGTAACACAACAAAAGAGCATTGTATAATTTTAAAATGAAATTATCAAGTAGAAATATAATTTTAACATATTGAGTTTTAAAAATATTATAATAACTTCAGCTAAAATTCATCTTAGTAAGTAAGTAAGAAAAAAAATTCTTTTCAAATTAAATGCAATGATTTTAGTAAAAGTTTCTCATGTTAAAAATATGAGAAATAAAATTATTATTATTTTTATTTTTAAAATTGAGGATTTATTTATTAACAAAAAAGAGTATATAGTTATCAAAATGTAAATGGTCTTAGCTTTATGAGTGTTTGTTCAATTTATTTCATTTGTATCATTATTGCATTGTTATCTTTAATTCTTGAAACGGTGTCATGGAGTTCTCGGTATTGACCTGAGCCATGGGCCAGAAAAAGTGGCATAGAAATCTGGGTCACAAGCTCATAGCTACGTAGAAAATTCCTTAGTCGTGTGCATATTGATGTCGAGTGAATGGAGGTTTCCAGTCACATTCTTTCCCATGTCAAGGGAGCGACTGGGGTATTGATGCACTAAAAAGTATGTTTGTGTGAGAGGCTAGCCTCTTGGAAGGTTTGGATGGCTCGTGGAGTCTTGTAGCAGATGCAGAAGGTCGACGTAATTGTGTGGTGTCAGTTCCACTTTCTTAAAGTGACCTGAGAGATTAAATCAGATCATAGTAGCCTCTCCCAACTGCCTAATTGTCAATAAATATAATCATAAAATAGCAAAACAAATAAATGAGATATGAATATTAAGACACAGCACAGCGTTTCATAGAATTAGTTTATCGTTAAACTTTAAAATGCCGACAAGTGGCAGAAAATAATTGATATTTGCAATTAGAGATACGCACGAAGCACGAGATTCGGTGAGCCTGAGGTAGCGATGGAGCCGCGGAGCTCAGTTTCCACACTGCCGAGGTCACAGATGATACCCCATCACACTCTGCTTTTCCATACCCAATTCCATGGCTGCTCAATAATTGAGAGGATAATTAACGAGACACAAATAATTTTGCATTCTCCTAGGTGATGTCACTAGGGGAATGGAAGCCCTCCTCATGGATGGTCGAAAGCTTCCTTCTCCAGGGGCCATTAACCCTTCTCGGCCCGGACGCTACGCGCCGCAATTTACAGTGGCCAGGCAGCGGCCTCAAATCAGCAACTACTATTTTCCTTTCCAACGTCTCTGAATCAAATCGCTCGCCCTTCAACTCTCCTCTGCAAGAAGAAGATATTATTTCATGATAAGTTTGGCGTCTATCTAGATTATTGACGCCAGCTACTTCTTCCTCCATTGTCATTTTGCAGCCACAAAGTCGGCTTAATTTGTTGTAGCGGCGGTGATTCCGTTTCATTGCAACGCTGGCTTCCACGGCCAACGCAGCCATATCAGCGGCGGGCAGAGGATAGCGCAATTTGGTTAGAGGAAGCAGAAAATAGAGGTTCTCTACTTGCAGTTCCTGCTTTGTAGAAAGGGGAGAAACATACTCATCGTAACACATGGAATCAGCATGGCAGATGAAAAAGCCGGGTCTGCATCTTAATATTTCCTCTACCTTCACATGCTCTGCAAACTCTCTAATCAACCCATCCCTCTCTTCTTCAATAATCACTAATTTGGCAGTCGGAAGATGAGCTGATGATCTACGAGATAGATAGCTTCCCATCAAATAGTTAGAAGGGTATATCGATCCAGAGATTGGGATTAATAATGACAATGGCCTGCTTGTGTGAAGGTGTTGTGGGATAATGAAGTTTCGCTCTGAATGTGGTGAGGCATAATAATGAGATTTTATAGAGAGGAATGCCGCCACGGGTTGGAATTTCAAAATTGATGTACCCTGTCATATTTGACGATGGGTACGCTGGACTTTTTGCCCTATTTGAAGGAGATATTCCCTCGTATGGGAAATTTACCAGTCAAATTCTAGCGCTTGCCGCGTGGCCGCCATACTATAGCATGACTTAGTCACCAGCTACTTCGTCAAGTACGGCGGACTGAGAGCAGTGGTACTTGCTTGTGAAGCAAGGAATTTTAACGGAGTTGAGACGATTGCGCTGCGGCCAACACTGAAATTGCTTCTATGGAAGGTTCGTGATAGAAAGTTTCTCTTTCCACGTGTGGCCGAATCATAACACAAATTGCATAGTGGATCTCTTTTCTTTCCACATGTGGCCACGACTCATAACACAAATTACATCTACCTTTGAATTCACACTGACTTTCCTTTTTTTTGAAAATTTATCATAATTTAATTTTTAAATAAATAGTGAGAAAAATTATATTTATTATTATTATTCAAAAAATTTATGTTACTTGTAATTACTATCTAGTAATTTATAAAAAGTTAGACCTTTAATCTAGATATTTTTAAATATTAAATCCTATTAAAAAAAAAACTCTAAACTAAACAACGAATTCAATTTTAAAACATACTCCAAATTGTAAAATTTAATCCAACACTTACCCAATATCTTTATATAAAATTATTATAAATACACTAAATACATTTTGAACATTTATATATACAGCTATTTACTTTATTTTTTCCACACTAAAAACATTCTTCCATTCGAAAGCCAATGATATAAAAAAAAATCCTTCAAAGGAAGATATACTTCAAGGTTCAATTCCAATGATATAACAAAAAAATCCTTCATAGGAAGATTTACTTTAAGATTCAATTCTACTGATTGGTTGGGACTTTCTAACTTTGATCGTTTATAGTTTTTGATATTAAGTGAGTTTCGGTGGCTTAAATTTGGTTATATAAATATTTATTTATCTCATTCTATAATGTTAAAAATTTTAAATTTGTTTGAAAGTATTTAGTGAAGTTACAATTTTCTTATGAATTTATTTACAAATATTTATGTCCATTATGTTTATTTATGACTAATGAGATTACATGAATGAGTGCATATTATCACTTTGTTTTATTTTTTACTATCTGTTTAAAGTTTAAATTTGGAATTTTTTTTTTTATTTCTCCAAGTAGAATAGTTGACATATACCTCCGAGCGAGTTCCTTAATGATTATTTTGAGACGTTGTGGTATTTTCATGGTTTGTTTTTGGGTTTTAAGTAATTGGTGTCTTTTATGGTTTTTTATCATGCTTTTTGGTCATGGCTACACTAACTTGTGTGAAGATGCATATATCTTTAAAAATTCCTAACATATATCTCTCAGTGATTTTTTTAGTGATTATTTTGAGAAGTTTTGGTATTTTCATGGTTGGTTTTTGGTTTTACGTAATTGTTTTTATTTTTTTTTCTTTTTAATCAGGTTTTTTTAATGCTTTTTGGTCATGGCTACTTTAATTTAATTCTTGTGAAGATGGATATTGTTTTTATTTTTATTTATTTTTAATCATGTGGTTATGGCTATTTTAATTTGTGCGAAGATGGATATATCTCTAAAAATTCCTAATCTAGAGTTAGTTTGCTCTTTTTAAGCACGTTTATAATGTTTATAACAAAATTGAGACGCAATGCGATGGTTTGTCCTAAACATCAAATTCGAGATTGTCTAACCAAATTTTCTACATTAGATTATTAAGTGACCCCTAGTTTGTAATTTTTTTAATTCAACGTTTCTAGAATGAGAATATTTTATCCATCATATATATTCTTAAATATAATTTTTCCATGGCTTCTCTAATAGAAGTTGTATATGTTAGAACATGGGAAACGGTTCCAATTCTTAATGCAATTTCTTTGACCTCCTCTTTTCCCAAGTGTCTTAATCTAAGGAATTATCTATAGATATCATTAATATTCATCTTATAAAGTTGGGTTTGAAAATTTGATTTCATTAGATACATATTTTGTTATAACATATCATTTAAATGGTAGATAATGTCCATGAGTTTTAAAATCCTCTAAATACTCTCTAAAAAATATTATTGGTAAATTCCTCCCTAGAAGGAACGATTCTTCACTAGTTTTTTTGGTTGACCCTAAAGTTATTATGAAACAGAAAGTATGTTTAAATCTAGATATGGGGTAGTAGTTTAGATCAATCTTCTTCCACAAAGATTGTTTAATTTCTCTTGACATGTTGGACAATCTAAGTGATTTCCTATATGTTTTGTGATAGGAGCTTTTTCATTCTCATAATTGGTGGATGGTTATGCTGAACAAATATGTGGGATTTAATCAATAGAACTATAAAAATCAGAGAGTTTAAATGATAAGGATTTATTGATCACATATATAGGAATAGGATTATTTGAGCCTTTGTTGGCCAAGTGTTGGGTAACCATTTTCCCTTTAATATCTACAAATTTATCTTCCCAAGAGGTTGGCTAACATGTTCCAATCCAATGAAAAGTGGGAGTTTGGGTATTCTTCAAGGCTTTAGACTCTAAAATTATATGTAAGCATGAAATAGTGTGGACCTAGCAACAAAGTAGAGGTAAGGTATCATTTCCAAATCTTGCAACAACAAAAGCTTTCAATTGGAGGGTGTTGGAGTCCACTAACATATCAAAACCTATGATGAGTATGTAAGCTTGGAGGATGTCCTATGCCACTAACATATCAAAACTTATGAGGAGTATGTAAGCTCTTAGTAGATCATAGTTATATAGGTCATCTAGTGCAACTAAGTATTTATGATATATTGTGAAGGAAGGAATGTCATGGAGTGGAGCCTAAGACCATCCAATCATTTCATCAATGAATTTGTTATGCCTAGTATATATTACACAACATAAGGAGGACATTGAAAGATATTTCTTAACCAAAGGATTTAATCCAAACTTAATTTCATCAAGATAGGCATACAAATATCGATTCTCCTTTTCCGAATCAATAGTGTGTCAATGTAAAAGAACAATATGTACTAGATCATCTTTGGTAGTGAAGGGAATACTTGTAAAATGAAACTTTAGGAATGAATGAGACTAATATTTCCAACATTTAATCTTGTAAACATATTAAAGATATATAGGAGGGATTTCCAATGTTATGTGGAATTTGGTTCATTTATGGAGATAATACTTCTCCTTGAAGAGGTGGATCCTAAAGAAGAAGTTATCCTCTTAAAATAAATGCTCGAGACATATTAGGATGTATTGTATACTCACCTATACTATTAAAGGGTTCAGTGGAGCAAAATTCTCTTGCATTATAAGAAGGTTATCTATAAGAGGTAGAATAAAAGCTTTAAAATCTAAATGGAATGGTTGGTCTATTTCAACATAATGTCTAAAAATTACTCATATGCTTCATCCTTTAGCTATTTTTATTTCTCCTTTTCTCTAAACTATTAGAATTTTAAACTCATATATATATATATATATATATATATATATATATATATATATATATATATATATATATATATATATATATATACAAACCAACCTAGATCCATCTTAATTCTAGATTCACTTCTTTTCACTCTAAAAGAATTTAGAGATTTGCATATTGAGATATTTCATCCCTCTCGACACTTGGTAGATATAGAATTAAGATGGATCTAGGTTGGTTTAATTTATCCTTTTAAATAAGCTACATTCCACATGAATACCATGAGTCAATATCATGATCCATTTTTATTTTTATCATTATTTTATTTTTATAGAGTTATTTTTATTTATTTTATTTTATTTTGATCAAGTTGAAATTTTACATTGTATTACATTAATTTTTTTATTAATTTATGTTTAGATTTTTTTTTTTTAATGTAATTTGACTTAGACAACATCATAAACATTACATGACATTACAACATTGCTACCATATAATACTTTTAGATTTAATTTAATTTTTATTTGCATATGATTTGACTTAGTCAAAATGTTAAACATTACATTATAACATTACTATCATACCAACATTGCTCCCATGTAATACTTTTAGATTTAATTTAATTTTTATTTGTATATGATTTGACTTAGTCAAAATGTTAAACATTACATTACAACATTACTATCATACTGGATTGAAGAATGCCTTTCAACACAATAACTTAAAAAACATAAAATAAAATTTTAAATATTTTAAATATAACTAAAAAAAATTATATATAATAAAAAATAACTAAAAAAAATAAAAATAAAAATTTAAATAATTTTAAATATAGCTCAAAACACTGGATTTATGAAAATTTTACCAAATACAAATATGGTGAAGTCATCTCATCCAAAGACCACATTTATAACAAGGATTTATAACGTCAAATCCAATTCTTTATTACAATCACAATGAAATATAAGACTTTCACAACAAATTTGGTTTTGATGTTGAAGATTGCACTAGACACCACCATATCTGAAACTTCCCTTTTTAAACATAAGAATTTTATTTTTTAATTTCAGAGATTGTTTGGTAACCTAACAAAAGAGCATAATTTCGTAGAAATATAATTTTAATTCATTAAATTTATTTTTAAATTATTATTAAGTTTTAAAATGTTTCTATTTAAAAACAACTCTTCTAGTTGCCTTCATATCATAATCTATGCCATTAGATTTTTTGTTAGACGACTACGTTGTCATTGTCCGTTGAATTAACTTGTTGGATTTTTACGACTCATCTCCACTAAATGCCACTGTGTACAAGTTTGTAACATCCGATGAAATATTAGACCATTCAATAATTTTACACCGTCTGATAAAAACTGTATAGATTCCATCTTAACCGAATCTTGATTTAAGTTGCTGAACTGAACGACAGTTTTATATACGCCCGGGCTGTGGACGCTATTGTGGAAGTGTTGCGGAGTGGTGGCAGCGTGGAAGCATCTTCCCTTCTAACAGATTGATTTCAATACAGTTGGCTCTGACAAAGAAAAGGAAAATTCTATTGCAATGTTGTCTCCCATGTGTAGAACTGCTGCAGAGGATATCGTGAAAAGAATCGCTATGTTTCCCAGAAATATGACAATCCAGGTAAGGTAAAAAAGTCAATGTGATTCTCAAACTCCTCAATTCACACATAGTCAGCCAACAATCTCCTGTAGACATCGTCTGATAACACACATTGGAGGCTGTTTCGAAGCAAAGGGACATATTTCTCCGCAACTGTGTTTGTATATTCTTCAGATTGCACAGTCAGAAATATGACAATCCAGGTAAAGTATTAGGTTATTAATTTCATAGTGAAGAAGGAATGATATTATGAGTCGATTTAAAAAATAGAGTTTTGCATAATTTAATAGAGTGTTTTTTTTAACTTTCATTCAGATTTAGTAACTACTAAACAATTCAAGTTTTTTGTACGTTAAATTTTATGTTGTGAATTACATGCCATTGCTATAGACAGTGGTGAATTTACAGCTCAAAACAGAGCTTCTCAGTCCGAAGACTCAGGCTTTTGTGTTTTCGTAATGTTTTCCTAATGCAAGTTGATACGAAAGGGATTAATGTATTTGGGTAGGGCATGGGTCCTTACTCCGTTGTATTGTTTGGGGACACTTACATGGATAACATTATCTCTTTAGAAGGATGGGATGATTGGAAAGATCCCATCGTTTTTCCCGCAATGCACCATGCATCTATATATAATTAGAATCCCTTAATATGTCATTCTAATATTATTGCTTTTCATCATCTCTCTGTGTGCAGGACTGCTAATGTTTACCAGTATCAATGCGAAGAGACGAGCAACAATAAACAAAAGAGTTCCATGGTCACATTCATTCATTGGGGAGACGCAGGCCGCACAGTATTTGAGCTTGACTTACATTGGAAATGATACGTGAATCAAATAAATGCCATCATCTTTTCTACACATAGCTATAATAAGAAATGCATATTCATTTGTCGTTTCTAATCATCTCCATTCGGATCTATTGTTCTATTAGGGAATATAAAAATAACTGCATTTTGATAATGCTGTGTGTTTGGCGCTTCATAGCGTATGGATATGTGATATTTCTGTCCAATTCAGCGGTAGCTTCATTTTCCCTTATTAAAACAACTTGCTCATGGTTTGTTGTTCGTTGTGGATTAAATTTAATGGTTTGTAATCAACAAATGTGTTCTTTATCTTGTTCACTAAAATAATTAGCCTCAGAGAGAAGTGATTTTGGCATCAATTTCGAAACCATGGCTAATCATTAGTTTGAATTTATTTTTATTCACCATATGATTTATCAAATAATTCGCATTCGAAAAGTTGACTATGGCCTTCAAGAGAAATTCTGAGATACAAATTAATATTCAGTTTCAGTTTCAATTTCATGCACAGGCTATGAGAATATTCAGTTTCAATTTATTTTTATTAATTATAGAATTTAACACGGGCACATATCCCACAAGCCAAAAGAGGACATAAACAAAAATGCATTATAAGATAATTTATTTTAATTTATTTTAAATGGAAATTTAAAAATATTCAGTTTCGATTTATTTTTATTAATTATAGAATTTGATTTATTAAATACATAAATGCATTATGAGATAATTGATTTTAATTTATTTGAATTAAGTTAATGAAATGGAATTTTTTTTTATTTTTATATATAATTAGATTTTGTATAATTTTATTATTATGATCCAAATGAATTATAAATAATGGAAATAATAATTTTTATTATTTATTTAATTTCTAATTATGTATTTTTTTATATATAATAAAAACGATATTTTTTTAATATATAATAATAATAATAATAATAATAATATAGATAAAAGAACTTTCGGATTAATCACATTATTAGAATTAGGTCTATGTTTCGAACCAGCTAATGTGGTTAATCTTCATGACAAGGTGGAGAGACTAATCGATCTGAATGAATAAATAGTGGAGATGCATCATTGCCCAGAATTAGCTGTTGAGAACTATTAAAAACTAGCCGTTAAGACTAGTTTTTAAGAACTAGCCGTTAGGAAGTTAGTTAGTAAGTTAAACACGGGCAAAAACCGGAACCAATGATGCATCCCTACATCTTTTAAGGAAGGTGAGATTAGATTTCTTCTTAGCTACTTGTAACCACGCTCGCTCAAATTCACGGGCCTTATCAGCCATATCCCTTCCCTATAGGGTACTAATGTTAGATCTAAGACTTTTGTGATCTAGCTAGTCTTAATGGCTAGTTTTTAACAACTAGTTCTCAACAGCTAATTCCAGGCAATGATTCATCTCCACTATCCTAATGATGTGATTAATAGGAAAGTTTTTTTATTTATATTATGGATCACAAAAGTCTTAGATCTAACAATAATAACAATATAAAAATAAAGATCCAAAATTATAATTTTTATATAATAAAATTAAACATAAAATCATATCACTTGGTTCGATAATTTTATGATTTATATTAAACACAAAAATATAAATAATTATATTATATATAGTTTGAGAAATAAAATTTACAATTCACAAAATATATTAATTTATGAATAAGTAAAAACTGAATTGACTAGATTTTAAACCTTAACACCAACTTGAATTTAATATTTTTAAATTTACTATTTTTAATTTAAAAGTCATGTTATGTTTTCATTAAGAAATTCTATCTACATTAGATGTGATAAGGATATATATTACAACCCCAATCTCCAAAGGGCGCATGTGCACATATACCAGAAGCAAAAAGAAGACATAAATGCATTATTTATTTATTTGATTTATTAAATACATAAATGCATTATGAGATAATTGATTTTAATTTATTTCTACCACTAAAAATTAAATTAATGAAATGGAAATTTTAGTTATATATAATTAGATTTTGTATAATTTTATTATTATGATCCAAATGAATTATAAATAATAGAAATAATAATTTTTATTATTTTTTTAATTTCTAATTATATTTTAAACCAATAAAAATGATATTGTTTTATATATAATAAAAACGACATATATATTTTATATATATAATAATAATAATAATTTAAAATGAAAAATGAAAAATTATAATTTTTATATAATAACATTAAACGTACAATCATATCATTTGGTTCTATAATTTTATGATTTATATTAAACACAAAAATATAAATAATTGTATTATATATATTGAGAAATCAAATTTACAATTTACAAAATATTTTAATTTATGAGTAAGTAAAACTAGATTTTAAACTTTAACACTAACTTGAATTTGAAATTTATAAACGTCATTTGCACAATAAAAAAAATATGAAAATTTTCAAATGCATTATGTTGAAAAATCAATATCCATGGTTTATAGGAACCAGATTAATTGATGATTTTTCACCTCCTTTACCATTGACGATATTTCCACCAAGCCTATCAACATTTACTAGCTTGATGTCCAAGACAGTAATATTGTGTACTTCATGAACCAAAAAGTTGCACAACCCATGTCTTTACAACTGCTTTCACAATTTACAAACATCTGTACAAAACCTATCTTGATTTCTCGAACTGAACCACCCATGACTTTTGCATTGTGAAATGCATAATGAGAGCATCAAATCATCATAGTAGGAGGGACACCCACGAAACCCGACTCATCACTTGTCATGTTTCTAGGTCCACCAATAGGATGGTATAAGCCCATGAAGCTCACGAACATCACCAAATTCATGGCATGGTTGCCTTGCACGTCTTGTTCTTCGAGTCCAACATCTACTGCGTGAGCTCTAGAACAATCTCTCTGTACTGTTGGGAACCTCAAGAGGTTAGGGAGAAAAGCCTTGAGTTTCTGTCTAGATTACAAATTCTTACCATCCATGCCAATCATCTTTCCGGTTCTTTTCCTCTTATCTATTTCTCTTTTTTATTATGATATATTGACATTTAATTAACTGTAAACAAAGTGTTGTGAAATTATTTACAGAGTTTGCACATATCTTGGTTCTATTCCTATTATCTATTGCTCTTATTTATTACGATATCTTGACATTTAATTAACTGTAAACAAAGTGTTTTGAAATTATTTACAGAGTTTTCATATATTTGGAAGGAGAGCGTTGCGAAATTATTTATAGAGTTTTCATATATCTCAAAGGTGACTCCTGCAACAAATGTCTTCAGCTTCGACATAATCCTCATGGAGTTGTTGACAAGGAGAACACCCACCAATATCATTAACTTCTTCTTGTCCAGTTCCAACGAAATGTCAAAAACTAGTTTGCAAGAATGGATAGAAAATAGTTGCAACGATGGGAGCTTAGTTACCCCAATTGATCCTGGCCTTTATTGCAGACATAAGAAGAGGAGAAGATGGAAATGAGGTTATTGAAGATGGATTTTCTATTTACAAAACCAAATCCAGGGCATCGTCCAAGCATGAGACAAGTGTTGTTGTGGTAGAAGAAGAGGAGAAGATGGAAATGAGGTTATTGAAAATGGATTTTCTATTTACAAAACCAAATCCAGGGCATCGTCCAAGCATGAGACAAGTGTTTTTGTGGCTCTTAGTTAAGTGTTGAACTCAATTCATTGTAGATTCTAGGAAGAATGTGAGCTTAACCTTAATTTAATTGGGATGCATTCCATTGTTGGATGTGAGGAGTAACTGTCAACGTCAAAGACTCGTTCTTTGTAAGTTGTAATCGATTTTAACAGGGATTAAAAATAATAAAAGAAGTGTTAAATTGAATATTCTAAGAGGATTAGTACTCGAGTGCTATTTTTTGGGGGGTTTTTTGGTAGATATTTCGAAATAAAATGTAAGTTAAATAGGGCGATTAGATGAAAACATTTGATAATGTGTGAAAAAACTATTTATACATATACAATTTGATAAATACAATGTAAGTTAAGTAGGGAAATTAGATTAGATTCCATTGTCCTGAAGATGGATCCCCGTTGGGATTCAAAACGTCGACAAATGTTTCGTGATACTGTGGATAATTCGGGAAGCACTTCAGAAAATGATAACCACGGGAACTTGAAAACCAAAATGTGTGAAAAACCTATGTATACATATACAATTTGAGAATTGGCAATAAACAAGTGTACAAGCGGATATAGTGCGTGAGAAATAATTAAGCATGAAAATTAATAATGAACCCAATTCCACCAAGTTCAAGATGCAATTTCCAGAGTTACTGTCAATAAAAGATTAAGATGAAGATTCTTTAAGCCCAACAAGAAGAACAAGTTAGCCACTTATGTATTATAGTTGATTATTGTTCTTAGAATGGGTAGGATTGGTCATGTACAATGAAGAAGTTTCTCATATGCTTTTAGATATTTATGTCTTCCCATTGTTAGTAGAAAGAAAGAAAAATTTGGAAGAGGAATTCTTGTTAGCTAAATTGGAAATCATCTTAGGTTGCATATGATAGGAAGTCCACTTTTAAAACAAAGAGCACCTTATGCATAGAATCACTCAATAGTGATTTTATTATTTAATCCTTAAAACTTGCAACAATATCTATATTGAGATTATCCATTCAAATATCAAATAAAGCATGTATATTGAAATGATGAAACATTCAATAAAATAGTTATTTTAGTAATTAACCCATCTATCAATTATAATCCATGATAAATAAATAAATTTGCATAAAATTTTGACTTCTATAATCTATGCTCCTCTTTCCTACGCCCTTGCATTAGGGCGCATAAATTCATTTTAATAGGTAAAAAAAAAAATCCTTTCAAATAAACTGTAATAATTTGAGTAAAATTTTATGACGTTAAAAAGATAAGAAATAAAATTATTATTATTATTTTTTTAAGTTAAAGACCTATTTATTAACTAAAAACAGAGTACATAGTTATCAAAATGCAAGTGGTCTTACTCTCACCATGTTTGTTGACCAATGCTATTATCATATTACAAACAAAAAGTAGAAGAAAATTAAAAGTTGAAAGTGTGACACGCCAAAAACACCAAAAGACAAAGAAAACCACAATAACACGTGTGACCATACTCAATCATGAGAAGTAATTGAAATTGGATTATCTGGCCTAGTATCTTAAGGGGGAGGGGGGCAGTATGAACATCTAACATGTTTCTCAAAGTGAGCAAGGCACGCTTCCATCTTCTTAATCTTCTATGCTAGTAAATTTTGGCCCCGCAAAACCACTATAATAATTTCTCTTACATGGCTTTGAAAGCAGTGAAGTTGGTTTAGCGATACCATGACATCCTCATGCTCTTCCTTCCTGCTCCTATCGTATGCTTCCAAATGATCTAGAACTAACTGGAGAAAACCATGTTGAGCAGTAGACCGGTTCTACCGACCAACAATTGTATGCCCTGGAACACCTACCCGCCCCTACCTGCTACTCTGACCACAGACGCCTAGTCCATGACTGCTACAAGCTACATGCCCACCCTGCATGGAACCCACACCTCCTTTTCCATCTCGTATACTAGACAACGCCCTGTATGCACCAACAACGACACAACCTCCTTGCTTGGATCTTACAACAACCCTATCCTCTAGATCCACCTCCAACTTGCTTCCTGAGCCACTCTGGTTGGACCAGTTAGCCATCTGCAAGGGTTGGGAGTGAGAACTCTACGATACAAGTCACATGGTGAATGCCCAGGAAGAAACCCACAAGACGAGACCTACAATGCTCCTCACAACCTCCCAACAAACCGCGAGCCAACTAGAGCCTAACACCAGCCCTGAATCAACCAGCAAGAGCCTCCCTTTCAGAACTGTCAGCCACCACACACTATATAGGAGGGAGACAACATTGAACACAACTAAATTCTATGCGAGCCAAACCAATGAATATTCCTCTCTACTTTCAAAGGAAACCCCTGAGAGAAAAGTTGAAGGTTAATTGACTTCACCGCAGAGCGCAGTGCCCCGAGAGCCAAACCCAAGCTAAGTAAAACATGGAGTAAACACACCAGACCCCCTAACAGCCTCCAAGACCAAATGATAGTCACCCATTTGAGAAAACTACCTTCCAGGATTCTGTCCACACTCGAAACAATCCAACCCAAAGCCTCGCTACCTCTGTTTCCAACGTTTTTCCTCATCGAGGCCCAAGACATTATACCCCAACATGCATGTGCCTCAGAAGGCCACGAAAAAACTAGAGAGAGGAGGAGGACCAAAAATCTCACTACGGAAAAAAGACCAAGGCACCACCCTAACCATAGAGAATACTCAGAGAAATATCTAATAAGCACCGCATGAATGGACACCAAGTCCAACTACCTTACCATGCAAGTTTCCCACAACCTATTGACGAAGGTGACAAACTAGGAACATGAACTCAATATTGAAGGTTTTGTTTTCCGTTCACAATGGAGGAAGCGACGATGTCGTTTTCACCACCACTCCAAGACTACCCGAGGGCCGAAGAATCTAGCCAAATTGTATCTGCTCAGACCAAATTCTACCAACGTCCACACTTCAAACCCAATATAACCTACAACAACCCCAACATTCACCATTAATCGCCTTACTTGACTAGAAGACCTTCATAGGATGAATGAAGTCTCACACCCTTCACATATCCTTTCACCTTACACCTTACGTAATGGGAGGTCATATTATCTATCCTCCTCCCTATCTATCATATAGGACCCTTCATTTCCCATGCATCAAGCATGTCTCAGAGACTGACACCCCAGAGAGTAACACCCATCGGGGAAATTACTCTAAAATTTTAACTCCAAATGTTTATTATATATATATATATATATATATATATATATATATATATATATGGTGGGGGATGTGGTTGGAACTTAGATTTTATATTTAATTTTTCCTTTTTTTAATGATCCATTTCAAGATAATTATTGTTTTAAGGAATAAAGTTGGTAAATGGAATATAATTAATTAGGAAATATTTTTGTATATAATATATTAATTTATTTTAATTTATAATTTAATATTAAGTATTTAATATTTAATTTTTAAGATATTAGAATATAATTAATTAAGAAATAATTTTTTTATATATTTTATTAACTTGTTTTAATTTATGATTTAATATTAATTATTTAATTTTTAACTTTTAGGATATTAGTAAAATTGTAAATAATTTTTGTAACTATTAATTTAAAAATGAACACGAAAAATGAAAAATCACCGAAGAAACTTCTTGACAAGATAGTTGACATGATAGGATGGGAAGACAAAAAAATGTTGAAGTGAAAAGGGAATCTACTTGGGCACATATCTTTGCATACATATTTTAGCATGATGAAGTCACATTGTCTTTTATCCTTATGGCATGCTATATTTGGGAACATTAATTATGACAATCTTCAAGTATTGAAGGAAAATAGATTTTTTTTTGTTTTCTCACCATTTGAAGGAACTTGATGAAACGCGAGGCTTGTATCCTTGGAAAACAAAACAAGCAACCATTCCATGATTCTACTTTGACATCATATAGGAAACTAGATTTGGTACATTATGAATTGTGTGGCTCCATGGTTGTTCCATTTGCATTTGGAAATATATATATGTTGCATTTTATTGATGACTACAATAGGTTTTATTGGGTTTATTTATTGAAACAAACATATCAATCTTTTGAAACATTCAAAAAATTTCATCTACAGATTGAAAATGAAGATCAATTTCATATTGGCACTCTTTGTATTAATAATGGAGGGGAATATCCTAAATGGATTTTAAATCTATGTTTTCCAACATGAAATCAAGCACCAAACTTCCATGCCATGCAAGCTTTAGCAAAATCATATATTTGAAAGAATGAAAGGACACTCTTGAACATGGTATGTTAAAGGATATTTTTCAAGATGTGAAATTGATGTTCTGGGTTGATGCAACTCTTTCTGAAGTATGTGTAGAAAAGAGGTGCCCATATCATGCTTTTGGGAACAACATTTCTTATGAAATGGCCACATTCCTTTAGTGATCCATTTGATTTCTTTTGGTTCCACTTTATATGCCTTAATTCCTAAGGAGAAAAGAAATGATCTTAGTGCAAGGAGTTGAAAGTACATTTGCCAAGGAATTCAAATACCATGAAGGCATATAATCTTTATGAGGAATTAAACAAAAAGATTTGTCTTTCTAGAGATGTGATTTTTTTCTGAATCCCCAAAAATGTGATAAGACTATTAAGTAAAATTATAATCATCTAATATAAATATATCACAAGTTTTATGATGATATTCCATATCCTAAAGAAAGGAGCCCTATCTTGGACCAATCTCTAGAATCTCACTTTGGAAGATGTGATTAGGAGGATTGAAAGGACGAAATTTAATGACAATTCAAGGCCATCTCAATTAGTTTTTCAATTGAGACCGTCTTATTAAGGTACAACAAAGTGTCTCTATAGACACTTTAAATTGTTAATATGGTTGAGGTTGTAAATACATGAATTAAATGTTCAATCAGAAAAGATGGAGGTGATTTGGATAATTCATATTCAGGTGATGTGATGTCTATGTTTCATATGATTCTGAATTGAATTTATCTACTAAATTTGTACCAAATTCCTTTGAATATGTTGCTTCCCATGATGAATGGAAAGAAGCCACATAGAAGGAGTGTGAAGCTCTCATCAAGAACGAGATTTTAAAGTTGGTGGATCTTCCACTTCGAACTAGATCAATTGGATGCAGATGAGTCTACAAGAACATGTAAAAAATATATGGATCACTCGAAAAACATAAACCGAGGCTTCTGTAAAAATGACTTTCTTAGAAAAAAAAACATAAATTATGGGAAGAACTTTTTCGCACATAAAAAATGGGATCCACTTGTGCATCTTTGGATTTGGTAGCACAAAATAGTTGGAAGGTATATCACATGGATATGAACATAGCCTTCTTGAATAGAAACCCATGGAGAATGTCTCCATCTCTAAGGATTTATTGTGATAGGTTAGGCATAAAAGGTATGCAAGCTCATCAAGTCTTTGTATGGCATAAAGAAAGCACCTCACACATGGTATAAAAGGTTAACTAAACATCTCTTGAAGTTAAATGTCAAACAATTTTAAATTGATGATGAAACTTTTTTTGTCAAGAAAGTTGGTGTTTGACACCTACTTCATTAGGGTTGTTGTGGAGAAATTCTAACAGTCATTGAAGTCCAAGAGATCTCTTGGATGATGAAAACCAAGGGTCAATACAAAAATATTGTATGATGAAAACCAAGGGTTAATAAAAAATGCATTCATATATGTACATCTTTTGAATAAGAATGTAATTCACATTTATTTAATTCTGATCTATTTTTGTGAGTTGAAAATTAGTATCAGATCTTGTCAGCTCTACACCTAGGCACTCTACCTTTGTGCTTGCTTCATGCTTGAGTGGTTTTCTATAGAAAATATATAGCTTATTCCTATTCATTTTTAGAGGTATATGAGAATAAAGGGAAGAAAAATCCACACTTGACCTTATATTTACCTCACATATCAAAAATGGAGGTTTTGCAGTTTGATTGTGTGAAAACCACATTTATGCATTATATGTTGTGGAATTTGAAAAATTAAGAGTTGTTATCCTTTTAATAGAGATATTTCTTTGGAATTAGTTGAGGGTTTTGTATTCATTCGGTAATGGAAGCTGCAATATGTCTATAATTCATCCTATTTACACAAATCACATTTCCTTTTTATGTGATTGTGTTTCTTCCTCATATTGGTTCTCTCAACTTTACTTGTGGTTTACCACACATTCTCTATAAATGAGATCCTTTGTGTCAACCATTTCTTTGGATTTATCCTTCAACTCCTAGTGGTCTTTGAACTACATCAATTACCCTAGATTATTGACATTAATACCACCAATTTGGTGCAATTTTGAGAAATGAATTGAAACTGCAATAAGGTAAATTGGAGAAATTTGTATCAATTTCATTAATCCTAGGAATGCTAATGGTTGAAATTCAATAGAATTGATGTTACAATGAGAATTTTATAACAAAACATAGTTATTTTGAGTGAGATAAAATGATATGTCTTAATAGAAATTGAGCAGAGCTAGTTTTAGTCTAATCCATTCTCATTCTTAGCCCATTTTTTAGCTGTTGTTGCTTAACCTCCCCTAGCATATACATGAGGCCTAACTGTTTATGGCTTAGAAATAAAAATAAATGGCATCCAATTAGGTTATGCTTGACATTTTACTGTATTTTAGGCTTCCATCCCATGGGAAAATATCCTTTTAATGTCCCAAAAATTATGAAGCCCTCAGTATTTACACCACATTTCATAAAATATTTTCTTCTTTGGTTCACAATGTTGTTAGATTGTTTGAATCCTCTCATAGTGCATTTTAGGTGACAAAATTACCTATTTCCATGCTTCTTAACAACTGTCGAGTTTGAACTAACAAATTTTTTGACATATGCCTCATGTGAATGGGAAATATTTGAGCATTGTGAATGTGCACAAAGCATGACATTGGAAGATTTTGAAGTTCTGTTTTATCTATCATTTGGGTGCCATCTATATTTTATTTGTTAAATTTCATTGTAAATGGATGCATTTTTCAGTTGAGTATGTCACCCTTTATTTGTTGAATTTGAGTTGCTAATAAAATGGAAATACTTTATGTATTATCAAAGTTACTAAACACTCTAATAGTCTCTATTATTTTCAATACAACCAAAATCATCAAATTCACTCTAAATGATATTCAAATTTTTCCTACAAGATGAAAAGGGTAAGATAAAGTCTCTCCAACTTGAGTTACAACTCCAACAAGATGAACTACAACAAAGGAATCAATATTTTGAACTAGTGTAAATCCAAAACAACACAATTTTTGAGTTTGAGGTTAATTCTCCTCAGTAGAAAAATCTTGATGAGATGAATGAGGGCATTTTAGGACCATATCTACATGAAGATGAAAAGTTTCAACTTACACTTCCCAAGTCCATCATTAAAACTTGGGAATAAATTATGAATGCAAGAACAAAACTATCCTTAGATATGAAAAGGAAGGGACCTTTCACATCCAATACTACTATAAAACCATCCAGTTTCAAAGTATTTCGTTTCCTGATCTTTAAAATAGCTCAACTCCACATATCTATCCTCTTCCACAAACACTTCACATTGTCATATGCTAACATTATGAATGAGTTTTCCACATGAAAGATCAATGTTTTTATCTTCTCCCTTGTAAGAATTATGGAAAACATACTCATCATTTCAACATATTTTTTAGACATGAGATTCCTGTAAGAGAAAATATTCACCTTCGATGGATCACTTTTTGGAAATTATCTCTAATAACCAAGAAGATATATTAGTCATATCATATATTTTAGTCTTGAGTATTGACACATATTGTGGTGGAGATATCTTCATACTCTCAAGCCTTGTATTTTATAAGGGGGGAATTCATGGTAAGTTAATAGCTTCAATGATATATCAAGAAAGTTTATGTTGAGAAGTGTAGCAAGAAAGTCGCAATTTGAATTTTCCTTGGTCAACACGAGAAAAAAACTTGGAGGTATTTAACCAAGGCGACATGGATCTTTTCACTCAATTAACTTAGTAAATTTTAGTTAGAGGGCTTGGATTTTATTTAAACATGTGTGATTGCTAAATTTTAGTAATCAAGGTCAATCATTTCTAGTTGTTTTCGGTTAAACTAGTTCTAACAGTTGATGGAACTAGTGGAAGGTTAGTTGGGAAGTGGGACAACAATCTAACTCAGTGATCATCCAGTTAAATGATAAATCAACTCAAATAGCTAGTGCATGCAAGGAATTTGAATTCCTCAGTTGTGGGGGAGATTCCATGGTAGTGTAATAAGCAGTTGTAAACTAGTATGACTATACAGGTGTTGCATGCAGTCAGATGATAAATCCTTGGGAATTATGTAGTCAATCAGATGAAAATTCCTAAAAACTAGAGGCTAATTCCTCAATATTTGTGCAAGTAAATAAGGTCTCAAGAAAAGAAAAAAATTGAGTAAGTCTGGGTTAGAGCTTCTCATTGAGCTGAGAGATAGGCTATTCACTTGTAGGTTATTTTTTTTTTATAAGTTTTTCTAATTCTATCAATCCGAAAACATATATGTACATAGTTTACAGGCAGGGTTGGTAAGATGCGCTTAACCAATCCCTGCCTTTGATACACTGTTTTTGGGCTACCGTGGGGGAGGGGGCTGGCCCAGATAAAACTTGAGAGAAAAAATTGCTGTGTGCACAGAGGCATTGATACATTTAGGAGAATGAGAGGGGGACATGATAGTGTAGCCCTGTGGGAGCAAAAGACAAAAAACAAAATAGGAATGAAAAATAACACAAACATAACGCGTCCTCATCATCACTACGGTTGGGGGCTTCCTCGAGAATGGCACAGGCAGGGGCCTGTGCGATGGCTTCTTCCCTAGAAGCTTCCACTTCAGCAGCAGTGCAAATGGGGAGATTTGATGGAGCGCAGAGGATGGGAGAGTCCGGATTTACTCCATCCGGAACCCTTGTACAAATGCCGTCAGTATCCATTATCTAAATATCTGTGTCTTTGTCTACCTACGCAAGGCTATTCGGTGGGGCAGGAATGCGTTACGGCAAAGGAGCCTTGGAGAAGGAGGAGGACCCTCGTGTATCACATCTTCCTCTTTGCATTGGGCTTCTGGCCCAGGGTGTGCGCTTCTCAGGAATAGAAGGGTGGTTGGCAGGGGAGTATAAAGAGGAGCCCTTGAGACATTCGAGACGATTGTCCTCGCTGCGATGGTAGCAACTTGGGATAGCTCCTCATTGACCTCCATGAATTGTGCGTTGGCATAGCCTGGGTGCCATTGCACACTTGGGAGGTATGGCAGGGAAAGCATAGGGGTAGGAGAAATTGAAAAGGCTACGGGGAAGGTGCGCAGTGTGCAATACACCAGGAAAATGGGGCTACGTAGCTTCACACCAGGACTTGGACTTCACAACTAATTGTTATCAGTAAGCATCCAAATTAGGAGAACGAAATGTAGCAGAGAGAAGGTGATGGGGGGAAGGGGCTGAGAATGTGAGGATATATAGGAATGCGGAAGAGGCATGTTAGAGAGGCTATGAGTGATCTACCTGTGATGCTTCAGCTGGTGGGCAGATGCAGATATATTAGCAATGCTGCAGTACTGATTATGTTGCATGGTCATTAATGAAGGTGAGGGTGAGGTGATGGACCTGTTCAGAAGACATCAAGCCTGTCCAATCTGCATGATCGGTGTTTCTGCGAGGATCATGCGAGGCGATAACTGTGATTGGATCCGCAACAAGTGGTGAATTTCTTTGGAGATCTCCGCAGTCCACGTGCGATGGGATTTGTTTTCCGCCCGTGTCAAGCGTGTCACCTGCATCTGGGATATTCACTTGTAGGTTATGATCAAAGTTGGAAAGAAATTGTAATGAATATATTCATAAGATTAATGAAAATATGCTTGTGGGATTTTTTCCAAAGGGGTTCCCCTATAAAAATACTATGCATGTGTCATTTTTTTTATTACATGTTTACAAATGTTTTTCTAAATTGTGAATTCAATTCTGTAGATCATTAGAGTATAGTTTTTTTTTCTTTATTTTATACTAAAATTCTTGAGAAATTTCAATTCTATCACTACATTACTACATGGTATTAGAGCTATCTTCACAATAGAATAGTAATTTTGAAGTTGTTTCTGAGGAGGATCGAATTTGCAGCTTCAGTGTAGCATGATCTTTTAAGACTTGGGAGAATGACCTCCAAAGCTGAGATTAGAGTATGCCTTGGAAGGTAGCTCGAATTTCATTGCATGGAATGATCACACGGAGGTCGTGATTGATGAAAATTGATTGATGGAGTTTGTCAAGACAGGCATTCCAAAACCAGGATCAACTGATGCCTAAAACCTAGCCCAATGGAAGAAAGATGTAGGCAAGGAAAGGAGAATTATATTTCAGGGAGTGTGAGTCCAAATTGTATCAAATATACATGAAAAAGAAACTCCTATCATGATGTGGAAGGAACTGATAGGGATATTGAAGAATAAAAATGATCGTAGAAAACTAGCCCTCAAAGACAAAATTTGAAATATCAAGATGTAGATGAATGATATTATTTTGTAGTATCTCAACATATTTATAAAAGTTAGGGATGAGCTTGGAGGGGTTGGTGTGACTATTGTAGAATATGACTTGGTGAGTCTAGCTCTTCTAGGTCTTCCAAAATCCTGGCATAGTTACCAGGACTCAGGGAAAATTTACCGAATTGGGAAAGGTTGTGGTTTGATTTGGTTCAAGAAGATTTAAATAGAAATAACTGGGATGGAACTTCCTCCAAAGTAGAGGATGAATAAAATTTTTCATTGGTTGGAAAGGGAAAGAATGGACAAGGGAAGAAATATGAAACCAAACCATAATCCAACCAAGGAGGAAAGAATATATATTTGTCCAAAAACAAATGCTTCAATTGTCATGAAATCAGGCACTATGTTACAGAGTATAAACACAAAAATTCTAGAAAGAATCACTAAAGAGGAGAAACATTTGAAGCATTTTCGTCATAGTTCGAACTATATTTCACTCTTATCACATGCATGGATATCACGATGATGGGGATTGTGTGGTAATTGGGCTCAAGTGCCTTGTTCTACATTACAGGTTGTAGAGAGGTTTTCAGTGCCCAAGAGGAGAAATATCTCCATATGCATATTGATATTGGGGATGATGGAAGGTATAGTGCTACCAGTTGATCTGAAATTGATTATTAGCTAATGCTCTGCTAATATCAATTTCAGAATTAACATGAATTTTTTTTGGTTTTCTTATCATACAAGGGTTTATACAAGTGTTTATGAGTGAAAATTCATTAAACTTGATGAGATGAAGTGTATTTCATGAAATTAAAAGCATGGAAACTCAATGTTGAACAACAACATAATAAAACACAACAAGCACAAATAACATAGACAA
The DNA here is from genome assembly GCA_034641835.2 of Pinus albicaulis. Lineage (NCBI taxonomy): Eukaryota > Viridiplantae > Streptophyta > Pinopsida > Pinales > Pinaceae > Pinus > Pinus albicaulis. The sequence goes on along the minus strand of CM076575.1, from coordinate 1,133,974,427 downwards.
ATATACAAGTTTTTGATGAAGGAGTTCACCCCTCCTAGGCTACATCTCCTTGGTCCAACTTCATAGTGTGGGCCTTTGTATTAGCTTAAATTGTGAAAAAATGCTATTTAAATTCTTCTGTTGCCTCTGGAACCTAATCCAACGGCTCCAAAACATCAAATTCTACCAAGAATGACTCTTCCTGAGCCAAAATTGGTCAAACATTGCCTCAGTTATGGCAAAACCAAAATTTCCTAGTTTTTCTTCACTAAATCTGGAAGTTTGCTAGATAAATCTACTAAATGTGGAGCTACTCCGCATTTTGCAGGTCCTACATCTCTTCCGCCAACCTAATCCGCACTTAGTAAAGTGATAATTACATGTTTAATGGGTTAATTGGGCGTGTTTAGAGCTAACTTCATTTATCCGCAAATGACGGATTAACGTAATTAAACTTCATTAAAAATCTCCACTGGATAAGGGTGTTGGTTCCTAGTTCTGGGAGTGGGGTCATGTGTGAGGGGGCTGGACTGCAGTGCTGGCCCCCTCTAAATGCCCATACATGCTGCCATCAAACTTCAAATATATGTGGTGCCATTAATGGTTAAGGACTTCGGTGGAGGTGCCACATCATGCCAACCACCTTGAAATGGGGGGGGGGGGGTGTGGAAACCTCCGGTTGCACCACGTGGCCCTTCCCAATTGGCCCAAAAAATTCCACCAGATAAAAACAAGTCACCATAGTAGAAATTTCCAACTCAGGACTAGCAGGAAAAATTCAACTTCACCAAGAAACATTGGCGAATCTGGTGATGAAACTTCTCACAGTGTCACTAGCTAAAAAACTATAGAATATTCCCTGAAGATTCCCAAGGTGCTGACTGAACTACCAAGTCATTAGTCTGTCACTGTTTTGCATAATTTTTACCTGTTTGGGAAAATGAACAACAAACCATAGATCACTCATACGAACTCATATTTTGATGAAACGAGTTGCGTTGGAATCTTTGTGACAAGCTCAATCCGGTCGTTCATGTCTGAATCATTTCTGAGAGCTTTCATTTTTAGCTAAATATTGAGCTCTTGATCATTCCTCCCCACTAGAAGCCTTTTGGACCCCAAAAGATACTATAAATTGTTCAAAAGGTGAGGGTACAACTCCCTCATCCTTTCATTGTCCATCCTTTTGGCATTTGAAGGATTTCTTCCCTTGAGTCCCACTCTAAGGTATTCGACATTCCCTCTTCTTGAAGTTCTTATTCTTCTGTAAAGTATGAGATCTCGCTGAAGTTCATCAAGATATTCTGGCGAGAAATCATCTATTTATGGTAGTTGAAAATGATATCCTTGATCATCAATCAAAGGAGGCTCAAATAATATCAAATACTGAACATTAATGACATAATATATTTTCATATAAGGAGGAAAATATAGCTTAAATGCATTAGTACCAATATTTTCCAGAATTTTAAATGGAACATAATGGATTGGTTTGATTTTTTTACCTTCCCCTTACAATATTTATTTATACATCCAAAATTCATCTCCAACCTAGAATTTGTGATCAGAATGAAGCTTTTCATGCCTTTCTTTGTAGTTGCTTTGACTCTTTTCAAGTTGCTGTTGCACTGTGTGATGTATTAACTAAAATTTCTCAATGAAATTCCTTGCCTTATCTATGTCACTATGATCATATATAGTGATATATTTCAGAAAGATGAATTCCAGAGGCGATCTTGGCAAGTAACCATAACATGCCTCAAATGGTGATGTGTTTGTGGAAGAATTATTTTCCTTATTGTATGCATGTTGAATGTAATGCAACTGTTCATCCCACAACTTGGGATGATTACAACAATAGCCTCTAAGAAGATGAATAACTGTCCTGTTTACCACCTCAATTTGACCATATGTTTGTGGATGAAATGTTGTATTCTTCTTCAAAAATTTTTCCATCATGTCCGATAATTTTGACCAAAAACTCCCAAGAAACCAGGAATCCCGATTACTTACAATAGAAGTAGGAAGACCAAAATGAACCCACACATTTTGAAAGAAAATATTAGCGGTTTGTTCAGCTGTAATTTTTTTCTTACATGGCATCAAAAGACACATTTTGCTGAATCTATCCACCACAACATACAAGTAATCATGACCTTTCCTTGACATAGGAAGACCACCTACAAAATCCATTGAGATACTCTCCCAAGGGTGTGAAGGAACCAGAAGTGGAGTGTACAATCCAAGTTTCCTATTGCTAGGCTTACTTGTTGCGAATAAAGAACATCCTCTAATAAAATGAGATACACTATCAATCATGCATGGCCAATAAAAATACCTTTGGAGATTCACTACTATCTTTCCTACACTGAAATGTCCAACAATCAATGATGTGTGTGCCTCCCTTATGATATTGTTTCTTTCTCCATGTGGTATACATAACTTGTCCAAGTGATACAAAAACTATTACAAACATGATAATATAACTCTTAATTTTGGTTTCCTTGACTCAAGCTTTCATACACATCTTGAAAATCACTATCATATGCATATTTTTCAATGTAACTTTCATGCATAAATGAATTGTGCTTGAGTATAATAGATGAATTTACAATAGGCCTAGAGAGCATATCAACTACCTTATTGTAGATTCCCTTTTTGTACCTGATATCCAAATGAAATTGTTGTAGAAATCCCATCCATCTAAAATGTCTTGATTGCTGCAACTTTGACTATGATTGTAAATACTGCAATGGCTGATGGTCAATATGGATAATGGTATCTTTCCCCATCAAATAGTTCTTCCATTTCTTTGCACTTTGTACCAATGTATATAACTCTTTATCATAAGTGGGATGAATAGTCACAGCTCCATTAAAATTTTCATAATGAAATGAAATAGGTTTACCATGCATCTTTTTGGATCTCAAATGCTTGTCTAAGATTCGAAAGTGCTAATATTGGTGTTGAAATTATCTTTTGCTTTAAAAAATTGAATTATTTTTGTTGTACATCTCCCCAATGGAAGAATTTATTGACACTTGTCAATGCATGTAACAGAGCTGCAATGGAAGAAAAATTAGCAATGAATTTCCTCCAATATTGTGCTGCCCCAAGAAATGTTCTTACATCTGTAACTATATTAGGATTGGGCCAATTCATAATGACTGATACTTTGGAAGGGTAGATCTTCAACTCATATCCTCCAACAATGTGTCCCAAATACACCAAATAAGTCCTACCAAACTCGCACATTAACATATTTAAAAATAATTTCTCTTTTTTCAAAACATCAAGTACCTTGTTCACATGCATGACATGTTCTTCTCTTGATTTGCTGAATATACGTATGTCATCTAAGTAAACAATGACAAAGTCATATATAATTTGTCTAAGTACATCATTCAATACTCTCATGAAGATAGATGGATCATTTGTTAGACCAAATGGCATAACTAACCACTCATACAATCCTTGTCTAGTTTTGAAAGCAGTTTTCCAAATGTCCTCTTCAACTATTCTAAGTTCATGATAACCACTTCGCAAGTCTAACTTAGTGAAATATATTGCATAATTTAACTGATCTATCAAATCATCATTGCATGGGAGTGGGTAATTATTCTTTACCATGATTTTATTTAGTGCACAGAAATCGATGCACATGTGCCAAATCCCATCCTTCTTTGATACCAAAATGATTGGTGAACCACATGGCGAAGTAGATGGGCGTATGATACGTTTGTTAAGAAATTCTTGGATTTTCTTATTGATTTCCAAATTATCAATAATTTACATGCAATACATACCAATGTTTGGAAGTGGAACATCCTGTTGCAACTGAATATCATGCTGAATTCCCCTATTGGGAGGTAACCCATTTGGTTCTTGAAACATATTTCCATGCTGACTTACCACATTAAACAAATTAGATTTTATTTTTTCATCACATCCTTCAAAATATTCATAGTCAACATCATCCTTTTCCTTGATCATGAGAAGCACAAAATTTTTACTTGCATTAACTAGCCTCTTCATTTGCCCTGCATTAACTAAAGAAATATTTATTTTCTTTCGATGAGCTCTCATAATATACTCCACCCCATCCTTAAGAAAAGGTTATTTTTTCTCATGTCGATAAAACACTGCTTTCCTGTCATACAAATATGGACTTCCCAAGATAATCCCAAAAATGTCAAGTGGAACCACATCTAACTCGACTTCATCAACAATGTTTGGAGTAATAGAAAATCTAAATATGCATTTCCTTGTAACCAGTAGATTGGAATTCTTAACTATCCAACCCAAAGGGTATGGTTGATGATGTGGTATGGTTTCAATGTTAATTTTTTTGACTAACTTTTCTGAAATTAGGTTTGCTTGTGATCCACTATCAAACAATGAATCAATCTTTGTATGACTTGAAATCACTATAACATGGAACAATTCTATCCTTGTCTCTTTATTTGGAGTGTTGTTGTGACTATTTTATGAACTATTACTTTCTATGGCTTCCTTTACTTTGTTAACCATGGCTATTATCTTAGTCTCATTTCCTGAATTTGATCCAAGATCTTGTTGTGTGGTGACAATGATCTTTCTTTTCAGTTTGTTATTTGGTTTCTTTGGCCTTAGTTCGGGATGTAGTTTCCAACAGTGGGCTTCATCATGCCCCTCTTTGGAACAATGTTTGCATGTAGTTTTCTCCCCTTATTTCTTGATTCTTACATTCTTCTTTCCATTCCATTTTCCTCCCTTCTCTTTTCCCTTACCCTTGAATGTCTTCTTCTTACTACCCTCTTCCTGAATGTTTTTTCCCTTTGCTTCAAGATGGGTCGCTTTCACACATACTTCATCTAAGTTTTTTGGGTTAAACATAAGGATAGTATTTTTAAGTAGGAATTTAAACCTCCAATATATTTCAAGAGTGTCTCTTGTGAATTCAAGTTTACTCCTAACAACAAAGCCCTCTTTCGAAACTCTTATGTGTATTCTTGAACAGTTTGGCCTTTGAGTTGCCTAAAGTTTTGCCAACCCATTATTTATTTTTGCATATAGGCTAATGGATAAAAATATATTTTAATGGAAGAAATGAATTCAAGACAAAAAATGGATATCATACCATGAATTCACATTTCCTCTTGAGTCTATGCCTCCCACCAAACTAGTGTTTCTCGAGCTAGCCTTAATGAAGCCAACAAGATCTTTATGTCGTCCTCTTGTAGATTTTGAATTCTGCAGTATACTTACAATTGAAAAATCCAATTGTCTAACTTACCTGCATTTACTTCACCATTATACATGGGAAGCTCAAACTTGATGTCCAACTTGAGTAATGGAGTTTTTCCTTTTGGGATTTTTGAATGAATGTGGGTGGTTTTTGTGGTGGATATGGATGATGAGGATGAGGATAGTGGAGATGGAGGTGGCTTTCCTCCACTACCTTTCAAACTCTTCTCTTCATCCTTCTTACCATCTGAAGATCCTTCTCCATGTGGAGGCATAGAACCTTCTCCTGCTCTTTCCGCAGTGAATGCATCAAACATAATTTTAACCATTGTTTGTATGTCTTTGAAGTATCTCTTAACATCCTCTTCTTCTGAATTTCCATGAGTCTCTCCAACTCTGGACATGATGGCTAAGGATTCAAGCTCAACCTCTAATGCTTGTACATCTTCAATCACTTCAGCTTCTTGTGCAATTTGTACCTCTTCAATATCAACTGTTGGAGATGGAACTTGAGGTGTTCCAAGTGTAGCTTTGGGTGAAAATTTGACTGAATATGATTCTTTATCAGCTCTCTTTCTCCTTGTCCTAATATCAGGACTAATAATTAATAGCTTCTCTTCTCCTCTCTCCAACTTCAACCTTATAAGCATCACAAAATTGTAACTATTAAAACCACTCTTGCCCAATATCAAGAAAAGAAAGCAATAAACCTTTAGAAACCTTGTGCTCTGATACCAAATTGATCTAAAATTGATTTTTAGTTAATTTTGTGCTAATATTATTTTCAGAATTAACAAGAAAGTGCTTTGGTTTTCTGATCATACAAGGGTTTATACAAGTGTTTATGAGTGACAATTCAGTAAACTTGATGATATTATGTGTATTTCATGAACCTAAAAGCATGGAAACTTAATACTAAATATTAGCATAATAAAACACAACAAGCACAAATAACAAAGACAAATAAACAAGTTTTTTATGGAGGAATTCACCCCTACTAGGCTACATCTCCTTGGTCCATCTTCATAGTGTGGGCCTTCGTATTAGCTTAAATTGTGAAAAACAATTCTTTACAGTCTCCTATTTCTTCTGCACCTTGTTCCAATGACTCCACAACATGAAAATCTAACAAGAATGACTCTTTCTGAGCGAAAATTGGTCAAAAATTGCCTAAGTTAAGGAAAAACCATTTTATCCTAGTTTTTCTCCACTGAATCTGGAAGTCCGCAGTTAACTCCAGTAAATGTGGAGCTACTCTGCATTTGGCCGGCCTGCCATGTCTTCTGCCAACCTAATTTGCATTAATTAAGTGATAAGCACATGTTTAATGGGTTAAGCAGACACGTTTAGTGCTAATTGTTCTTATTCGCAAATGAAAAATTAATGTAATTAATCCACGTCTTAACGTAATTAAACTTCATTAAAATATCTGCTGGACAAGGGTGCTGGATCTTGGTTCTGGGCATGCGGATGTGTGGGAGGGGGTTGGCCTGCGGGGCTGGCCCCCTCCGAACCCCCATATATACTTCCATAAAACTTCAAATAGATGTGGTGTCGTTAACGGTTAAGGACTTCGGTGGAGGCGTAATGGTAACGTGGTGCATTGTGGTGCGGGTGGTCGTGGGTTTGACCTCGACCCCGACCACATAAATTTTGCTGAATGCATCAAATCCTTGGGCCAAGGTTTAATACTTTGGTTACTAATATATTTTGTGAATATATGTTGTATTTTCCATTCGACTATGGTTTCAGCCATTAGTCCCAACCTTTGATAAATATGTATAATGCACCCAATGATAATCACATTCAACCTTGAATATAAAAATTAATCATGCCAAACACCTTGCCATGAGGGGGGCAAGTGGTAGCCTCTATCTATGAAACCTAGCCCTTCCCCATTGGTCCAAGAAATTCCACCATATAAAAATAAGCTACCATAGTAGAAATTTCCAACATAGTACTAGGAGGAAAAATTCAACTTCCCCAAGCAACATTAGCGAATCTGGTGATGACACTTGTCCTAGTGTCACTGTTTGAAAAACTATAGAATATTCCCTAAATATTCCCGAATTGCTGACTGGATTTCCAACTCATCAGTATGTCACTTTTCTGCACAGTTTTACCAGTTTCGGAAAATGAATTTTAGGCCATAACTCACTCATACGGACTCATATTTTGATGAAATGTGTTGCGTTGGAATCTTGGTGAAGATCTCTATCCGGTAATTTAGGTTTGAAGAATTTCTGATCACTTTTATTTTTTAGCTATATATTGAGCTCCTGATCACTAGTGTTGGTATAGTAACCTTTAATATGGATTCAAGATCCCCTCTTATCCTCAAATTTTTCATGTTTTTTCTAGGCCTAAAAAATAATTTCATCTCTATATAATTCTTAGAATATTGTGGTTATGATGTGACTTTTAGAAAAGGTAAAAACTTTATGATGCACATAGGCACTAGACAGGTGAAGCAGATCGGGTTCATGTGAAGAAACTATATAAAATTGATTTGGAATATTGTGCTACATTAAGCAGTAAGGTAGAGAAAGTGTAGAGTCAAGACATCGGTGAACTTTGGCACAACAGATTGGGCCATTTTCATCATGCCACCTTGAAATTTATGTAGAAAATAACCACTGGCATCCCTAAAGGTGCACTTAAGAAGAAATATGTCTGAAAGGATTGTATGTATTGGAAGTATGTAAAATACACATTCCATGATCGAGAAAAAAAAGCACGTGAATTCTTGGAAAGAGTCCACTTTGATGTTTGTGGACCTTTGTCGACAACCTCCACTGCCAGACATAAATATTTTGTTATATTTATTGATGATTTCTCAAGGAAGTGTTGGATATTCTTCATGTAAAATAAGGACGATACATTCTCAAAGTTTATAGAATTCAAGGAACTAGTTGAGAAGGAAACTGATAAGAAGGTGAAGGCTTTCAGCACTGACAATGGAGGTGAGTATGTTTCAAATGATTAGGAAATTTTGTGTGGAAGAAAGCATTTGAAGAGAGTTGAAAACACCCCACAACCCACAACAGAATGAGGTAGATGATAGGAAAAACCAAAGCATTGTGGGAGCTACGAGATCTATGCTACAAGAAAGAGGCATGCCACTGAATTTGTGGGCAAGGGCATGTAACACAAAAATATACTTGTAGAACCAAAGTCCTCATCAGATTCTTGGTATGATTGCACTGGAGGAGGATTTCTCAGGACGAAATCTAGATGTGTATCAATTCAATATTTTTGGGAGCCTATATTTACTTCCATGTCTCCAAGGATTCTAGGAAGAAGCTTGATCCGACAATAGAGTTGGGAGTTTTTCTGGGTTACGCCAAAACTCCACACAATTATCAAGTGTAGTTACCTTCCATCATAATGAAAATTGTATGAAGGGATGTAAAGTTTGATGAGGAGAAAGCAATGTGGTGCTCTCTTGAGAGGGAGATTCAGGTCCCACCAAAAGAGAAGCTTTTAGATCCAAAGGAGGAGCGTCAGGAAGTTGTGGAGTAGCTGCAAATTGAGGAGAAGAGAGGAGGCAGAGTGGAGACATCCAGTCAAGCAGAAATATCCAAATAAGGCATAAAACTAAATAAGGAATTTTATAGTTTGGTGTAGGATGCAAGGGAGAATGTGGGAGCTCCTTCAAATTTGCACAGGAAAAGGAGGCCACCTAAGAGGTACACTAGATACATGGCTCTAATGACTAAGATTATAGAGAATGAGCCATTTTATTTTAAGGAATTAGTTGAGAAACCATTTTAGGTTGATGCAATGGTGGAGGAATACAAATCCATCATGAATAAAAGTGTTTGGGAAGTGGTCCCAAGACTGATAGATAAATCATTTGTGGGTTCGAGATGGATCTTGAAGGTTAAGAATGCAGGAGACAAAAGCATAGGGAAGTGTAAGGCTGAATTTGTAGCTAGAGGATTCTCTCAATTAGAGGGAATTGAATATGAGGAAAACTTTGCTCCCATAGCAAGGTATTGATCCATTATATCAATTCTTGCACTAAATCCATAGATGGGGTGGAAGATCCAGCAGATGGATGTGAAAACAACATTAATGAATGGTTTTATTAATGAAAAATATTACATCGAGTAACCAGAAGGCTTTGAAACATTTGATCGGGAGTCTCATGTGTCTAGACTCAAAAGAGAATTGTACGGTCTCAAGTAGGCACACTGAGCTTCATACACAATGATTGACAATTATCTCAGTAGATTGGGCTTCACCAAAATTTAAGCGGATGAGAACCTATATAATTTTTGTAGAAGGTAAATTGATTATCATTGTTTTATAAGTTGATGAGTTAATATGAAAAAATGATGAGAAGTTGATCAACTCTTTCATGGAGGACCTTGGAAGGGAATTTTAGATGAAGGAAATTGGTCTCATGCACTACTTCCTCAGGTTGGAAGTGTGAAAAGGCGACGAGGAATTTTTTGTGTCTCAAGGAAAGTATGCCAATGAGGTACTATAGAGATTTAGCATGGAGAGTTGTAAGCCCATGGAGACACCTCTAGTGACCAACTAGAGGAAGGAGGATGCCACTTTAGGTTAAGAGGTGGATTCTACCATTTATAGGAAGTTAGTAGGTTCACTAATGTATCTTGTGAACACATGACCAAATATGTTCTATGCATTCAACCAACTGAGCCAAGTTATTGTTAGGCTGAAAAAATTGTATTGGAACTTATAATAAGCTTGTTTTACGATACCTCATAGGTACTACCCAATATGGATTGTGGTAGAGACAAATAGAGGGAGTGAAGTTATGTGGCTTCAAATATGCAGATTGGGCAGGGATTCCATCTGAACGAAAGATTACATCAGGTGGAATTGTTAGTGTTGGGTCCAAAACAGTTTCCTGGTACAATAGGAAGTAAAGATATATGACACGTAGCTCAACAAAATTTGAATACATGCCTTCCAGCCAAGCATCATGTGAGGCGATCTGGATGGGAAAGATACTTGTGGGATTGCTTGGCTATATGATGGATCTAACTTTGATCTATTTTGATAGTAATAGTTACATTAAACTATTTGATAATATGGTATTTCACGATCGATCCAAGCATATAGATATCTGGTATCACCATTTACGGGACTACGTGCATAGGTGGATAATGTTTCTACAACACTTTCCAACAGACGAACAAGATGTTGACATCTTAACAAACGTTTTTTCAAGAGGGAAGTTCAAATTCCATAGGTAAATGATATGGGTGGTTGATAATCCCTTTCTTGCTAAGAGGGAGTGTTGAGAAGTGTAACAAGATAGTCATAATTTGACTTTTCCTTGGTCAAATTTATAAAATTTGAATTTCCACATGAGCAGACAACTTGGAGGTAGTTAACTGTGGTCACTCATTTAACTTAGTAAATTCGAGTTATAGGGATTCGAGTTCTGTTAAGCATGTGTGATTGCTAAATTTTAGTAATCAAGGTCAGTTATATCTAGTTGTTTTCAGTTAAACTAGTTATAACAGTTGATGGAACTAGTGGAAGGTCAGTTGTGAGCTAGAATAAAAATATAACTAATTGATCATCCAGTTAATTTATCTATCATCTCAAAATATCTAGTCCATGCAAGGAATTCGATTTCCTCAGTTGTGGTGGATATTACATGGTAGTGTAATAAGGATTTTTAAACTAGGGTGAGTATATAGGTGTTGCATGAAGTCAGATGATCAATCCTTGGAAATTGCATAATCAATTGAAGGAAAATTCCTAAAAATAGGGGCTAATTCCTCAGTATTTGCTCAAGGAAATAGGAGCTCAAGTAGAGGCATTAATATGATTAATGAAAAGAGGCTTAAGGAGTTTTTTCAAGTTTGGTTTCCCTAGAAAAATACTGTGTAGGTGTGGTTTTTCTTAATGGATGTTTGCAAATGTTGTTCTAAATTGTGAATTAAATTCCACATATTAGTAGAGTAGAATCATGTCTCTTTACTTTAGATTAAAATTCTTGAGCAGTTGTGATTCTATCACCATATTTCTACAGTCTGAGCCATATCTTGAACCAGATCCAACTGGTAAATCCTAACACCATAGTCACCCAGTGCAAGAGTCATAGTTGTAGCTAAAGATAGACTCACATTCCATGTGCATGATTTGGTTGGTGTTCAACCTTAAAGAATCACCTATAGAAGAATTCAGCTTATACTACCCATTTCATCTATTTTTAATCATATTTAAACAATCACAAGGGACAAAATCCACTTCATAGAATACTTCAACTAGATTGAGAATTGTTTTAGGAACTACTTCGAGAATAATTTTAGAGTTGATGGTCAACCTTAAACTAACACTAGTAGACAAATATACGTTCTACTACCTCATTTGGTTTGTGATATTCTTTAAAACACCATTTCTGAGAGCACATACATCAATTGTATTCCATTCACTTTTGTATTTAAAATCTTTTATTGGCATCATATACACACCTTTAAATTAAGGGGGGAAATGTTGGACACCTAATCTGTTTGGGTTGGTGTGGAGGAATTCCAACACTCATAGAAATACAAGTGAACTCTTGGAATATTAAAACCAAGGATCAATGAAAAATGTATTTATATATTTACATATTTTGAATAAGAATGTAATTCATATTTATATAATTTTGATATATTTTTGTGAGTTCAACAATTGGAAAAATTGTTGCATATCCTATGGTGTATGTAGATGATATTTTGATAATAGGGAACAATGAAGCATATATCACATCCATGAAGGAATAATTAAAGAAGGTTTTTGAGATTATAAAAATGGGTTATATGCACTACGACTTGGGTATTGAATTAACTTAGAAACCACAACATTTACTCATTTCCCAAAAGAAGCACATTGCAAAATTGTTGAACAAATTTGGGATGGTGGCTTGTATTCATTTTTCTACTTTAATAGAGAAAAATTTGAAGTTTGTGCCAAAATAAGGGAATGAATTTCAAGATGAAATAAAATATATATAACGTGTGGGGAGTCTTATTTACCTTACTACTACCAAACTATATATTTCATTTCTAGTCGGGGTTCTTTCTAGGTTCATTAAAAAACCTTGTGAATGGCATTGGCATCTTGCAAGGAGATTTCTAAATTACTTGAAAGAAACTTAACAAATTAGATTCAAATATTCTAAGGTCGATGAATTCAGTCTAGTTATGGATTTAGATTCAGAATTTGATGTGGATAACATGACTGTATTGTTTACTTTATGATACCTTATGAATATTGGATTAGCAACTATCTCTTGGAGATCACATAAATAATCCATTTCAACAAGTACCACTATAATGGAGGGAGAGTATGTGACTACTATAAAAGAAAAAAATGATATTATGAGAGTGAGGAAGATACTAAGGGATTTACAAGAGAGACATGTGAATTCTACCCCATTTTTATTTATATAACCTCTGCAATCAAGTTGGCAACATCATTCAACTGATACATTGTTCCACAAATAATAAAATCACATAAATTTTCAACAAATATGGAAGAAAAATGTTTTAAATGTTTATAGAGGTGATTTTATTTATGAACGTTTGCATTAATACCTACCATTCCCTTAAGAATTGTGTGTAGTGGATGGTGTTACTAATGTATTGATTTGATTCTTAATGTCTGACAGGAAATGGGGTTGTGCAAAAAATTCCTTTTCTAGAAACTTCCTGAATTAGATAATAATGTCTTCATCACATTGAGCTCGATGATAGATTCAAAGGATATGGTGTAACCCCCTCCTCCCAGATTTACCCAAGCTAAGTCATCTGCTGGGGTAAACATGTCACGAGAGGCTACTATGTTGTGACTAAACTCCCCATGTAGATTTAAGGAAGTCAAATCGATAAAACCAAACCAATCTGACCTTCATCAGGAGCTACTAACCCTTCAGGAGGAAGCCAACCCGTAGGTAGGAAATCAACCCTTCTAAGTGCTTAACCCCTGAGGCAACTTGAAAATTTTCTGATATGGACCCTTAGCAACTCCCATGACAATACATGCATGCCACTCAGGCCTTCTAGAAGGTACCATAGCAAGGAATTCCAATGATTGTGGAATTTTCTATGAATTTTTGTGCTAAATAAGTGTTGTAGGCTCTGAAATGTATACCTCAACATTGGTGGAAAACCACCTGGTCGGGAACTTAAAGAATCTCCTTTTCCATTTGGAATGGTTGTTCTAACTCGTTAAACTAGGTCCAATTACCTTCTCTCTATCTCGACTGGCTTAAAGTATGTCTTTTACTTACTAATAGAGAAGAGACATAATATCAACCCTCTTGTTGAATTTAGGCAAGAGAGTGATCCTTAAGCTGATATAGGGTTCAACCAAGCCACATGCTAAGTTTTGCCCCTGTATGAGGGTGCTTGTAGAATGTAGAAATTAAAACTAAATGAAAATTTAATCTAAAATGAAAATGTAAATAATAATATCTTGAATTGGAAAAATGAAACCCCTTTCTCAAATCAAGAGCAAATAGCGGAAGAGGATTTTTTATATGCTTGAATCCATTACATAATTTTCATCAATTAGGGAAGTAGTTCAATTAATTAATGAAATAGAAACCAAAACAGAATGTATTTGAAGAATAAATAGTTATTGCTCAACATATTCCAATATCAATGAATTCATATTAATTTTAATCCTATTATGCTCCTCAGAGATAGATCCTATGGAACTTCAATATCATAAAACTAATGATAAGACAAAAGTGTTCAATATCAAAAGACATTCACTATTTAGAACAGAAAATTAAAACCAATTAAATAAATTATGACAATGGAAAATAATATTATGTCTCAAACAATAGTGGATATGAAATGAAAGTTTATTAAATCATACCAAAATCTCATTACAAGTTTGTAGTGCTCAAGAAACTCTACCTCCTTAGAGAAATTTCCAAAATAGTGTCAAGCATCTTCTCTTACAGAACAAAAAATGCTCATTGTGTCCACAATTCACCTCACAATACATTACAATAGTGCACATGCACAACAAGCATAAATTACGAAGTTTTACCATAACCTCATATCTGAAGTTTTTCTCCTACCTAAAACTATAACCAATTCAACAATATTGCTATCATATCCTCTAGTTTTAGAGTAGAGGGATCCTTTCTCCCTTCTACAAAATACTATTTATAATTACAAAAATGAATTCCAAATATGAGAGTTGTTGAAGAAAAATTCTTCTCCAACAATTTCCATTGGTCAAAAATCTTTTTCTTATCTTGCTAGAGCAATTTCATTGATTCAAATCTTCTCTTCCTCATCTTTCCAACCGCTCTCCTGCCAATAACCAACCAAAAGTAACTTAAATTAAAAATTAAAATAAAAAATACCAAAGCTGGAAAACAAAACAACTCCAATAAAAATTCAATTAAATAAATAAATAAAAGGAAATATGAGCTTTCCATTGATCTTTGTAAATAGTTTATTGGAAAAATATAACATAGTTGAATGTATATGCACTCAACAAATGCTATGAGAAAATGAAAACGCAAAAAAATAAACTCACAAAATTAATTTTGGTTACAAATTCAGAGCTTAATTTTCTACTAAATTTTAGGCTCATTTAGTTATTGAACCTGATCATGCAACCACTTTATAGATATTCTTCATGATTTTATCTATCTAGCAAGCCATCCTAGGCCTCATTTTTCCAAATAAAACTCAATTTATGAGCTTCCAAAGTTAAAATGTCTAAAATTCCAGAATGCTGGAAAATTGTTACCTAGGCCAAAAATAAGAAATTTTAATTAAAATATAATCCTAAATTAAATTAAGAATTTCTAATTAATTAATATTAATTTAATTATAATTTCAAAATTAAATTAAATTAATTACAAACTAATTATATACAATTGAAACAAAATTTAATTAAAAGTTAAAATCAATTAAAAGTATAATTAATTAACATTAAAAAAATTAATTGTGGTAATGTGTGAAGTGTTATTGATTCACAATTATACCCCTAAGTAGCTTTTATGGCTTCAACTTATGAGCCATAGAGACTTTGATTCATTAATGAACCAAGAGTAAAGAGGAGGGGATTTTTAAAATGAAGTGGAGGTTTTTTAAAGAAGGAGAGGAGACCTTCATTAAACAAAACCAACCCATCAATTGATATCCGACAATGGGTATTTTAAAATGTGAAAGTTTCGACATAAAAGAAAATGTCGAGGCCTGATATAAGATATTGAGATTTTATCTATAATGGGTTTTTTAATATATTTATATTTCTTTATCTGGATTTTTATATCGAAGGTATTTTATATGAGGATTATTTAAGTTTTTTATATCAGGGTTATTTTATCTTGGCTTTTTTTCGAAAGTTTTTATATCGGGATTATTTTATCGATACTTTTTATCTGAGGATTTTATCGGTACTTTTATAAAAGAGTAAGGGAGGACGCGAGGTAAAGTGGGGTCCACTTGGAGTGGGACTCATCTACTATAAAATATAGTCACTTGGTAATTAAAAATATGAAAAAATGAACTATAATCGCTTTAAAATTTTGATATTTCAGGTTTCGTAATTTCTTTTAAAAGTTGAGAATTATAATAAGTTATAGAGATCCCGAAAACACATAATTTTAATTGTTCTACAATTTGGATGCAACAATTTTATAGGACCAAAAGTGAAAAATGAATTAGTTAGTAAAAATTAACTAGGAAATTATATTTATAGTCAATTACTAATTTATTTACAAAATTTAAAATAATATACATCTTCTACATTTTTTAACCTAGGTGATAAAAATTAATGAACGTTGGATGAACACCATTTGCAAACTGTGTAACCAAATGAGATGAAACAAGTACCGATGGAAAGCTACCAAAAATTCGAACTCAATGAAGTAATCAAAATAGAAATCTGACAAAAACGAAAAATTGGCAAAATTGTAGGACACTTAACAAAATGAAAAATATTAAAAAGGTGATTTAACCAAAAAATTATGGAAATGGTACCCATTATTTGAAATAAATAAGTCAAAAATGGGGAGGGGGGGTGGTTGAGTTTTCACTACAACACTCGCAACACACGGGGAAGAACCAATTATCCCTGGTTAAAGATAATGAACTTCAATTTGCCTAAAGGTTAAAAATAATGGAGTCCATTGAATCATCAAACAATAAAACAATTCCATGGGTACCACATAAATATATTAAGGAATATGAGTTCAAAAAGATATGTAATCAAAGCAGACTTGAGTAAAAATCATGAATCCAAAAACTGGGGAAATAGAAATAGAAGGTACATATAGGAGTTTTTGATAAAGAATATACATATTGTTATGAATGGTCTCTGACATCACTTCGTTGTCAACGAGCCTGAAAAATACCCTAGCAAATTTGTCTTTTATGATATACAAGCATGGGCCTAGTGCTAGTGAGTGTCCATAGCCTCGATTAGTTTACTTGTATTTCCCATGCTTCCTCTTTTAATCACCCTTTAGATAAGCACATTTTCAAGATTTTAGTTTATTATGTATTTGAGTGAAATAGGTGGGATGGTAATAGAGACTTATGTTAATGGATATAAAACTTCCATAATGTTGAGTCCAAAATATTTCCCCGCAGCTATCAATCAAAGGATTTTATAAATTGGAGGCGTGGGATGGATCCATTGAGTTAAATTCAGGTTATTGCTATCCTTAAAAGGGTGAACCATATTACTTAGAAAGGATGTGTTTTCCTCGATGGAAATTATTTTAAAGAAAGAAGGCTTCATAATTGAATGAAGATATACCTTTAATGGTAAATGGAATTCACTGAAATATATAGAGTAAATATTTCCAATCTATGCCAACCATTGTTGGGTGAGGAACTTTCCTTCCACACAAATCATGGTGGAGTCACCAAAATCAAGGTAAAAGAAAAAGAGAAAGAAAAATAATTCCAAACTGAAGTGAAAAAGAAATCAAAACTCCAAAAATGGTAAAAATGAAGGAAAAAAATGTTGAAAGACAAACCCAAATCTAAAGATAAATCCTAGAAAGACTAATTATACAAATGTCTCAACAAAAGAGTAAATAAGAAAACCAAGAGTGTTCATCTTGTATTGAAATTTTGATAGTTTTTATCTTACAGAGTTAGAAACAATTAGGCTTTGAAACTATAATGGAAATGGCAGCTACAAGGTCAAATTATGTCCAAATTAGAAGTCTCTTCCTACTGTAAATTTTCTTGTCCCAAAGAAAATCCTACATAAAAGCATCTTAACCTTTTCCGATAAAATCAATGCTTAAAAAATGGATTAAAAAGTTTAGGGACTTCCAAATTTAGTTGATTTAAGGAACAATCATGAATTTTTCTCCAAAAATTAACAAAAAACAAGGAGAATGAGCTCCAAATCTGATTTAGTAGAGGTGTGAAAAAGTTTATGAAGAGCTGCAAAACATAGTTTTATATTAGCAAAAACTAAAAACAAAACTGAAACCAAAAGTAAATAAATGGAAATGAATGAAATTAGGCATATGAAACTTACCATTGGAAATTTGTGCTTGATCTTACCTAAGAAATATCATCTTTTCCAACCAAAGATAAATTGTTCCTTCGATTAGAATTAAAAATACAAATATTTTTCTTTCTTTGTAGTTCTCATTGGCGCAAAATCATAATTTATTCAATCAAAATTAAAGCAAGCAGTACTTGAATAAAACAATGATTCATGTTCAAGGAATCAAAACTGAACCAAATCCATAGAAATGAGAATGAAGAAATGCTTCTTTATAAATTGCACCGAGGATTGTTCTCTTAATATTTCAAATTTTGTATTCACTCCATGATTCTCATAAACTGTCAAGAATCAGACCAAGTCCAAAAAATATAATTTGTATGTGTAGATGGAGAGGTCTTGAATTTTTTTATGGTAAATATAGAGTCATATATCAAAACTCAAATATAAGATAAATCAAACATGATTTAACCATGATTTATTACCTTTACTTGTTTCAAGTTTCTTACCAATTGTTGCATTATTATAATGGTTGCTCAAGAGCCCCTTTGAAAATAAAATATGCATATTAAAACATGATCAAAATTATCGGATGAACATGTGATAGTAAGATAAATATAAAAATGTAAGCAAGCCATAGGTGATGCATTTTTCATTATCCAGGTAGGTTACTAAGAAGAGTAAAATGAGGCCCATGTGCACATAACATGAAGAATGGATATCCCCAAGAATTACAAAAGAAATGAAAGCTTGGGGTTTGATAAATTGCAATTATAAATATATAAATCTCTCAAACATCATGATAGCTTTATAAATCAAACTATATATTAATGGATCAATTGATGAGAGGCCAACAAGATTATATTAGTTTGATATCTCACTAGTCCAAGATGTTAAGAAGAAAAAGGAAATTTCAGGATGAAATTTCAATTGATTAATGATAATAGCCCGATATCCGAAGGGTCCAAGATTTCGAATCCAAATGATAACTTCCATAAACGAGACTTACGAAATGAGAACAATTATTTGATAAAAGAAATTCTGATAAAGAAATCCTTTGCTATTAAAAATGTTTTTGACATAATTCATTTTTGGAGATCAACTAATTTTTTATTTCTCATATTGGAAGTCCCTATATATAAAAGCCTTGAATATTAAAGGAAATTATCAGGAAGTAAGACCTTGGAACACAATAATTTAATAACTTTCATAAATAAAACTTACAATAAATACATATTCGATAAAGGATGATTTTTTAATTTATCATGCGGGAATATCAGTACATTTGGCATCTAAATATCAGAGATAAAAAATTTCGTAATATTTTATAAAATAGATTTAATCTAAATAGTTTCAAGCATTCGAGAGGTTTACAAGTTCGAATTTAGGAAGAAAGGATCCTAAAAAGGTTATGAAACAAAAAGCATAGGATCAATATTCTTGATATTTCTAAGTTAAAGGCTCTAAATATTCTCAGAATAAGAGATGCAACTAAAGCGTATGTAAAATTAATGAGTGCAATGGAAAATTTTTATTTGAACCGAAAAATGTAATATTTGGAACACACTGAGATAAAATCATGGATAAGATCATTTGCTGCAAGATTTTTTTGAATTTTTCTTTGCTTGTAGAAAATATGAGCAAGAAAGAGTTTAAGATTTGATTTAAGTTGTATTAACTATTATTGGATCATATTGCTAAATTTGTAAAAAAAGGAGAATATGAACAAAATCACCAACACAGAGTACAAATTCTTATGAGAAAGAAAAAATACTTCCCTGAACATGCTTTCATTGGCAAAGGTTGACTTCTTGCTTATCTCAAGTCTCCAAGTGAAGCCAATGAAGACCTGCAAAATAAGTAAACATAAATAAGAAAACAAAGTAATGAAAATGAAAATTTGACAACAGATGAAAATGAGCATGCCAATACATACCTAGAAGAAATTTGACTGTAAATTTACCTTATAGATCTCAATATTTTCCCTGTATTATCTACGATTTTTCATATTCTCAAAATCATCTCATTATTCAATCTAAATTAAAAAATAAGTAATGAGTAATTATCATATGCTTTCCATTTAAATTTTAGTGGCAATCCTCCTTGTCACTTTTTATTTTAAATCAGTTCCATAATTTTCATACAATTACAAGAAATCCATCTCAAGTCACTTTATGAAATTTGATGGCATGAAAATAAAATTTAAAATTTTTAAAAGTAAATTTACTATTTTCATGCATCAATATAGTGGTTGTCCTCTAACATAAAATGGTACACTTTAATTTGAAAGAAAATAATGTATATTCATATCAACCAAATGTGTGGGCATGTGAGGAAAGTGAGTGAATGAAGCTGAATTCCCATAGTTCTATGACATTAGTCGGAAAAAATTTTCTCAGAGTACTTTCAAAATCATACTTGAAATTTTATTTGTGTGATTTTGAGATGATATAGAAAAAAAGAGAAATTTTACAGTAAGCTAAAATCCATATCCATTGAGCGAGTGGCATAAAAATTTGGATTCTTTAGATGATATTACTAATTCCAAAAATTAATTTATGAATTTTTCTAGATCATTTGGTCTAAATAAATAGGCATAAAATAAACTCGACTAAATATGAAAATTCGGAGAAAGGATAGAGGAAATCCATTGACAAGAATATTTTTCAACTGTAGCTAGACATTAAAGATTTTATCTTTTGCTTCAATACACTCTCGAAAATTTCCATTCGAGATGGAGGAATATAAAGGCCATTAACAAAATAAGATGGTCATAAACCATTATTTCATTTCAAATACATTATTTAGAAAGGAAATCATGACTCAAATTGGAAATATGCAACATGAGAAAACATGAAACCGAGCACATATCCAGAGCATATGAATGAAAATTCTAATGATAATTTTTTTTCCCTAGAAATGTTATGATTTGGAAATATATAATTGCTCATTTATTCTTAAAATGAATTCACTAAATAAAATCAATGAAGACCAAGATATTACTTTAGCTTATTAGCAACTTCTATTGAAAAATCTACAAACAGAGAAATAAATGAAAAACTAATAAGAAAACTGAAAGTAGTCATATTCCTAAACAAACTTACTGAGAGAGCTTATGACTAAATATAGTTGTACTTCTAGTGATTCCACTTTCTCAATTTTATTTCTGTACATATGAAAATGTCAAAAATTAGGAATGCAACTAAAGAATTAAAATAAAAACTCAACCTACTATTCACATCTAAACATGGAAAAAACATATTTACATGATCCTTCCCTTGAAATTCTTCCAAGTATCTGGCTATAATATCATCAAATTCAGGATGTATTTCAATATATGCTTGAAAAAGGTTAAGGGAAAGAGGAAATAACCGAACGAGATTAACTGAAAAATATTTGAATATCTAAGGTTGTTGTAAACAAGTGGTTGTATGTACATGCCTAGAAATATTCTTTTCAAATGAATCGATAAATTGTGGGTAATAATGTGGAATATTTATAGAGGGATTACATGGTTGGACATAATACAATAGTGGGCTCTCAAATGTCAACATTTGTGAAAATTTAATTTTAAAATCAGAAACCAATTGGCCATACATAAACATCAAATAAAATATCAAAACATCAAGTTGTCAATATTTTTGATTGAAATAATGAAATTGATTTTCATATGTGATGATTAATGTATTTTATGAGAGTATCAGGCTATGATGCTCATAATTCTATGTAGTGTGTGCAAAATTTTAAAAACGAATTTCGAAAGAAAAATGAATTCAAACTAAAGGAACTAGAAATGAAGCAAATTGTAATTTACATTAATGTTACAAGTAATTTTAAAACATGGCTAGGAATCATTTGCAAATATTTCCTTTCGACAAGTGTCAACAAAAATTATGAGATTAAAATCATTATTTTCATTCACTTGCGGAGAGGAGAAAATTTGAATATTATGATCCCAATAAGGTATGCCATCATCATAGGAATCATAGATTGGGATAAATTAATGATTACTAAAGTCATTATGATTATAGAATTTAACTGAAATATCTAGATTAATGTCTTTTATATCTTCAAAAGTATTTTCTTTATGGAATTAGGAATATGAGATCCAGTGAAAACTATTTTTGAAGAAAAATAGGAATCACACTTAGAATTTTCAGTTTTCAATTCATCACTATAAATAATTTCATTAATAATCCCATCCTTTGAGTAAAGTGAATTAGAACCAGGGGGAAGGTTACATCGATAAACAAAATTTTGAGGACTGCTAAAAGTATGGACAATAAATCCTCTCTATCCCAATCGGAGTTTGAAATAAATTCATTATTAATGACAACTTTTCTATTTTCTAGAATTATATTGGTGTAAAAGGATATCATTGGAGAATTTTTTAATTAATTTCAATTATAAAAAAGATTTGGATAGAGGGAAAAATGAGAATATGCATTTCTGTACCTGAAATTTTCTATCCTTGCAGAATTTTTCTCATTGTCAAAAATAGATATTTCAGATTCTTCCATTCTCATGTTGTTGTCAATTTAAGATTGTTGATTATTATTTTCAAAAAATCCATATTTCTCATGCATTTGATCAATCTGCAAATTGTTGCCGAGTTGCTCCATTTTATTATCAGAAAATTGTGAATTAATTTTAGTAGTATAATTTGTATTGTTGTCATTCTCTTGTTGATTTAATTGTTTTTTATTTAGTTGTTTTTTTATTGCTGCTAGTAGATTGCACATCTTGTTGACTTTATAATTGATTAAAATTATGTAAATTTGGAACATTTATAGCATAATTATTAGTATTTGCAATTTTATTTTGTGAAGAATCAGAGTTTTTATTTTGAATAATTAAATCATTATCAACAAAAGATATACTTTTTGGTTCTTCATGGTTATCCGAGGTAAAAGACACTAAATGTCTAAACCATCCAATTAATTGAAATTGAGGAGGAAAATATTTGTACTGAAATTACATTAAAATTAATTTAAATCTAATATATAAAACATATCCGAAGTCTCACTGTCCATCTTACGCAATTATTATAACTAATCACACACCTTTTCGTAATCATATTCCTGAAATGCATGAAGGAAAATCTTTGAAAACTCGTCCCAGCTATGTACCGAGGAAACTGGAAGTGATAAGCGCCAATATTTATCTTTTTCTGTCAAAGTATGAGTGAAGATCCTGCAAATAATTTCATGCATTTTTCGTAGGGAGAAATAATAAAAATACATACCACCAAGTAATTCGTCCAATCAAGAATATGATGAAATGTCCTGATATGCAAGGTCAGAATGATTCAATGAAATAAGTTGTCAATTTTTTTATGAAAGAAAATGAAGAACAATTTCTGTATAAATATTTAATCTTAGAATAATTCCCTTAACTGTTAAATGAATAACATTTTGTCTCTTGTCTTGTCAAATTTCCAAATATGTTGAAAAACTACAATGAAGACACAGAAAGAGGAAATAACATAAGGAAATTATCGTAAGGAAAGTAGATAGAAGGTCAGGATCCAAAAGTGGATTTGGAAATAAACGATTTTATGGTTAAAAAAATTGTTGTTAATTTTGAATCACAAGTAAATATTCTCCCAAGGGAAACATGGATTAAAATGAGACAACCCAACTTGCACAGAACATATAACTATCCTAAAGTGGTCAACCAAATATTTATTGAACCAATTGAAATTTTTGCAACTTAAAATAAATTGAAAGAGATGAAAAAAATAAAATGTCTTACCATTGTAGTTTACTTGAGACAAGGTCCTCAATGCCTTTGCTAGAGTGGTAGTTGGATGAGGGCCAATAAAGAAACTCGAAGGAAACATTTTACATGGAGCCATAGTAATAAGATAAAGTCTTAAAAAATATTCAAAGAAAATAATTTACTAGGTCCTCCTAGCACAAAAAATATTGTAGGCTTTGAAATGTTTTCCTCAACATTGGGGGAAAACCACCTGGTCAAAAAATTAAAGCAACTCCTTTTCCATTTGGAATGGTTGTTCTAACTGGTTAAAGTAGCTCTAGTTACCCTCTCTCTATCTATGGTTAAAGTAGCTCTAGTTACCCTCTCTCTATCTATGGTTAAAGTAGCTCTAGTTACCCTCTCTCTATCTATGGTTAAAGTAGCTCTAGTTACCCTCTCTCTATCTATGCTCACTTAAAGTATGTATTTTACGTACCAATAGAGAAGAGATTTTAGATCAACCATATTACTGAATTTGGGCAAGAGAGTGATCCTTAAGTTAATATAGGGTTTTTCCAAGCCACAAAATAAGTTCTACCCCTATATGAGGGGCCTTGTAGAATGTAGAAATTAAAACTAAATGCAAATTTAATCTAAAATGAAAATGCATCTAGTCCTATCTCGAATTGGGAAAAGGATAGCTCTTTCTCAACCCAAGAGAAAATGGAAAAATTAAATAAGGGAAGATGATTGTCGATATGCTTGAATCCATTATATAATTTTCATCAATTAGAGAAGTAGTTCAATTAATTAATGAAAGAGAAACCAAAATAGAATGTAATTGAACAATATATAGTTGTTTCTCAAAATATTCCAATCTAAATGAATTCATATTAATTTAATCCTATTCTTCTCCTCAGAGATAGCTCCTATGGAACTTCATTAGCATAAATTAATGATAAGACATAAGTGTTCAATATCAGTTCCATTCACTACTATTAAATCATACCAAAATATCTTTACAAGTCTGCACTACTTGATCAACTTCAGCTTCTTGGATAAACTTCCAAATATAGTGCCAAGCAGCTTCTGTTTCATAACCAAAAATGTTCATTCTCTCCACAATTCACCTCAAAATACATTGTAGTGCACATGAAAAACAAGCATAAATCACATATTTTTCCCCTAACCTCATATCTGAATTTTTCCTCCTACCTATATCTATAATATATTCAACAATAATTCTATCATACCCTCTAGTTGCAGATAAGAGGGAACCTTTCTCCCTTCTACAAACTACTATTTATAATTAGTAAATTGAATTCCAAATAGGAGAGTTGTTGAAGAAAAAATATGGTCCAACAATTTTCGTTGGTCAAAATTCTTTTTCTTTTCTTGTTGGAGAAATTTCATTGATTTAAATTTTATCTTCATGATCTTTCCACCTGCTCTGCTGGAAATAACAAACCAAAAGTAAATTAAATTGAAAATTAAAATAAAAAAATACCAAATCTGGAAAATAAAACATCAATAAAATTCAATTAAATAAATAAATAAAAGGAAGTCTGAGCTTTCCATTGATCCTTGTAAATATATTATTGGTCAAAGAGAACATAGTCGAATGAATGTGCAATCGATAGATGCTACGATCAAACGAAAATGCACAACATTAAACACATAAAATTGATTTTGGGAATAAATTCAAAGCTTAATTTTTTTGCTAAATTTTAGACTCATTTTGTGACCGAATCTGATCATGCAACCACTTTCTAGATATTCTCCTTGATTTTATCTATCTAATAATTCATCTCGAACCTCATTTGGCGAAATGAAACTCAACTTATGACCTTACAAAGTTGAAATTTCCAAAAATCCAAAATTTTAGAAAATCGCTACATATCCCAAAAATAGTTTTTTTAATTAAAATATAATATTAAATTAAATTAACAACTATTATTTAATTAATATTAATTTGATTATAATTACAAAATTAAATTAAATTAATTAAAAATAATTATATACAAGTAAAACAAAATTTGATTAAAAATTAATTATAATTATAATTAATTAATATTAAAAATAATTGTCATGATGTGCCAAGTCGTTATTGGTCCATAATTATGGACTAAATGGCTTTATGGCTTCAACATATGAGACATGGATACTTTTTTTCAATAATGAACCAAGAGTAAGGGGGAGGGGCTTTTTAAAAGGAAGTGGAGGCATTTTAATCCAGGAGAGCTGCATAGCAGCAAGTCCTTGCCTGGAAGGGGAGGCTTGCACGAAATATTTAGTACATGAAATGAATATATATTATATAATTTAGTTTAGTTTATTAATGTATTTTTAGTGTATTTTTTATTATTTACATAAATAATTTAAAATTTACAAGATTAAATATTGAAATTGTTATAGAAGGGAGAAATAATTTTGATGAATTATATTTCTATTTAATTTTATCTAAAAAATAAAAATACTAAACTATTAGTGTTGATTCTTTGATTATTTAGTGTAATCGCTGGTTTAATTCTTAACTATTGGTTAAGCTCTGTTTTCTCTAAGACTATGAAACATTTTCTTATTTATTATATTTTTGAAATTAATAATATCATGAATAGAAATTAAATTTGGTAAATTAGATTGGTTATGGAAATGGTTCCATAAAGTGAAAGACCGATGTTAAAATAATTCAAGATTATGAGTTAGTTGAAAAAAATTAGCTCAAACAGTTGTCTCACCTCTAGGGATAAAAGGGTGATCCCAGTGAGGTAGAGGGGTTCTGTTGGGTAACTCGAAAAAAAGAAGAAATTTGGGAGAAGATTCCTGGGCTAGTGCTAACTAGTGGAACACTTCAAGTTTTCCTGATTGTTGGAATCGGAGACTGGACAGGATTGTCCCGAAGTCTCTTCTAGAGGATTTTTTCAACCATTGAGCTCAGGCTTGAAGCACGAGGGAGAGTGAGGATGTGATTTCCTCACTCGTGGTAGGGAGGAACCACATCAGTCTAGACATCAAGCTACAGATAAGTATAACACTGCTATGCTATTTAAATGATGAAAGGGAACAGAGGAAATTAATATATGTAGGATGAAGAAAGTAAAATATGTGCATAATTATATTTTCTGTGAAGTTTTATCATTCTCTATTAGTAAAAGACTTGTATTTTCTGTAAGGAAGAATTTATCATTTCTGGGAGGATTTATAATTCTGTTGAAGGAAAGATTTACAATTTCTTTGACTGAAGAAGGTTTACATTTCTCTTGATTTTTCATTTTCTGATTAGGAAGAGAATAAGCTATGGGGAAAATTAAATGCTACACAGAGAGATGTTACCACAGAATTCTCAGAAGAAAACTCTGTGAGAGTCGCTCACTGTTTTCTATGATATTCCACGGGTAGAAATGATACGGCCATAAGAATAATAAAATAATACAAAAACCTTTGTAACCAAAGAACCTGTTGTGTGTAAACAGAAAGCAAAGAAATTACATAGATAGCCGAAACATGTATGCCAGCATAAGAGTAATGAAAGAAAAGTATAGATATCAGTTTCGATGGAAACTGTAACATTA
The DNA here is from genome assembly GCA_034641835.2 of Pinus albicaulis. Taxonomy (NCBI): domain Eukaryota; kingdom Viridiplantae; phylum Streptophyta; class Pinopsida; order Pinales; family Pinaceae; genus Pinus; species Pinus albicaulis. Next base: position 1,133,947,476 of record CM076575.1, on the reverse strand, counting down.
TCATGACCTATAGCAAAGCACATTCATTTACAACCTGTAAGAAAATATCTCTTCGTAATACAACTTTCTAATTAATTCTAACTTGAGATAATGTAGTGGCATTGATAAATCAATAAATTCATACCCGGATATGGGATAAACAGAAAAATGCTGAATATAAAATTTTCCTTTGTCGAAAAACTGTATTTCTCCTTACACAACTATGAATAGAACGACAACACAGTGACATCGATAATTCTCAGATAGATAAAAAGAACCAATATAATTTTTCAAGTGCCTAAAAAAGTCGATGGAAGAGTATTGACAAAGAAATTGACTGTATATATAAAATTATAGGGCAGAAAACTATAAGCCCAGAACTTTTAACAGTATGGAAAATAGTATTAATTACAAAACGGTACATATACAGTTATCATAGCTTAAAATAGTCAAATTCCAAAGCATTCCTAACAACATCAACTGAGGGAAATCCTCTTTTTCCCTTAAATTAAACTATCTACAACATCTTGGACTTGAATAAGCCTAGTGCGCAAACAAGAGTTTGAGCCATTAGACGTTCACTTGCAACGACAGTAGTAAATAGAGAATTGGAAAGCCAGTCACAGTACCTGTGATAGAAGCTTACTGTAAATTGCGGAAGTGTAGATAAGAACCACTGAAGCCTAGAAGTGATTCACCTAGAACCAAAAACGAGTAAGGATTTATATATATACCTGCAGGAGAATAATATAACATTATTATTTTAGAGATTTATATATTAAATATATGAATGGTAAACGAAATATACTAGGTGTAATAGTATAAATACTTGTAGATGACCATCATCTTCGAATGTTAATCCAGTAAGAAATTTACATAAGATGAGTTAAACTTAGAGTCTCGACCTCTCTTGGGGTTTGCAAAATCTAAAAAGAGAAATGAGGATTGAACCCCAAGAATAGACCTTTACCTCAAATGAAGCGGGAGACAAGTTGAATGAATTCTTCTGCGCAAGGGTAAGAGCATAAGGACTGTCGGGTGGAGGCCAAACCCTTGGTTTATTCAGGAAGGTCCAAAGGAGATTGGGCATATTCATACCTTCGAACGGAATTGCGAGCCCAACACGGTTGGGTATGTGTTACATTCTTTCCACGACTAGCCCCACGTGCTGTACGTTGCAACAGGCACAACAGGGGGGAGGTAGCCCTCACTGTTGGGGTTCGGGGCAGCGCCCCGGGGAAAATTTGTTTGGTGTGCAGACCCACTCATAGGTGGACCCACCCATGTTTTGTGCATGATTTTTCACATGGTTTTTGGGTACGATGGTTTTTGGCCCCTGGTATTTTGTAGATCCGGTCAAGGGAACTACGGTTATGTTCTAATCCAGGGTTAATGGATTGGGGTTTATGTATGCTTCGGCATGTATATATATGTGTTGTAACATTAAAAGGAATATAATGAAAAATCAATCTGGTCATCCCAATTTGGGATCCAGGGGAAAATATCTGTGTTTATCTGTTTTATGTTTTATGCTCTCGCTATTGTTTATTTTATATTATAAGATTCGTGTGTAGATAATTTCTGTTAAGGGTTAAAACCTAAATTTGGTATCAGAGCTATTTCGGCTTCAAGGGGACGCCTTTGCTGTTGAGGGTTTTTTTTCTCGGGCCTGAGGTAGACCCTGTTCAGTGGGAGATCTGGGGGATCGATTCTTGATGTGAAAGAAGATGGCGAGCGGCGGAAAGATAGAGATCGGGAAATTTAATGGTCAGAGTTTTGAGTTATGGAAGCTCAAGATGGAGGATCTGCTGGTGGATAAAGATCAGTGGATCATGGTAGATCCGGGTATGAAACCAACGCCAATGTCAGATGAAGACTGGAAGAAACTGGATCAGAAGGCTAAGAGCACAGTACGGTTGTGTGTCTCAGATTCAGTATTGTTGAATGTATCTGGGGAAGCTACGTCGAAGAATTTGTGGGAAAAACTTGGGACTTTGTACCAATCTAAGTCTCTGGTGAATAATTTTTTCCTGCGGAAAAAGCTGTATAACCTGAGGATGAAGGATGGAGACTCGGTGACAGAGCATCTGAACGCCCTCAATACTGTGGTAAGTCAGCTGTCATCTGTTGATATTAAAATATCAGATGACGATAGATGCATCAGTTTTTTGTGTTCTCTACCAGATTCGTGGGACAGTCTGGTTATTGCAATAGGTAGCAATACAACTACCTTTAATTTTGATGACATTGTCTCAGCCTTGTTGTCGGAGGAAATGAGATGAAGAAATATGGAGGGCCAGAATGGAGATGCCTTATCTGTATGATGAAGGTCCCAAAACAGAAACAAGAATAAGTTTTCGAGTGGGAGATCAAAATCTAGAGGGAGATCTAAATCTCTTGGAAATTTTGTAAAAGTATGCTGGAAATGCAGAAAGGAAGGGCACTACAAAAAGGACTGCAGATCTAAAGATCTTGAGAAAGGAAAGGGATCTGATGATGCTCCTTCTGCAGAGGCAAAACCACCTCTAATGATGGTGGGGATGTGTATTTGGCTTCTTCTTCAAATACACATGTAGATCATGAGTCATGGTTGATTGACTTAGGTGCATCCTTTCACTTCACTCCCCATCGGGAGTGGTTTTGCGAGTATGAGAAATATGATGGTGGTGATGTCTTCCTAGGGGATGACAGGAAGGCCAAAATCGTTGGACGTGGAAAGGTCATGCTGAAGCTGCAAGGTGGAAGGATTAGAACACTTCCTGGTGTTCTGCATATTCCTGCATTGGCCAGAAATCTGATTTCTGTAAGCAAGATGGATGATGCAGGTGTAAAAACAGTGTTCGAGAAAGATGTCTGCAATATGGTTTGGGGAGCACTGGTATTAATGCGGGGAGTTAGGACTGGAACTCTGTACAAGCTACAAAGTAACACTGTCATTGATGGGTTTAATAGTTCTATGGTTCCTGAAAGTGGAGCAGAAATCCTAGCTATATTTGGAGAAAATACCATGTTATGGCATCAAAGGCTTGGAGATATTGGAGAGAAGGGCCTTCGGATACTGCATAGAAATGGTATGGTAGAAGGTATTTCTAATTGCTCTCTGGATTTCGATTTCTGTGAACATTGTGTATATGGGAAGCAGAATCGGGTGAGCTTTCCTTCTGGTGCTAAGAGGGCGAACAAGATATTAGAACTTGTGCACAGTGATGTGTTTGGACCTGCGTCAGTTCCATCACTAGGAAAGTCTGTGTACAATGTTTCATTCATAGATGACTTCTCAAGGAATACATGGATATATTTCTTGAGGAAGAAATCTGAAGTCTTTGATAGATTTAAAGAATTTAAGGCTCTGGTGGAAAACCAGACAGAGAAGAAGATAAAAGCGCTGAGGACAGATAATGGTAGGGAGTTCTGCAAGAAGGAATTTGAAGAGTTCTGTAAGAAGTGTGGTATAGCACGGTAGAAGACTACTCCATACACACCTCAGCGAAACGGAGTTGTAGAAATAATGAACATAACGTTGATGGAAAAGGAAAGACGCATGCTCAGTGGTATCGGGTTAGGACAGGAATTCTGGGCAGAGGCAGTGGAGATTGCATGTTACTTAGTTAACAGATCACCCTCATCAGTGTTGGAGGATAAGACTCCACATGAGGTATGGACTGGTAATAAACCCTCTCTTTCACATCTAAGGGTATTTCGATGTGATGCATATGTACATGTTCCAAAGGAGAAAAGGACCAATTTGGATAATAAATCTGAAAGGTGCATCTTTATTGGGTATAAGGATGGTTTAAAGGGTTACAAGATTTCGAACCCAGAAACAAGGAAGGTTGTGTACAGCCGAGATGTGGTGTTTATAGAGGTGAAAGATGTTGTTACACATGAAGTCCTACCAAAGGAACCTGAGAAGATAGAGTTTGAGCTAAAGGAGGATGAATCAGACTCTACAACAGAAGAAGACTCAGAAGAGGAAGAGCCATAAACCCCAGCTTTGAGAAGATCAGTTTGGAAAAGAAGGCAACCAGAAGGTAGTGAAATACTGCTTTTTTGTTCAAGTTATTCAACTATAACTCGATGATGATCCCAAACTGTCAGTGGAGGCGTAGGATTCAAGAGGATGGAAACTCGGAAGGAGGCCATGTCGATGAAATGGCATCCTTGCACAAAAATGAGGCATGGGATCTGGTGGAGTTGCTTACTGGAAGGAAGCCCATCGGGAGCAAATGGGTGTTTAAAAAGAAGATGGATGTAGAAGGCAAGGTGGATAAATACAAAGCTCGGTTGGTAGCAAAAGGTTATTCCCAGGTGACGGGAATTGATTTTGGTGACATTTTTTCTCATGTTGCCAAAGTTACTTCTATTAGATTACTTTTATCTGTTGCTGATGCATTTGATTTTGAGATAGAATAGATGGATGTGAAGACAACATTTCTTCACGAGGATCTAGAAAAGGAGATCTACATGAAGCAACCTGAAGGCTTTATGGTGAAGGGTAAGAAAGAATTGGTGTGCAGGTTGAAGAAGTCTTTGTATGGGTTAAAACACACACCAAGGATGTGGTATCAGAAATTTGATACCTATATATGGGTACTTGGCTTAACCAGAAGCAAGGAGGATCACTGTGTTTATTTTAAATTAATTGGCGACCGTGTTATTTATTTGGTCTTGTATGTGGATGATATGTTGTTGATTGGAAATGACAAAGAAATTATCCAAGATTTGAAGACCTAGCTGTTCTCAAAATTCGACATGAAGGATCTTGGTGCTGCAAACTATATTTTGGGCATGGAAATTAAGAGAGATCGGGAAAAGAGGAAGCTCTGGTTAAACCAGAGGAAGTATGTCGAGACTATATTGCAGAGGTTCAATATGCAGGATAGTAAACCGGTGAATGTTCCTATTCTTGTAGGTGTAAATCTATCTGTTGAACAGTTTCCCAAGACACAAGAAGAAGAGGAGGATATGTCCCGTGTTCCATATGCAAGTGTAGTGGGTAGCTTGATGTATGAAATGGTCTGTACTAGACTAGACATTGCACATGCAGTGGGAGTGTTGAGAAGGTTTATGTCAAACCCAGGGAATGAGAATTAAACAATAGTGAAGCGGGTTTTCAAATATTTACGTGGCACTAGTTATTATGGCTTGTGATACCAGGGAAGACCAGGATTGGAAACAATGTTGGACATTCGTGGTTTTGTTGATGCAGACTGGGCTGGAGATATGGACCAAAGAAGATCTACAAGTGGGTATGTGTTTAGCCTATTTGGAGGCGGAGTCAGTTGGATGAGTAAAAGACAGTCTGTAGTGGTTCTTTCAACTACAGAGGCAGAATACATAGTAGCCACTCATGCAAGCAAGGAAGCAGTTTGGTTGCAAAGATTGTGTTCAAGTATGGGGTTGGTACAACAAGTTATAAGGATAGACTGTGTTAGCCAAAGTGCAATTTTCTTGGCTAAGAACCCTGCTTACCATTCAAGGAAAAAGCACATTGATGTTCAATATCACTTTGTTAGAGATATGGTTGAGGCTAAAAGGGTGTTGCTGGTAAAGGTGGACACTTTGACGAATGTTGCAGATGCATTGACGAAGTCTGTGAGCACTTAGAAGTTCTCTTGGTGTAGAGAAACAATGGGTGTTGAAGAATTGGCCCAATGACTAAGCTTTCCTATGCCCCACTGTGGAAAGAAAACAACAAGTGGGAGAATGTCGGGTATGTGTTATATTCTTTCCATGACTAGCCCCACGTGCTGTACGTTGCGCCGAGTGCAGCAGGGGGGTCACAAGGGGGGAGGCAGCCCCCATTGTTGGGGTCTAGGGCAGCGCCCTGACAAAACTTTGTTTGGTGTGCGGACCCACTCATAGGCGGACCCACCCATGTTTTGTGCATGATTTTGCACATGGTTTTGGGGTACGATGGTTTTCGGCCCCTGGTATTTTGTAGATCCGGTCAAGGGAACTACGGTTATGTTCTAATCCAGGGTTAATGTATTGGTGTTTACGTATGCTTCGGCATGTATATATATGTGTTGTAACACTGAAAGGAATATAATGAATAATCAAGCTGGTCGTCCCAATTTGGGATCCAAGGGAAAATCTCTGTGTTTATTTGTTTTATGTTTTATTCTCTCGCTATTGTTTATTTTTTGTTATAAGATTCATGTGTAGATAATTTATGTTAAGGGTTAAAACCTACAAACACACCAGAAAATAGCGAGAGGTAGATCCTCCTTATCAAGAAGTGGCGGAGAACCATTGTAGAACCAGTCACTTATCTGCTGCGGTGCAGGTAAGAAAATAAGTTAGGGTTTTTCGGGTTTTTATTAAATGAAAACCTTGGAAGGAAGAACCGTATCCATTAATTAACAAGCCATCCGACGGACACAATTCATCCAGGTGTCTCAGCTCGAATCTTGATGCATATTGGGAGGTACCAAAATATCTTCCGAGATTTAAGACTTATTTAATACCAAAGACCATAGCTATTAATGTTCTGTTAGCTCGATCTAAGGTGTAACGACTCGATGAAATGAGCCATTAACGAGCTAGTTAAGGAGTATCAAAAGGTTAAGTGTTATTCTAATCATTTTCATGGGTTAAGTCTTGGTCCTACCCAAAAAAAAAGAATGAAATTAACCCTCTTAACTCCCGTTGAAGTTAAATTTGTTTTAAATCAAAGTAAGAAAATACATACAGAGTCATAAAGATAGTTATGGGTTATGTAAGTCTGAAAAATTACAATGTATAAGGTAGTAATATAAGGCTGTGAAATATGGGAAGTAAATTTCTTTTATTCAGATTAATTACTGTTATAATTTAAATCTTGATTTTTGATGAATGTGACAAGTGGTATCAAAGCAGTGTTGTAACGCTGGGGCCCTATGGGTCAACTAACTTTTAAATTTGATGCACATAGAAAGAGTTAGCTGGACATAATGAAAAGGACACCATTACAGCAACCACCTCTGAATGTCGGGGAACCACAATCCTGCCAGGAGATGAACCCAGAAATGTGGGTGTAGCTGGGGGTGGAACGACATCAACAAATTAGTAGATTGTTAGAAGAACAACAGCACCAAACCAGTATTCGTTTAACCACTGTGAAAAATTTATAAGAGGAGATGGAGAGGGTGTGAAATGATAATGCAAAGTTGATGCAAGAATAGGAGAGGATATTAAAAAGTCTCTCTGATAAACAGAATCAAGGAATTGAGAAACCAAGTATCGATAGGAAATTCTAGGAAAGAAATGAACAACAAACTAGAGATCATGATTCAGACAAAATAGAAAGAAGTCAGTCTTAGCAAAGTAACCGAAATAAGAATTATAATGAAGCTGAATTTGATAATGTAACAGATTAGAAAGAAATAAAAGGGCAGAAGGTAGAGCTGCAAGGTGAATTTAGGAAAATAAAACCTCCTACATTTGATGGAGTAGAGGAAAAAGTAGCTGAGGCATGGCTGATTAATATGAATAAATATTTCCATGTATATGAATACAACAGTAATCTTAAGGCAATATTGACTATTTACCAGTTAAGAGAGAAAGCCACTTTATGATGGGAGGAAGCGAAGAACGTCCGTAGTATAGAGGACCAAGATGTAACTTGGGATGCATTTCAATAGTATTTTAAAGATAAGTACCTAACAAAGCGCTTTTGTGATGAAAAATATGGAGAATTTCATGATTTGAAGCTGGGACAAATGACTATGGACGAGTATATCACTAAATTTACTTCCTTACTGTGTTACGTGCCTTATTTAAGGGATGAAAAAGCTAAAGTATAGATATTTTTAAGCAATTTTCTGACTCATATGAAAGAACGTATAGAATTCGTAAATCCTAAGACTATGGATGAAACTATCAGAAAAGCCATAATGTGTTACCAGCAAGCAAAATTCAAGGGGGGAGCAAGGTAAAAAATGGTAGACAAAGAAATAAGATAAAGGCAGCTCTGTTTTCAAAAGAAGCAAAACCAATAATTTCAAAGGTATATTTAGAAGTTCAGTTAGTAAACAGTTCGGTAAGAATCATGAAAGAATAAGTTGGTCTGGAGAAGATAAAACTGCTGAAGCTTCCAATAAACTGGAACAAACTTAGAACTAGAAGCCACCTTTACAGTGCTGGGGTTGTGTGGAGGCACACTACTACCGAAACTGTCCACAGCGAGGTAGAAGTGAAGCAGTGATCAATTTATAGGAAGCCTCAATAGTGGGTGATGTTGCCAGAAACATACCCAGAATTAATGTAGCGTTGGAGGACCGACAAGCTAACTACTAACCGAAAATGATTGAACTAGAAGGTAAACTACTATCTCAACCTGTTTCTATATTGGTAGATCCGGGAGAAAGTTTAAGCTATATAAGTCCTAAAGTAGTAAATAACTGTAAATTACAAAGTCAAAAGTTTAGGAAATCATGGCTAGTACAGTTAGCTACTGGAGCTAAGAGGAAAGTTAGTGCCAAAATATCAAATTGTGCACTAAAAATTAATGAACAACAGCTAACTATGGATTTGAATATTTTACCTTTTGGATCTTATGATGTGCTGCTTGGCATGGATTGGCTGGAAAAGCATTGACCCTTTTGGATCAAGATGGCACTCGCCAGGAAATTGAAGGGATAAAGAAACTTGTACAGTTGCGTCCGATCACAACATCCAAAATGGGTAAATGCATGAGGAAAGGATGTCAACTATACGCCATTCAAGTGGGTTTTTCTGACTCTAAAGAAAAGGCCACTATGTTGGAAAATGTACCAATAGTGCAGGAGTTCAAGGATGTTTTTCCAGAGGAAATACCAGGATTTCCACCTAGAATGGATATATATTTTACAATTGAACTGATGCTAGGAGCGTCGCCAATTTCAAGAGCACCCTATCGGATGAGTGTACATGAATTAACTGAGTTAAAAATGCAGCTACCTGAATTACTAGACAAGGGATATATATGACCAACTGTATCTCCTTGGGGAGCACCTGTATTGTTTGTGAAAAAGAAGGACAGAACCATGCAGATGTGCATGGATTACCATCAGCTAAATAAACTAACTATTAAGAACAGGTATCCATTACCGTGAATTGATGATTTTTTTTACCAAGTAAAGGTTTCCACAATATTTTCGAAGATATATCTAAGATTGGGATATCATCAAATCTAGATAAAGGACGAAGACATACATAAAACTGCCTTTTGTATCAGGTACAGACACTACGAATTTGTGGTGTTACCTTTCAGATTGACCAATGTAAAAGCAACATTCATGAGGCTGATGCATGGTATATTTCATAGCTATCTAGATAATTTTGCGTTAATTTTCATTGATGACATTTTAGTATATTCTATGAATGCAGAAGAACACAAAGAACACTTACGGATAGTTCTAGAAATGTTAAGGAAGCATAAGCTGTATGCAAAATTCAGCAAGTGTGATTTCTTCAAGGAAGAAATCCAATACCTTGGACATGTAATTACTGCTGAAGGTATTGCAATGGATCCTGAAAAAATAAAAACAATTATGGAATGGAAGGTACTACAAAATGTAGCAGACATATGATCATTTATGGGGCTGGCCGGTTACTATCGACGATTTATCGAAGGTTTTTCAAAAATTTCTTTTCTTATTACCTCCTTACAAAGGAAGGGAAAAATATTCAAGTGGACAAAGGAATGTCAAGATATCTTTGAAAAACTAAAAAGGTTATTAACTACAGCTCTGGTGTTAAGAGTACCTGATCCTGCTAAAGAATTTGAAGTTTGTACAGATGCATGTAAGGAGGGTGTGGGAGAAATTTTGTCACAAGAAGGTAAAGTGGTCGCATATGAGTCTCAGAAATTAAAGGAACATGAGCAGTGATACTCGGCTTATGATTTGAAGCTGACCACAGTAGTGCATGCACTCTGGGTGTGGAAGCACTACTTACTTGGAAAAAGATTTGTGCTCAAAACATATCAAAGCAGTTTAAACAGCTATTTTAAACAGGCTAATCTTAATTCTCGCCAAGCAAGGTGGAACGCTTTCTTGAGCGAATTTGATATTGAAATGCATCATGTAAAAGGTAAGGAGAATAGAGTAGCTTATGCATTAAGCAGGAAACTGCATAATGTCTATGAATTGTACGTTAACAAGGTTGAGTGCAGATTCCTAGAGCAAATTAAAGATGAAGCAGGAAAAAACCCTGAATATGAGTTTATGTGGCAGCAAGCAAGGGAGTGCAAATACCAAGGAAAAACGGCAGATTATGAAATCAATAAGGATGGCTTACTGACTTTCAAAAAGAAAATTCTCATTCCAAATAGAATGGAGTTGAAAAAGCTAGTTTTGAATGAGTATCATCGAAGTAATTACGCAGGGCATCTTGGATATCAGAAGATGTTGACAGCAATAAGAAAGGACTACTATTGGCCTAGTATGAGGAAAGATATAGTAGAATATCTAAACAGATGTTTAGAATGCCAACAAGTGAAAGTGGAACACCGACATCCAGCTGGGTTGATGCAGCATATACCAGTACCGGAGTGGAAATGGGAGATGATATCATTAGATTTCATTACTGGACTACCAAGATCAAAAAGAAATAATGACTTTATAATGGTAGTATTATATATATTGATCAAATCAACACACTTTATACCGGTTCAGTCCACATACAAGACGATGCAAATAGCAGATTTTTTTATGTGAGAGATCTTTAGATTGCACGACATTCCAAGGATTGTCATTTCTGACAGGGATGTAAAATTTACATCATCCTTCTGGAAAACATTGTTTACTAGTCTGGGGACTCAAATTAACTTTAGTACTGCTTATCATCCACAGACTGATAGACAAACAGAGCAGGTAAATCAAGCCTTGGAGGGCATGTTACGTATGTACGTAATGCGGCAACCGACTAGGTGGGAAGAATATTTACACCTAGTAGAATTTTCATACAATAACGGTTATCAAGAGTCACTAAAAATGAGTCTGTTTGAAGCCTTATATGGGCGATGGTGAAAAAATCCTATTAACTGGAGTAGTCTGGAAACCAAGTTGATTCCTGGACCAGACATGCTAGCTGAGATGGAGACAAAAGTGAAAAAAAATCTGACAAAATTTAAAAGAAGCTCAAGATAGGAAAAAGGTATATGCAGATAAAAAAGAACGTATCGTGAATTTGAAGTGGGGGATCATGTGTATGTGCAAATCAAGCCTAAGAAAAGTACTTTTAGATGGGCATCTTGTGCCAAGTTAGCTCCCCGGTTTTGTGGTCCTTTCCAAATATTGGAAAGAATAGGACCTGTAGCTTATCGATTGGCTTTGCCCAATCATATTCGAGTGCACAATGTCTTCCACGCGTCTATTAAAACAATACATTCACGATCCAAAGCATATCATCCATTGGAAAAATATTCAGGTAGAATATAGTTATCAGAATTATTAAGGATGATGGGATATATGCGTAAAACTGACTCAAAACTTATTTGTTGCAGGTCGAACCAGACAGAGAATTTCTGGTCGAAACTCACAGTATAACCGATCAGAGGGAAATCATGCTCCAGAAATGAGCCATCGCCCAGGTTAAAGTGCAATGGAAGCACTTTGGCCCGAAGGAAGCTATCTAGGAGGATAAAGGATTTGTTCGGGAAGCTTACCCTGAACTTTTTGCTAGAGAAAATTGAGAACACTGAGGATGGTGTTCACTTCCATGGGGGGAAGTTGTAACTGCTAGTTTAATTCTTAACTATTGGTTAAGCTTTGTTTTCATTAAGATTATGAAACATTTTATTATTTATTATATTTTTGAAATTAATAATATCATGAACAGAAATTAAATTTGGTAAATTAAATTGGTTATGGAAATGGTTCCATAAATTGAAAGAATGATGTCAAAATAATTCAAGATTATGAGTTAGTTGAACAAAATCAGTTCAAACAGTTGCCTCGCCTCTAGGGATAAAAGGGTGATCCCAGTGAGGTAGAGGGGTTCTATTGGGTAACCAGAAAAAAAAAAAGAATAAATTCAGGAGAAGATTCCTGGACTAGTGCTAACTAGTGGAACACTTCAAGTTTTCCTGATTGCTAGAATTGGAGACTGGATCAGATTGTCCCAAAGTCTCTTCCATAGGATTCTGTCAACCGTTGAGCTCAGGCTTGAAGCACGGGGGAGAGTGAGGACGTGATTGCCTCACTCGTGGTAGGGAGGAACCACATCAATCCATACATCAAACTACAGATAAGTATAACACTGCTCTGTTATTTAAATGATGAAAGGAAACAAAGGAAATTAATATCTGTAGGATAAAGAAAGTACGATTTGTGCATAATTATATTTTCTGTGAAGGTTTATCATTTTCTGTTAGTAAAAGACTTGTATTTTCTGTAAGGAAGAATTTGTCATTTTTGGGAGGATTTATAATTCCATTGAAGGAAATATTTACAATTTCTTTGACTGAAGAAGATTTACATTTCTCTTTATTTTCCATTTTCTGATTAGGAAGAAAATAAGCTATGGGAAAATTAAATGCTATGGGAAATTAAGTACACAGAGAGTTGTTACCACAAAATTCTCGGAAGAAAACTCTGTAAGAGTCGCTCACTTTTTTCTATGATATTCCACAGATAGAAATGGTCCGGTCGTAAGAATAATAAAATAATATGAAAACCTTTGTAAGCAAAGAACCTATTATGTGCAAACCGAATGTAAATAAATTACATAGACACCCAAAACATATATGCTAGTATAAGAGTAATGAAAGAAAAGTATAGATATCAGTTTCGATGGAAATTGTAACATTATCATGATCTATAGGAAAGCACATTCATTTACAACCTGCAAGAAAATCTCTCTCCATAATACAAACTTCTAATTAAGTCTAACTTGAGATAATGCAGTGGCATTGATAAATCAATAAATTCATACCCGGATATGGGATAAACAAACAAATGATGAATATAAAATTTGCCTCTTTCGAAAAACTGTATTTCACCTTACATAGCTATGAATAGAATGACAACACAGTGACATCGATAATTCTCAGATAGATAAAAAGAACCCATATAATTTTTCAAGTGCTTGAAAAATTCGATGGAAGAGTATTGACAAAGAAATCGACTGTATATATAAAATTATAGGGCAGAAAACTGTAAACCCAGAAATTTTAACAGTATGGAAAATAATATTCATTACAAAAGAGTACATATACAGTTATCATAGCTTCAAATAGTCAAATTACGAAGCATTCCTAACAACATCAACTGAGGGAAATCCTCTTTTTCGCTTAAATTAAACTATCTACAACATCTCAAATTTGAATAAGCCTGTTGCGCAAACAGGAGTTGGAGCCATTAGACGTTCACTTGCAACGACAACAGTAAATAGAGAATTGGAAACCCAGTCACAGTACCTGTGATAAAAGCTTACTGTATATTGCGGAAGTGTAGATAAGAACCACTGAAGCCTAGAAGTGATTCACCCAGAACCAAAAACGAGTAAGGATTTATATATATACCTGCAGGAGAATAATATAACAATTATTATTTCAGAGATTTATATAATAAATATAAGCATGGTAGACAAAATATACTAGGTGTAATAGTATAAATACCTGCAGATAACCATCATCTTCAAATGTTAATCCTGTAAGAAATATACAGAATATGATTTAAACTCATATTCTCAACCTCTCTTGGGGTTTGAAAAATGTAAAAAAAGAAACAAGGATTGAACCCCAAGAATCGACCTTTACCTCAAATGAAGTGGGCGACAAGTTGAATGAATTCTTATGCGCAAGGGTAAGAGCATAAGGAATGCTAGGTGGAGGAAAAACCCTTGGTTTCTTTAGGCAGGTCTGAAGGATATTGGGCATATTCATACCTTCGGATGGAATTGCGAGCCAAGCACACCAAAAAACAATGAGAGGTAGATCCTCCTTGTCAAGAAGCAGTGGAGCACCATTGCAGAACTAGTCACCTATCTGCTGTGGCGCAAGTAAGAAAATCAGTTAGGGTTTTTCGGTATTTGATTAAATGAAAACCTTGGAACGAAGCACCATAGCCGTTGATTAACAAGCCATCCGACGGACACAATTCATCCAGGTGTCTCAACTCGAATCTTGATGCAGTTTGGGAGGTACCAAAATATCTACCAAGATTTAAGACTTATTTTATACCAAGGACCATAGCTATTAACGTTCTGTCAGCTCGATCTAAGGTGTAACACCTTTATGAACTGAGCCATTAATGAGCTAGTTAAGGAGTATCGAAAGGTTAAGTGCTATTCCAATCATTTTCATGGGTTAAGTCTTGGTCCTACTGAAAACAAAAGAATGAAATTAACCCTCTTAACTCTTGTTGCAGTTAAATGTGTTTTAAATCAAAGTAAGCAAATCCATACGGAGTCATAAAGATAGCTATGGGTTATGTAAGTCATAAAGATAGCTATGGGTTATGTAAGTCCGGAAAATTACAATGTATAAGGTAGTAATATAAGGCTGTGAAATATGGTAAGTAAATTTTTTTTATTTAGATTAATTACTGTTATAATTTAAATGTTAAGCTTTGATTGAAAGACATTAAATATTGAAATTACTGTATAGGGGAGTAATATTTTCATGAAGTGTGACTGACATATTATACATAGCAATATTAAATTACCAAAATAAACCAATGAGTAGAGAAGAGAAATATTTTGATGAATTATTTAGAAAATAAAAACACTAGACTATTAGTGTTGATGCTTTGATTATTTACATAAGTTAACTTAAACTTAATATGAATTGAACAAGATTAAATATTGAAACTGCTGCATAGGGGAGCGATATTTTCATGAATTATATTTCTATTTAGTCTTATTTACAAAATAAAAACACCGTAGTGTGATTGACATATTATACATAGCAATATTAAATTACCAAAATAAACCAATGAGTCATATATAAACCAATGAGTCATATTTGCAGATTATAAATAGCAATATTAAATTACCAAAATAGCAATGTATCATATTAGTGTCAATTCTTTGATTATTTATATAAGTTAATTTAAACTTAATGTGAATTGAACAAAATTAAATATTGAAGAGAGAAGGAGAAATATTTTCATGAATTATATTTCTATTTAGTTTTATTTAGAAAATGAAAACACCTAAATGTGATTGACATATTTTACATAGAAATATTAAATTACCAAAATAAGCCAACTAGTCATTTTGGGAGAGAATATGAATTTTATTTCTATAGTTTTATTTGGAAAATAGAAGCAATATTAAATTGCCAAAATAAAGAGTCATTTTGGAGGAATATGAATTTTATTTCTATAATTTTCTTTGGAAAATAGAAACAACTAAGTGTGATTGGCATATTATACATAGAAATATTAAATTACCAAAATAATATGCAATAACGAAAACATATATTCGGCGAATCTAATATATTCATATGCAATAACCGAACAAATACCGAAAGGGACTCGAAATCAAAAAGTCAAATGGAGCAGGTTGATCAGATTTTCGTTTTTCTAAATTTTATTTTAAAAAAATGAATTGAAATATCTTACGTTTTAGTTTTAAATTTAAATGAAACAATATAGTTTAATATATATATATATTTTTTCTAATGGCGTAAGCTCACCCCTCAAAATAGAAAAAAGGAAAATTTGATAATCTCCAATAAATAAGAACTATACAATTAATTTATGTAGGTAGTGTTTTTTGGATTCAAATAATCGAACAAGTGGGTTGTATTGGCAAGTCAAACGCCTACAACGAATAAAAACTATATAGGGAGTGATTTTTAATTCCTTGCACTCCTTAAAATATCGTGATTTTTAATTCCTTGCACTCCCTAAAATATAATTTTAGTTTTTATTTATTTATTAAATGATCAATGGAACACGCAATTTAGTCTGAGAGTAAGTTAATAAGCCAAATTTAATGTGGAATGCACAAACTCAATTTATATTTTCCATAATTTTCTCCAAATTCTGGAATTCTGTGTTATGTACTGTAGAGTAAGTTAATAAGCCAAATTTAATATAGAATGCACAAACTCAATTTATATTTTCCATAATTCTCTTCAAATTCTGGAATTCTGTGTTATGTACTGTAATGTAAGTTAATAAGCCAAATTTAATATAGAATACACAAACTCAATTTATATTTTCCATAATTCTCTCCAAATTCTAGAATTCTGTATTATGTATTGTAGTCTTTTCCATAATTCACTCCAAACTCTGAAATTCTATGTTATGTACTGTTGTCCTCGCCTTCATTATATGTTTCTAAAGCAACTTCCAAAAATACAAAAAAAAAAAAACCTATTTCAGTTACACATAATTAGTTTCAATTTGTCAATTCTCTTTAAACATAAAAAATATTTGGATCTATTTTGGTAGGTTGTAGTATGTGAGTATTGGTAGCTATTTGAGTATTGGTCACGAATTTCAGAGAATTTGTATTTTGACCTCGATGTAATCCTAGATTAAAATCTAGGCTCAAGGTTAACAAATTATTATATATGCATTTTTGATCTTTGTTATTCTATTACTTTTAGCATATCTTTTGCAGCAGCAATGTGAACCCTGCAAAAAAAAATATATACATTGACTTTAGCTAGAAGCCTTATTACATATTTCATGGATTGACTAAAAGTGTCATTGATTTAATTTAATATCTAAATGCAGATTTTTTCTTAGCTAAAAAATATAGACTCATTCAACTCACTCCTCACTCCTTTAGAGAAAACCTTTAAGTAAACCTAGTTTTAAAAACAAATTTCTAATAGATCCAATCCTAACACTCTTGAAATGCCACTAGTGTCATTCACATTTTTTTTTGCGGGATGTCATTTTTGGATGGTTCTCTATGAATTTACACCAGGTATATTTGCATGTCATTCAACTATATTATAACTATATTTCATAATATTTTTTTATATTATAGCTATACTTCATAATATAATTTTTTATATTTGGCAATTATCTATTATGGTTTATGATGGGTGGAAGGCTATTAATTTCTAAAATGGAAAACAAATAAGTTTTAAGCCATTGTTAAAACAAAATTTAACATCATTTAAATTTTAAAAAATTTATAAAACGATGGCCATGAGATCTACGAATTTGAACGCATAACTGTCACCAAAAAATTTGGAAACATCTAGCGAAAAGACACATGATTCCAATTCTTGAAGTAGTTTGTCATCTTCCATGTTCATGCATGAGTGCCACTTGTTATGCCTTAAGGCGTTTTTATTTGAAAACAACTCCCCTAGCTGCCAATGTGTCCATGTTTAAGCCATTGGATCAAATGTTAGACAATTGAAATGTTTTAGACCATTAGATTCACAAGTAAATAGTTTTATATATGTTTTTTTATAATGTTAGTTTTTTTTTTTCCTTTTAAATAAATATTAAGTATGATAGAAATGTTGTTATGTCATGTTTAACATTTTGAGTATGTCAAATTACACAAAAATAAAAATAAAAGTAATTAAAAAAAATGACATAATGTAATGAACACTTTAACTAGATCAAAATACAATAAAAAATAAAAATAATAAAAAAAATAATAATAAACTATAAAAACAGCCCATGGTATTGACCTATGGTATTCATGTGGAATGTAGTTTATTTAAAGGGGGGAATTAAGATAACTATTTAGGTTTTGGTGACCTTTAGTTAAAACGGTGTTATTAAAAATTTGTTAGATTTAAATAAAATTTGTACCACAAAATTAAACTCCACACAAGCCAATTAATTTAAATTAAATGGATAAAAAACACTATTAAAAAGGAAAATAAATATTTATGTATTCAAATATTACATTTTTGTGGCACGATGCTCTCGAAAAAAGTATGATAGAAATGTTGTTATGTCATGTTTAACATTTTGACTATGTCAAATTACACAAAAATTAAAATAAAAGTAAATTAAATAAAAAGAATGACATAATGTAATGAACACTTTAACTAGGTCAAAATACAATAAAAAAATAAAAATAATCAAAGAAAAATAATAAAATAAATTAATAATAAACTATAAAAACAGCCCATGGTATTGACCCATGGTATTCATGTGAAATGTAGTTTATTTAAAGGGGGAAGTTAAGATAACTATTTAGGTTTTGGTGACTTTTAAGTTAAAACGATGTTATTAAAAATTTGTTAGATTTAAATAAAATTTATATCATAAAATTAAACTTTATAAAAACAAATTAATTTAAATTGCATGGATAAAAAACACTATAAAAAAAGGAAAAAGGAAATTAAGATGGCCTAGGTAAATCTTAACTTTGGATCTACCAAGAGCCAAAATTTGTTTTTACTGCTCTTAGGAGCATTTAGCTCTGATAAGAAAAGTGTGGTAGTGTGTTATAATTTTCTCTACAAATGTGATGGAAAGCCTGCCATGAATTTTGGCAATTTCAATGTTAATGTAATATAAGCTAAATATAAATTCATTTCTTCTACACAAGATCAAGAAAACTATGTTGAGTAGCCAACACTCGAGAACAAGCCATGTTAGCCAATTCCATAAATACTGTTGAATCTCTCGTGTTGGAGATATTTTCTTAATAGCCTTATTTTTACTTCCCTTGAAGCGATGAAAGCCACATCTCCATTTTAATACATTCACAAAGAAAAAAAGAAACCAAATTCATATCAGTGATACTGAAAAAACAAGAACATGGTAGACACCAGAGAGATCATTGGTAAAGAAAAATGTGATATTTTGAATATTTTCAAAAATCTTGAAGAAACCAATACATAGGTGACTCAATAGGAAGTGATCAATATTAAATATGGAGGAACCACACCAAAAATACCTTTGATTTTGAAGGTAGAAAATCACAATCTATTTCTTTATTCATGAGGCATTCATGTTGGCATGACCAGACAAGGTCTTCTCTTAACTTCAACTTAATTTCTTATTTTTAAATTAAATTAAAACACAAACACACACACACACATATATATTCTCTTCATCTATATCTTATGAGTTTATTATGTTTTCAATCAAGAAGAGGCTTCAGAGTTTAAGCACTATATCTTATATCTGAGCACATGATTCTATTAAAATTTATGAAACAAATTCAATTTTTACAACTTGTATGTTTAAATATGTGATTCTGGAAGTGATGATGGCTTCTTTAGACACTTGATTAGTATTGTGAAATAAATTTGAGTATATCATTAAGGACTATGAATATTTCGTGTAGTAGTTGCATTACTTATAACATAATTTAATATCCTTTCTTGTTGATACATACCACCTAATCCATGACAAATTGTAACAATGTCTGCAATGATATATGCTAATCATTTCAATTTTATGTTGATGCCAACAAGCATGAAGATACTTCTAATTTTCAATGAAGTAGTCTTCAAAAGTTCCTAGCTCTATTTTAACTACATAAATGCATTCAAAACCATCTTATAGTATTTACTTCAGTTGTTTTATTTGGACTTGTTGCAAGCTGACATATTGTACCAAGAAGTTTGATATATATTATCAGTTTAGTATTTTTTTCAACAAGAAGAGGCTTTAGAGTTTAAGAATTGAATCTTTCTGGTTGATAACTCTTATCATCAATATCTTTGAAACCTCCACGACCTACTTCCATGGATGCAAAATTTTCATCTCATTCCTTCACAATGGCTTCTTCTCTCCAACATCTTATTTCTTTTAGGCTACTCTTTCTTATTCTATCATCAATATCTTTGAATCCTCCACGACCTGCTTCCATGGATGAAAAATTTTCCTTTCATTCCTTCACAATGGCTCCTTCTCTGTAACATCTTATTTCTTTTAGGCTACTCTTTCCTATTCTATTGCCTTAAGGTGTTTCTTTTGCAACATGTGGTGCAATTGCTAGTTTTTATCATAATTTCATGCTACAACATTTTTATACTTTTCTATAAGCATAATAGTTCAGTGGGGTGAGAGGAGCTTTTATAAGAACCTACCTTCAATCAAGTTATGGAGCATGCACATCTAACCTTTCTTATTTTAGTAGCAATCAGGACGAGAAACAACCAGGAAACAGCCATGAGTATGGCCCTTTGTATATGTCTATGCTCTTGGTTTCTTTAAGCTTATCTGGATAGTAGATTATAATCACTCGTGACCCATTTGTATCTCTTTAATTTCCTGTCGTTCATAGGTGGGCCTGATAACCGAACTAAGTAAATTGTTTTTTGGCAATTTTCATCATGAAATGCCGTGGGGACCAGTTATAGAGAGTTGAAAATAATTAATATTATTTTATATTAATGGAGAAATGGTTACACAAGTTGTAACGTATCTCCTTAGTTTAGGATTAGTTCCTATAATTTAGGAGTTTGTTTGCAACTTCCTAATTCCTAGTGATGTACTTAATGATGTAATTTATCATTCATGGATGTAGAGTAAACTCAGAGTTGTTCTCTCTGTTTGAGTGCAGTCTCCAGGTGCAGTACTCACCTGTGAGCTGCAACTCCTTTTTCAATTCAGTGTGATTTTTATCTTGGTATCGGAGCACAGAGTAGGGAGAGCCTTATTTACTTTATTTTTTTTTAGCATCATTGATTACAGAACTGTAGTGGCTCTGAGTATATAGAAGATTTCGCAGAATCAGGTAGACTGCAGTAACACCTGAAACACAGGCCTCAGATGACTGATCATCTCTGAGCGGGAGAAAGGATTGGCACGGTTTTTTCGCGAACAGTCGCGCCATTGGCGCGGGTTTGAGGGAGATAAGTGCGCCAGAGCGCCAAAATATGCTATTGGCACGGAAGTACACGCAAAAGTCGCGCCAGTTTTGGGAGACAACATATTTTGATTTGGGCGCGGATTTTTCACATCGAAGAAGCGCCAACCTATTTCTCTTTGGGAAGGTCTACAAATTCTCTTGCAGATCGGCCCTGCCCGGTGGTGGCGCATTGAAGTTCTGAATTTGCTTGGTGGTGGCAGATCGGACTTGCCCGGTGGTGGCGCATTGAAGTTCCGAATTCGCCCGGTGGTGGCAGATCGGACTTGCCCGGTGGTGGCGCATTGAAGTTCCGAATTCGCCTAGTGGTGGCAGATCGGACTTGCCCGGTGGTGGGGCATTGAAGTTCCTAATTTTCTCGGTGGCAGCAGATCGGACTTGCCCGGTGGTGGCGCATTGAAGTTCCTGATTTGCTCGATGGCAGTAGATCGGACTTGCCTGGTAGTGGCGCAGTGAAGTTTCTGATTCGCCCGAAGGAGGCAGATCAGATTGCCTGTTGGTGGCATATTGAAGGTACGAATTTTATTTTTTTCAGCAAGACAGTGGTCAAGACCTGGTATGTGGTGATTTTTTTTTTTTAGTATCCTACAATTGTTCAGTTGGGTAGAATTATTCATCAGAGGATCAGAAAGTTTATCAGTCCAATATGAATAATAGTATAGAATCATATCTCCACGAGTCTGGCAAACTCGATGGATCTAATTTCACCAACTGGAAATTCAAGATACAGACATTACTTGAAAGCGAAAATGCGTGGTTGATCGTTATAGGAAATGAGTTGAGACCAGGAGTAGCTGCACAAGAACAAGACTGGGATAAAAGGGAGACCAAAGCAAAGGTCATACTGAAGATGTCCGTCAAGGACAATATTATCCTGCATATTAGAGACTGTAAATCATTGACTGACATTTGGACGACGATCAAGAACCTATACTAGACGCAGAATAAAAACCGTGTCTTTTCACTCAAAGGAAAGCTATTTGCAATGAAGATGGAGGAGAATGAGTCCGCTGCTGGATTCATTGCTAGAGTCAAAGACCTGAAGGACAGATTGGGAGATATCGGAGAGAAAATTTCTGACTCAGATCTGGTCACGATCAAAATGAACGGAATGACAGATGAATATCAGATGTTCATCACTGGACTGGCAGCGAGGGAGAAAGCCCCTACGTTTGAAGAGCTGGAAGGGATTCTGCTACAAGAAGAAGATCGACAAAAAAATTTGAAAACACAGAGCAATGATCTTGCTCTGATGGCAAAAATGCGATAGTATAGAGGGAAGAAGCCACAGCAGCAACAACAACCACAACAACAGAAAGGAGCCAACACGTTTCAAAAGAGTCCATTTAAAGGTATGTCTGCTATAATTTTCCCAGCAAGAAATGTTTTTACTGTGGAAAACCTGGTCATCAGATTAAAGAATGTTATAAGAGGCAGGTAGATGAAGCAAGAAATAAAGAGAGAAAGCACAAAGAATACTTTGCTGAGAAAGATGAGGACCATAGCCACGAACTTTGACTATTTACAGCTGATTGTTCCCTTTCAGCTTCAAAGGGAGATGAGGACGACATATGGTATGTCGACTCTGGTGCATCCTCACATATGACAGGTAAGATGGAATGGTTTGAATTTCTTGAAGAAACTTCATGTGGGTCGAAAATATATTTAGGATATGATAGTGGATATGAGATCAAAGGATACGGTCATATTCCAGTAAAGTTACCTACGATGACATTAGACACCTTAAAAATGTATTGTATGTGCCCGAAATTAAGAAAAGTTTGATCTCTGTATCTATGATCACTGATCAAGACATGCAAGTTCAATTCTTTAAGACTAACTGTGTCATAAAGGATATCCAGATGGAAACAATTGCAACAGGAGTGCGTGTGGGGAGCCTGTGCAGACTAGATGTGACAAGTATGCCACAACAAGCCATGGTCGCAACTGGATCGAAAGAAAATCTCTGGCACCAGAGATTCGGCCATCTTAATCTACAAGACCTCATCCTACTTCAGAGAAAAGGTATGGTCGATGGACTCCCTGTTTTCCATAATGTTCAGTTGGATTGTGATGGATGTGTATTAGGGAAAATGCATAGAGAAGAGTTCCCTTTGTATGTTAATAGAAAGGAAAGAGATATTTTAGAACTGGTGCATACAGACATATGCGGACCTATGCAGACTAGGTCACTAGGAGGTGCATATTACTTTCTCTTATTTACAGATGATTGCACTAGGTTCTCATGGATATACTTTCTAAGAAAAAAGAGTCAGACCTGTTAGTATTTTAAAGAGTTTAAATCTATGGTAGAAAACCAGACAGGAAAAAGAATAAAAATTCTCCGCTCAAATCACGGGGGAGAATATAGGCTGGGAGAGTTCATGAATTTCTGCAAGCAGCATGGGATTGTTCAACAGTTTACAGTGCCTCACACACCACAGCAGAATGGAGTGGCAGAGCGAAAGAACATAACTCTTTTGGAGTGCGCAAGGAGCATGCTTCAAGGTAAGGGTCTATCAAATGGTTTTTGGGAAGAAGCTATTAACACTGCTGTCTAGTTAAAAAATAGGAGTCCTACTAAATGTCTAGGCTTCAAAACCCCTTTTGAAGCATTATTTGGATTCAAACCAGCAGTGAGTCATTTAAGAATATTTGGGTCAAAATCTTACGCTCATATACGAAAGGTAGATAGGAAGAAGTTAGATCCTAAAGCCCTGAAATGTACCTTTGTTGGATATGGCACTGAGCTCAAAGAATATAAGTTATTTAATCCTGTGACTCATAAGGTGTTTGCAAGCAGAGATGTAATATTTCATGAATAGGTTGAAGAAGGAAAGGATGACTGTAATAATGATTGGCACATTCCATTGCTAATGGAAGAAAACAGTGAGGATGATGAAGAACAAGAGAAGAAACAAGAAGAAGAAGTAACAAGTAATGTAATCAATGATGCAAGCCCAGAGAAGGCTGAAATAGACATATTTGAGGTAAGTCCCATACCAAGGATATCAAGTAGGAAGACTCAATTACCATCCAGATTGAAAGACTATGCATTAATGAAAAACATTCTAAACATTGTAGAACCCGCAAATTATGAAGAAGCATGTCAATCTGATGCATGGAGGGCTGTAATGCATGAGGAAATTGAATCAATTAATAAAAACCATACTTGGGATTTGGCACTTTATGGTTTAAAACAAGCACCCAGGTCGTGGTATGAGAATATTGACTCATTCTTTGTACAACATGGCTTTCATAGGAGCTTGAATGATCTAAATCTGTATACCAAGTTTAATAAACAGAGGCAAATTATTTTGATTTCTTTGTATGTAGATGATATGATCATAACAGGGGATGCTAACAATCTGATCAAAGAAATCAAACGGCAGATGTCACAAGTGTTTGAGATGAAAGATCTCGGAAATCTCCATTACTGTTTGGGATTGGAAGTATGGAGAGATTCTCGACAAAATTTTCTTACTCAAGGGAAGTATGCCAGAAGCTTGCTGTAAAAGTTCAGAATGGAGCAGTGTAGATCAGCAGCAACACCATTGCAGCAGAACTTAAAGTTGAGAAGTAATGATGGTACTAAAGAGGTGGATGCCACTATGTATAGACAGCTAGTTGGCAGTTTGATATATCTTACTACAACTAGACCAGATTTGGCATACTCTGTTAGTACGTTGAGCCAGTTCATGTCAAAACCACTCAAAATTCATTGGGTCGCAGCAAAAAGTGTGTTGAGGTATCTTAGTGGTACTAGTAATTATGGTATTTTGTACACTGACACTTCTGATATTACTCTAGCAGGTTTTTTCAGATTCAGATTAGGCAGGTAACTTGGATGATCGAAGGTCTATCACAGGTTACGCCTTCAGCATTGGATCCGGGGTCATAGCATGGAGCAACAAAAAGAAAAGCACTGTAGCCTTATCTTCATGTGAAGCTGAGTACCAAGCATTGTGTGCAACAACATGTGAAGCTATCTGGTTGAGAAGACTTCTCAACGATGCAGGAGAAGAAAAGAAAGAAACAACTATCATCAAAACTGACAACCAGAGTACCATCAAGCTTGCATACAATCCAGTCTTTCATAAAAATACTAGGCACATTGACAGTCAGTTCCATTTTGTTCGAGAGAAACTACAGTCAAAAGAGATATTTGTTGAATATTGTAAAACTTGTGATAATATGGCTGATATATTTACTAAGTTTCTTGGGCGTGTAAAGTTTGAATTGTTTAGAAGGATGCTAGGAGTTCAGGATAATCCTTTCTCCATTAAGGGGGGGAGTTGAAAATAATTAATATTATTTTATATTAATGGAGAAATGGTTACACAAGTTGTAACGTATCTCCTTAGTTTAGGATTAGTTCCTATAATTTAGGAGTTTGTTTGCAACTTCCTAATTCCTAGTGATGTACCTAATGATGTAATTTCTCATTCATGGATGTAGAGTAAACTCAGAGTTGTTCTCTCTGTTTGAGTGCAGTCTCTAGGTGTAGTACTCACCTGTGAGCTGCAACTCCTTTTTCAATTCAGTTTGATTTTTATCTGAGAGTTCAGTGTGAGATGCTTGCAATGAATGTTGGAGAAACCATCCATTCAACTAGATCATTTAGGCCAGTTAACTCGATGTCTTCTACATTTGGCAGATGTTGGATCCTCATAGTGTGCCTCTCTTACTCTTCTCAACGTTTTTCATGATGACAATGCGCTTAAACAACTTGTATGTGACAACAACAAATTTGTATTGGTGAGTTTTTATTTTTATTTTCTTGAAGATACTTAGAGTTTGAAGGCTTGATTGCTAAAGTATTTCTGAAAATGTTTTATTCTAGGTAGAATGTTTATCGTTGCACAATGTATTTTTGAAAATGTTCCATTTTCCACATAATATCTGTTGTTACACAATGTAAACATCGATGAAAATTATACTTATACATCCATCCACAAGTTACCTATAAAATTTATTTTTCTTATTTTAAATTTTAAAAAAAAAACTGGAGATGAAAAATGAGTTTTCACCTAAATTTTATGACATAAATCTATTCTTGAAAATACATGTGATTTTGTGTTAGAACACAAAGGAATATGTTGTTTAGTATAAGATTTTATTGCTTCTTGGAAATTACTGTATGTTTTTCACTTATTATTTCTTGCAAATTATTGTACTTTTTCACTTACTATTTCTTGGAAATCAGTTGGTTGATTTTGTATCAATTTCAATGAAATAAATAAAACTAAACCATTTATTTTTTACCAGTGAAATAAATAAAACTAAACCATTGATAAATAAAACTAAATCATTGATTTTGTACAGTGAAATAAATAAAACTAAACCATCCATAAATAAAACTAAACCATTGATTTTAATCTCAGTCAAATACCTGGATGAGGGTTTTCCTGAATGAGAAGACATATGGGTGACTAAATAAATAAAAACCATCAACAAATAAATAAAATTAAACCATTGATTTTTTACAGTCTCACAAAAATAAGAAATAAATAAAACTGTGAAATAAATAAAACTATGGAGTGATTTTATACCACTTTCAGTCTTACTGAAATAGATAAAACTAAATCAAAACTAAACCATTTATTTTGTATGAGTCTCAGTAAAATAAATAAAACTAAACCATTATATTAATAGTATATTATAACCAAGGTGTTGTAAATTTAGATGCTCATATATTGCTTTAATTTTGCAGGCACCACCCGTGTTCACTTCAACTAGCAAACATCTTAAGAAACTGAAAAGTGTTCTAAACTTAGTTCCTCTTATATAACTTACCTCCTCTTATATTGCTTTAATTTTGTAGGCGTAGCTTAAGATGATAGTGACTTCTTGTTCTCCAAGAACTCTAAGAATTCTGTTTTGTAGAGATTTCTTTATTTCAAGAATTATAGAGAATTTATGTTGATTCATAAACTAATTTGGAGAGATTGGAGAGATTTGTATAGGAGAAAAGAAAAAACAAAAAGAACATGTTCCCATATTATTATGTCATGTGTAGAAAAGGGGCAAGAGTCGTTATGCCACATGTAGCAAAGGGTATGTCGGTATTATACTGTGTGTCGCAAAGTGTCAAGAGTCATTATGCCCTATGTAGCAAAATGTCAGGAAATAGTGGTCACGAGACCATGGAAAAACTCATTACCGAGATCGTGGCAAGACACAAGGAAGACATAGGGAGCCAAGAACAAGCATTTAATTTAAAGTAAGTAATGCTAGAGAAACCCTAGCATTACTCAATCATGTGAGAAAGACTTATTAATACTATGCATATTTCACATTTTGACCCTAAGTCCCTAAGATATCGACCTAGTTAAGAGGCCAAATAAGACCTCCAAATGTCTCATTGGATATCAAGAAACTTTGTCCCTATTTAATAAGCTGAGAAGAAAATTAAATTATTACATGCAAGCCAAAATTTGGGTTTAATTATATATATATTTTTTATACCGGCTCAGTTTTTAAGGCATATCGATTACAAGAGTCCCTACCAGCCCTTTGGGCAGGGACTAAAAAGGAGAGGAGATCTTCGTTAAAAAAAACCAACCCGTCGAATGATATCGAACATGGGGTATTTTAAAATGTGAATGTTTCGACATAAATTTTTTTTTTTCTGAGGTCTGATATAACATTTCGAGATTTTCTTTATGAGAAGTTTTTTAATATATCGAGTTCTTTTTTATATTGAAATTTTTTTCATATCGGGATTTTTATATCAGAGGTATTTTATATCGGGATTATTTTATCAAGACTTTTTATTGGAGGTTTTTATATGAATATTATTTTATCGAAACTTTTTTATGACCTTTTATCAGAGGATTTTATTGAGACTTTTATAAAAGAGTAAGGGAGGGCGTGAGGTGAGGTGGGGCCCACTTGGAGTGGGACTTATCCATTATAAACTAAAACCACTTGGTAATTAAAAATATGACAAAATGAACTACAATCACTTTTCAATTTTGAGATTTTAGGTTTTGTAATTTATTTTAAAATTGATATTTGGAATAAATTATTAAGATCCCGAAAACACATAATTTTAATTTTTCTACAATTTGACTACAACAATTTTGTAGAACCATTAGTGAAATATTTAGAAAAAATTATATAGGAATTAATATTTACAATCAATTACTAGTTTATTTACAAAAAATGAAATAATATACATCTTGTACATTCTTTAACCCAGATGATAAAAATTATCGAAATTTGATGTAAACGTTTAGCAAAAATTTGAACTCAATGAAGCAATCAAAATATAAATCCAATGAAAATGGAAAATTGGAAAATTTGTAGGACACTTAACTAAA
The DNA here is from genome assembly GCA_034641835.2 of Pinus albicaulis. Classification (NCBI taxonomy): domain Eukaryota; kingdom Viridiplantae; phylum Streptophyta; class Pinopsida; order Pinales; family Pinaceae; genus Pinus; species Pinus albicaulis. The sequence goes on along the minus strand of CM076575.1, from coordinate 1,133,919,448 downwards.
TAAAAAATATTAAAAAGGTGATTTAACCAAACATTTATGGAAAGGGTCCCCATTATTTGAAATAAAAAAGAAAAAAATGGGCTAGTTGAGTTTTCACTACAACATGACCCTAGATTATGAGACACTTTTTCAGGGCTAGGTCTCAGGCCACTACTTATAACTTCATGAAACTCCTAGAAATGAATAATAACAATGGAACAAATCTACTAATGAAATCGCTCATACAAGTACTTGATTTGACCCCTAATAACCATGATAGAAATTTCATAAAACATGCCAAAAATATATAATCTATAAGTCATAACAACATATATGAGCATAGGGGTCTCATATTTTTCTGATATTCACAAAGAAGCATTGATGCTTGATCATAATAGCTGCATTTTCATGTATTATGTCATATATTCATTGTTAATTCATTTTCTAATCAAGACATTATGAGAGCCATACATTAAGTATTTTAGATCATAATCAACATATAACCAACATAAATAATAAGAATATATCATCCATAAAAACCACATATGAACAAGTACATTTACCCATGAAATAAAAGAGGGAAGGAGCTCTTATTTACATTTGAAAAATGCAACCACATATGAGACTTCCACGTACCACCTGACCATATATTGGGATGAACCAAATATTTATTTCATCCAATCACCCTCGTTCCATATTCCAAGCATGAATGTGGGACTCACAACAAAACAAACCAGGGCTTCCTCTAGATTTACCGTATATCCCACCAACTGATTCCTAGGCTTGAACCTTCATCAATACAACTAGGATTTACCGCAACCACCACTCGATTACTAGGCCCTAAACAAGCACGGATGACTCTAGATCTCTCCACCTACACCATGAGGAATTTTCTTGTCTCCTAGTCTCTATGATTTACCGTATATCCCGCATTCACTGGTCGAGTATTCCTAGGCCTAATAGAGACTCCACCCTCCAGGATTTACCATATATCCCGCCATTCACCAGTCAAGGATTCCTAGGTGTGATTGATGGAATACACCTCTAGGATATATCGTATATTCCACCATTCATCGGTCGAGGAGTCCTAGGCCTAATAGAGGCACACACCTTTGAGATCTACCTTATATCCCACCCTTCACAGTTCGAGGATTCCTAGGCCCGCATATGTACACAAAATTTGAATTTACAACATTCCCACTTTATACTAGTCCAAGGATCACTAGGCCTTATGTTATTCTTTAGAGACCACCCCATTTAGCTTCAATACAATATGGAAATCCAACTCAAAAAAATAAGATTGACAGCCATCACACCATAGTTATCCGAAAAATGGCAAGGCATGGTTGAAAACAACTGTCACACCTAGAAACGCCCATGTGAATGACAGTAAGATAACCAAATACACACATGTATGTTTCATGCATGCCAAATATAGCAAGAAAATCACACATGCAAATTGATACCTGCAAGTAATCCACTGTAGTTTCTTGATCCAACTCTTCTTACTTTATCTTTGCTTCCCTTTCCATTCTTTGCTCTTACTTTGTTTTTATTAATCCAATGCTAGAGTGGTCCAAGAATTCTCCAAGTTTCCAAGAGTGAGAGAGAGAGAGAGAGTAGAGAGAGAGAGCTCCAAAAATGAATTGAAAAAAAAAAAAAAAAAACTACCAATTGATCCCGAGAAACCCTTTTTTTATTGAGGCCTCTAATTTCCTCAATTCCAATAATTTTCTTCATTTTCCTCCTCAAATGCAACTTGTGACCTTTCAACTTCATTTTCTTGTAATTTCCATTATTTTCATAAATAATATGCTAATTAATGTATCTTTCGTTTCAAAAGAATTTTCATTTTCCTTTTCCAATTTCCTCTTAGCCATATTAAACTGAATGAACACCTACTAATATGTTTTTCCCAACATTCATCTTGGAACACGTGTCTTATGACCTTGGTCTTATTTTTTCCTTCATTAACATTTTGTGACATGAATTTTTAACCAGGTTTGTTATAGAACCCTCCCCCTTGGGGGAACAATATCCTCGGTGTTCAATGACACCTACAACAAGAAAAACCACTAAAAAACCAAAAAAATAATTCCCATGGAGCTTTATAACACAACTCGTTTTAGTATTTACAATGCCATCATGCTGAAAAATAAGCAACATAACGTTTACTGGATCTTTACAACACAACTCATTAGGGTATTTACAATAACAACCACACATACTTATGCATATATTCTTCAACCAACATATAACCATGCTTTCTATGGAGCTTTATAAATCCAAATCAGTACAATATTTACAATAATATACACATATAACCATATGAATATTTTCTTAACCAAAAAACAAAATGATATTATGCTTGTATCTGCAATAAGGGAATCCATAGGTTCACACCTCCACCCCCAAATTAGTACCAGGATTCACTTCCTTCCCAATAAGTCTAGAATACACTTACAAATTCAAAGTTGCATCCAATGTCCAATGATATGATCTTCATCGTTGTCCTCTTAGTGAAAAATTACCGACTCATTGTTCCAAGTACACTCCCAATGTGCATATGATTTCATCTAAAAGATAATGGCCAAAACAAATATATCACATGCCTTTCCTTCACTACTACACAACACCTCAAGAAATTTGGTCACCCCCTTCCTTGCATTCACTGACATTATAAGTTCCCCGACGTCCCCTTTCCCAGGCGATCCATCCCTTGGCAAGGCTTCCTTACATCAGAAGGTAAAACAACCAAGGAAGATACCTCCCTCAAAACCATCATATCATTCATAGAATTCTCGTTGAAATAAATGGACACTATTGGGTACTAGTGCCCCACAATGGCCTTGCCCCTGAAGTGCTTTACAAACATATTATTGGCTATTCCAATTCCTTTGTTGTTGCTTCTAATTCTTGTAGTCAGTTCTAACCACCTAACCGTGCATTTTCAAGCTTTCCTATACCAAGCATATAATTTCCATTAGATTCAAAATAATTTCAAATAAATTCAAATCATACCTCATCGGTGGCCCATCAATAATGTAAAATTTAAATTTTGTTTTCTTCTTGTTACAACAAGTCAAATTAGCTATTTGACCAAATCATCATGTACAAACATGGCTAGTTCGAAACACAAACATCATAATAAAAATCATAGATCACATGTAACCATCATAAATCAAAATCATAGATCACATGCATAGTTAAAAATGAAATAAAATACCAATACTTATCCTTTAATCAATCCTTAGCTTCTACCTTAATCCTTCTCGTACACACACCAGATCAATTGCCACACCTCGCAAGCACCCAAAGACTTCACTTCTCTTCAACCATTTACACAAACATGTAGTTTACACCACACACATATGACCACACATGACATTCAACACCATACAACACACACACCTACAATTTACATACACCACAACACAATAAATACACTTACACCGAGTGTAAAACACAACACAATGCATACACCTACACTCGATGTACGACAAAATACATATACATACACATAGTATAAAATAGTGAATACGCATGTCACAATACCACGATTACCCAATGCACATACACAGTAGCACACGTACTCAAAAAAACATGTCTGACATGCACACAATACAACATGTGCACAACACAACATGTAAAACATGAACATAATACCACATATACAACATGTACACAGTACCACTTGTACAAAACACCACCTACACAACATGTAAACAACATCACCTTCGCAATGTTTACACATCACAACATACATGACATGTACACAACACCACATGAATGAAATGTACACAACAACACTTGCACACGACACCCCATAAACAACATGTACACGACACCACATGCACACAACACCACTTGTGCAATGAAACACACAACACCACATGTACATAGCACCATATGTACAACATACACACCACTCCATATGGACAGAACACTTCATATGCAACATGTGCACAACACCATATGTACACAATAGCGTATATCCAACATGCACACAACACCATCTGTAGACAGCACTGCATAAATAACATGTACACAATACCATCTATACATAGCATTTCATAAACAACAACATGTACACAACACCATATATACAAAACACCGCATGCACACAACATCACCAGTGCAACATGTACAACATATACAACATATACACAACAATAGTACCACACATAAAGAGATCACATTTTCTCTACTAGGAAACCCTGATTCTAGTATCTTTCCACCATCCATGCTTGTCTCAGCATGTCACAGATCATACTTATCTCATTCCGTTGATGTGTCCCTGAGTAGTAATTATCCATAACATAAACATAGACATAGTATAATCACATAATATCAATTCATGTCCACATGGTACTAACCTCATAGATCTATTAGGGCTACTATTCCCATTTTATTCCTCATAAATTGGGAACCTCTTCATGTTTTTCACCTGTATAAGAAATAATTTCTCCATAAGAATGACTCCCGATGACCCTGTCAGACAATGGAACGTCAGCATAAAACAATCAATATCCCTAATGACCCTATCAGACAATAACATATGTACATACATATATACATATATAGAAATCATCATAATCATAGTCACAACACAATTTATAGATATCGTAAGGTCTAGGATAAGGGAACTCCCTTTATATGTGTATAACATGCACAACATTGAGAACAACAATTACCAACTTAGCCAAGGCATATAATACCTTAAGCCCATTTAATTTACCTTTCATGTTACCTTTCTCATGACTATCCCGCCACTGTCCATTCATCCCCATGGAACCAACCAACCCAATTGGTTTTCACATTCTTGCCATTAGTTGCCCCTAGTACCAAATCAATAGAAAATTCCACTTCCCTATGAGGCGGAAACTCTGAAATCTCTATTAGAAATACATCTTGAAACTGCTGCAAAAAATCAGGTATGTTCTCAATACCTCTGCATCCTCAACATCCTTACCCTTATCACTAGAAATATGAACTGAAAATAACACATATCCTTTCCTGTGACTACACTTTTCCTACATATATGTAACCATTCCTACTGATGTAGCCTTCTTCTTACCCTGTAAGATTATTTGTTCTCCATTGTCATCCAAGCACTGAAGAGACTTCTCATAGAGATAAACCTTAGTCTTGTGAATATACAACCAATCCATACCCAATGGAATATTTCATGATCCCAATTGGAGTATTTTTAGATGTGATGACATAGGCATACCGTTCATCTCAAATGCACAAGCTATTACCCAATGATGATTTTTTTTCTTAGTAGTTGTAGCCATCTGCACTAACCTGTAACATGTAACATGTAACTGCCCCTGTAACCTATAATTTGTAGCATACCTATACCTGTACCATACATGAACCTGTAGAATACATGTAGCTATAGTAGAACTGTACTTGTAGTTGTACATGTAACATACATGTACCTGTAGCATACTTGTAACCTACCATCACCTCTGTTTTCTTTCTCTTTACTCATGCACTTGGTGTCATCTGGGTATTGCATTACCTGTTTGGTTTCATTCAAATATCCCTAAGCTCCATTAGCCTTCTTCTTTCCCCAACCAATTCCCAAGTCCCTCAAAACATAAAATGAAGGAAGAAAGGAAAACAAGAAGAAATCCATGAAGACCAATAACAATACAACAACACAAACAAAATGGAATGGCCATGCACTAGACATGAACACAATTTCAATTCAAATGGAAATAATTCTCAATTCAAATGCAAAAAATTCAGAAAACAAAAAGAAAACAAAACTAACCAGATACACCATGACCCAAACCCATGGTTCCCAATTCTTCCAAGGGAAAGATCAACCCAAGCCCTCTTCCATCTAAGAAACCATGCATGTGCATATTTTATTTTCTTCAAATCTCCATCGAATGTAGGTGTCTTGTATTTCTTGAACTCATATGACAATATTCCATCTCATTCCTCATATACGGATGATAACAATGATGACCATGATACCTATATAAAACAGAACTATAGTAGAACCCATATCCATCATCTTTCCTATTCATTGTATCTCTTACCATGTCATCTCTATCTGACCTATGAACACCATCAGATCGACTGGAATATGCTCCATTAGTCCTATCCTCCTGCCAATGGATGATCCAAAGTGGTCCCTTTATCTGCAATTGTGACAAACTATGAAGGGTTACTACATTAATTTATGCTTGTTTCTCCTATGCCTGTATGATCTTGTCATTATCTACCTTGCAACTTATTATTTCCACCTTCAAACTTCTCAATGTGTCTACTAAGTCAAAATAATTCCCACCATGACACAACTCATATGAACCATAGGGATAATCTCATGAACTTTAGTATACCATCTTCCTAGTCATATTTGATATTCTTCCTATATTTATACCATGTCAGAGAAATCAAAACATAACATAATAAACATACCTGAGTATATTTCAGGGGAGGATATCTCCTCTGCAAGATCATATCTTTCCCTATTGTCCAATTATCAATGCATGACCGTACTGACCACATACCATGAAATCTTGTACGAAAGCTATCACCATTTCAATGTATGAATAACAACATATAAACACTCACATGCATAATGAATGCATAACCAAAATACACACATGATGACTACATTCAACAAAAACACCATCAACTTTCACATGGCAACACAACTACAACCATAACCACCACCATTCATACATAATGAGTACATAAACCAAAAGCATAACGAACACATATGAAACCAACATGTATGCATGACCAACACACCACCCAAATAGTCCAAGGGGTGAACCATGCTCTAATACCACTCTGTAACCCCATCGTCTCACATTTACCCAAGCTAACCTGTATATTATGGTAAATATGTGACGCAAGGCTACTATGATGTGATTAAACTCCCCATGTACAAATAAGGAAGTGGAACTAATCAAATGAGACCAATTTGAAATTCCTCAAGAGTTACAGACCCTTCAGGAGGAAACCAACCCTTCTAGGTTCTTAACCCCTATGGCAACTTGACAATTTTCTTATCCTAACCCTCCACCACTCCCATGGAAAGCCATGCATGAAACCAAGGCCTTCCAGTTTCTCCCACAACAAGGCATGCCAATGAATGTGGACTTTGTCGAGTATTTCTATGCTAGTGACCCTGAAATATGAGCCACCTTTTCAAGGCCGATTCTTAGGTCATTGGCAAGAACTTCATGAAACTCCTAGAAATGAATAACAACAATGGAACAAAGCTACTAATGAGATTATTGATACAAATACTTGATCTGACCCCAACAAACCATTACATGCATTTCATCAAACATGTCACAAATATGTAATCTATAAGTCATAGCAATATATCTGAGCATATGGGTCTCATACTTATTTGAGATTCAAAAACAAACATTGATGCCTTACCATAATAGCTACATTTTCATATATTAGGTAATATATTCATTTTTCATTCATTTTCAATTGAAAACATGATGAAATGTATACATCAAGTCTGTCATAAACCATGATCATAACCACCATATAACCAATAAAAATAAAAAGGATATATCAGACTTAAAAACCACATATGAACAAGTACATTTACCCATGAAATAGAAGAGGGAAGGAGCTCTTATTGACATATGCAAAATGAAACAAGGTCTCGAGCTTCCACATACCACCTGACCATAGATTGCGTTGAACCAAATATTTATTTCATCTAATCACCTCTGTGCCCTATTCCAAGCATGAATGTGGGACTCACAACAAAACAAACCACAGATTCCTTATCCCACCAAGGGATTCCTAGGGCTGAACCCTCATCAATATAAGTAGGCTTTACCTCAATCCCCACCAGATCACTAGTCCCTAAACAAGCATGGATGCTTCTAAATATATCCACCTACACTGTGAGGAATTTTCTTTTCTTACTGTCTATAGGATTTAAAGTATATATCGCCATTCACCGGTCAACGATTCTTAGGCCTAATCAAGACTCCACCCTCTAGTCTTTACCGTATATTCTGCCATTCACTAGTCAAGGATTCCTAGGCCTAATATATGGCACACACCTCTAGGATTTACCATATATCCTTCGATTCATTAGTTGAAGCCTAATTGAGGCATACACCACTTGGCTTTACCGTATATCCCGTCATTCACCGATTGAGGATTTCTAGGCCCACCGATGTACAAAAAATACGTCTTTACCGAAATACCACCATATACCACTCCAGGGATCATTAGGACTTGTGTTATTCTTTAGAGCGTACCCCACTCAGCTATGATACCATCAGACAATCCAAGTCAACCAAATAGGATAAACCACCATCACACCATGACTATATAGAAATGGCAAGGCAAGGCTGAAAACCATTGTCACTCCCAGAAAAACTCATGCCAATGACAGTAAGAGAACTAGATACACACATTCATGTACCATGCATTTCAAATCTATAAATAAAATCACGCGTGAAAATTGATACCTGCAAGTAATCTAGTTGTAGTTTCTTGATCCCTCTCTTCTTGCTTGATATTTTCTTCCCTTTTACTTCATTTCTCTTCCTTTAATTTTCTTGATCCAATGCTAGAATTCTCCAAGAATGTTATACAGGCCCAATATTGTGAGAAAGAGAGAGTAGAGAGAGAGAGAGAGAGCTCCAAAACTAAACTGAAAAAAATCTACCAACTCATCCTTAGAATCCTTTTTATCATTAAAGCGTCTAATTTCTTCAATTTCCATTATTTTCCTTCATTTTCCTCATCACATGCAACCTGTGACCTTTCACCTTCCTTTTTTCCTAATTTCCATTATTTTCATAACTAATATGCCAATTAATGTCTCTTTCCCTTCCAAATCCTTTGCCTTTTCCAAATTCCTCTTAGCCACAATAAACCGAATGAACACCCACTAGGATGTTTTTTCCAAAATTTAGCTTGGAATACGTGTCCCATGACCTTGGTATAATTTTTTCATTTATTAACTCTGTTACATGAATTTGTGACTAGGGTTGTTACATATGGTTACTTCAATAATCCAAGACATAGATTGAAAGGTATTCTAATGAGAAAATCTATCTCGTTAACCTTCGCGATGTCAACACCAACATACCATGCGGCACCTAAGGTTTTGGATTTGGTTCACATGGTAATTCTAGGTAGACCAATGGTCCAATACACTATTCCACTACATATTGATTATTTATGTGTTTGTGACTACAGACACATAGAAATATTTATATACGTGACATGGCTCATATCCTTGTCACTCAGATTTTGGCCAATTGGAATTCATTAGACATATTCCATAATCGATGAATGGAAGGATTCTCACCAAGTACCATCCCACCTCATTGCAAAAAATTGGAAAACCACATTTGATGCACTAGGGACTTCCCTCACATCATACCCCAATAATCCCCTCCCAAGAAGATAGCATTTAACATGTGGGTTCTATGCCCATGGGACATTAGCCCAACCCCATCGACCAATCGGGAGTTAAATTTTATACCAAAAAAAAGTAGATATATAAAGTTATTAGCACTAATTTCAGATGCATAACACAGTATGGACCCACCCCTCACCCCACTGGAGGTTACGAGTTCATACCACAAAGAAACAAAATACTAGGATATCAACACTGATGCCGAATGTAGTGTGGATCCACCCCTCAACCCATCACGGGTCGGGAGATTATACCATAGAAAAACTGAAGTATAGAGCTAATAGCTTGATGCCAAATGTATAACACAATTTGGACCCGCCCTTTTCCCCACTCGTGATCAATGGTATGAACCAAGAGGTTGTGCTGGACCTACCCATTTCCCCATTGGTGTTTGGCAGTCCCAACCACTCGGGAAACACTTTTCTTCTACCTAGTATTGAAAACCAGGTATATATACATATACCCATCGATAGTTCCAAAAAAAAAATGGTTAGGTGATGTGGCGTGGGGTTGTTTCATTAAATTCCAAAATAATATGTCGAAAAAGATAAAAACTGAACTGAAAAGAAATTGCAGCTCACAGGTGAGTACTGCACCTGGAGACTGCACTCAAACAGAGAGTACACACTCTACATTCATTAATGGAATTATATAACTATAAGTACATCACAAAGAATCAGGGAGTTGTAAACAAACTCCTATATCCTAGGAAATAATCCTAATTTAAGGAGCTACGTTACAACAATGTAACCATTTGTCCATTAATATACAAATAAAATTAATTATTTCCAACTCTCCCCCTTAATGGAGAAAGGATTACCTTGAATTCCTAACATCCCTCTAAAAAATTCAAACTTTATTCTCCCAAGAGGCTTAGTAAAAATATTTTCCATGTTGTCATAAGATTTACAATATTCAACACATATTTCTATTGACTGAAGTTTTTCTCGAACAAAATGGAACTGAGTATCGATATGTTTGGTGTTTTTGTTAAATACTGGATTATATGCTAGCTTGATAGTGCTTTGGTTGTCACTTTTAATGGTATTTTCTTCTTTCTCTTCTTCTCCTGCATCATTGAGAAGTCTTCTCAACCAGATAGCTTCACATGTGGCTACACACAATGCTTGGTACTCAGCTTCATCTGAAGTTAAAGCTACAGTACTTTGTTTTTTGCTACTCCATGCTATGACCCTGGCTCCAATGCTGAATGCATAACTTGTGATAGATCTTCGATCATCCAGGTTGCCTGTCCAATCAGAATGTAAAAAACCTGCTAAAGTAACATCAGATTTGTCAGTGTATAAAATACCATAATCACTAGTACCACAAAGATACCTCAACACACTCTTTGCTGCAACCCAATGACTTTCGAGAATTTTAGACATGTACTGGCTCAACACACTAACAGAGTATGTCAAATATGGTCTATTTGTAGTAAGATATATTAGAATACCAACTAGTTGTCTATAGTTAGTGGCATCCACCTCCTTAGTGCCATCGTCATTGCACAACTTCAGATTCTTCTGCAATGGTATTGTTGTTGAATTACACTGTTCCATCCTGAATCTTTCTAGCAGACTTATGGCATACTTCCCTTGAGTAAGAAAAGTATGTCCAGAATCTCTCCATTCTTCTAGACCCAAAAAATAATGGAGATTTCCGAGATCTTTCGTTTCAAATACTTTTGACATCTGTCGTTTCATTTCTTTGATCAGAGTATCTGCATTGCATATTATAATCATATCATCCACACACAAAGAAATCAAAATAATTTGCCTCTGTTTATTAAAATTGGTATACAAATTTGGATAATTCATTCTCCTATGAAAACCATGATGTACAAAGAATGAATTGTTCTTCTCATACCACGACCCGGGTGCTTGTTTTAAACCATATAATGCCTTTTTCAATCTACAAACAAAATGTTCTTGCCCTATTTTTAAAAAACCCTTCAGGCTGAACTAAATAAATTTCTTCTTTCAAATCACCATTCAGAAATGAAGACTTAACATCTAACTGGTGTAGCTTCCACTTATATTTTTTAGTTAAAGAGATTAGCATTCTAATGGTATTTAATTTCGCTACAGGAGCAAAGGTTCCATCAAAATCTATTCTCTTTTGTTGTTAATAACCTTTTGCTACCAGTCTAGCTTTAAGATTTTCTATACTCCCATCTGCATTTAATTTAGGTTTATACAACCACTTACAACCTATGGGTTTTTTTCCTTCAGGCGGTTTAACTAAATCCCAAGTATGGTTTCTAGTAATTGATTCAATTTCTTCATTCATTGCAACCCTCGATGCATCAGATTGACTTGCTTCTTTATAATCTATGGGTTCTACAATGTTTAAAATACTTTTCATTAAAGCATAGTCTTTCAATCTGGATGGTAATTGAGTCTTCCTACCTGAACTGCTTGGTAGGGGACTTACCTCAAATCGGTCTGCTTTAGACTTATACAGGCTTGCATTATTGGCTACATCACCTGTTTCTTCTTCTTCTTTCTGCTCCTGCACCTGATCATCCCTGTCGATTTCTTCCATAAATAATGGAATGTGCTAATCATTATCACTATCATCCTTTCCTTCCTCAACCTATTCATGAAATACTACATCTGGACTTGCAAATATTTTATGAGTCACAGGATTAAATAACTTATATGCTTTAAACTCAGTACCATATCCTACAAAGATACATTTCATGGCTTTAGGATCTAACTTCTTTCTATCCACCTTGGGTAAATGGGAAAAAGCTTTTGACCCCAATACTCTTAAATGACCCACTGCTGGTTTGAATCCATAGAATGCTTCAAAAGGAGTTTTGAAGCCAAGACATTTAGTAGGACTCCTATTCTTTAAATAAACATCAGTGTTGATGGCTTCCGCCCAAAAACCATTTGATAGACCCTTACCTTGAAGCATACTCCTTCTGCACTCCGAAAGAGTTCTATTATTTCATTCTGCCACTCCATTCTGCTGTCGTGTATGAGGCACTGTAAACTATTGAACAATCCCATGATATCTAAAAAATTCATGAACTCTCCGAGCCTGTTTTCTCCCCCTTGATCCGAGTAGAGAATTTTTATACATTTTCCTGTCTGATTTTCCACCAAAGTTTTAAATTCTTTGAAACACTGAAAGGTCTGAATCTTTTTACTCAAAATATATATGCAAGAGAATCTAGTGTAATCATCAGTAAACAAAAGAAAATAATATGCACCACCTAGTGACCTCGTCTACATAGGTCTGCATATGTATGTATGCACCAGCTCTAGAATATCTCTTTCCTTTCAATTAATATGCAGAGAAAATTATTCTCTATGAATTTTCCCTAATGCACATCCATAAAAATCTAACTGAACACTATGAAAATTAGGGAGTCCATCAACCATACATTTTCTCTGAAGTAACATGAGGTCTTGCAAATTAAGGTGACCGAATCTCTGGTGCTAGATTTATTCGGCTGTCAATCCTGTTGCAACCATGGCTTGCTGTGGCATGCGTTTCACATCTAGTCTATACAAGCTCCCCACACGCACTCCTGATGCAACTATTTGCATATTGCTATCCTTTATGACACAGTGGGTCTTGATGAATTCAACTAGCATATCCTGATCAGTTATCATAGATACAGAGATCAAGTTTTTCCTAATCCTGGGCACATACAAAACATTCTTAGGAAGTCTAATGTCACCTCTAGGTAACTTTACCGGAATATCACTGTACCCTTGGATCTCATATCCTTTGTCATCTCGTAAATAAATTTTATATCCACATGAAGTTTCTTCAAGGAATTAAAACCATTCTTTCTTACATGTCATATGTGAGGATGTGCCAGAATCGACATACCATATGTCATCCTCATCTTCCTTAGAAGCTGAAAGAGCACAATCAGCTGTAAATAGTCGAAGTTAGTGACTATGGTCTTCATATTAATCAAAAAAGTATCCTTTGTGCTTTCTCTGCTTATTCCTTGCTTTGTCTGTCGGCCTCTTATAACCGTCCCTAATATGGTGGCCAATTTTCCCATAGTAAAAACATTTTTTGTTTGAAAATTTGTTTGCAGACGTACTTCTAAATGGTCTCTTTTGAAACGTGCTACCTCCTCTCTATTTTTGTTGTTGTTTTTGTGGCTGTTGTTGTTGCTGTGGCTGCTTCCCTCTAAACTGTCACCTCTTCGCCATCAGAGAAAGATCATCACTCTATGGTTTTAAATTCTTCCGCTGCTCTTCTTCTTGTAGCAATATTCTTGTCAATTCATCAAATGTAGGGGGTTTCTCCCTCGCTTCAAATCCTGTGATGAAAATATGATATTCATCCTTCATTCCATTCAATGTAATTGTGACTAGATCATAATCAGACACCTTTTCTCTGATGTCTCCCAATCTGTCCTTCAGGTCTTTAACCCTCGCAATGAATCCAACAGCAGATTCGTTCTCCTCCATCCTCATCGCAAACAACTTTCCTTTGAGAGACAATATGCGATTTGTATTTTGTGTCTGGTATAAATTCTTGATCATCATCCAAAATCTTAGTGGACGATTTTCCATCTCTAATATGTGGGATAATATTGTCCTTAATGGCATCTTCAATATAACTTTTGCTTTGTTTTCCCTTTTATCCCAGTCTTGTATAAGTGCCGCTGTTCCTGTTACAACATTTGGTTTCTGCTCATCTCCTGTGACAATTGACCACGCATTTTCTCCCTCAAGAAATGTCTATCGCTTGAATTTCTAATTGGTGAAATTGGACCCATTGAGTTTTCTAGATTCGTTGAGATCTGTTTCTATCGTATTATTCATACTGGACTGATTTGATTCCAAACCCTCCGATGATTCTAACCAGTTGAATAATTACAAGCTACACTAACAGAAAATTCAATACATACTAGATCCTGATCATTGATCTACTACCAATCTGGTCCGATCTTGTGAATGTAACTAAAATCCACCACCGGTAGTCGCATGTCTTTGAACCTCGACAAATATATGCAGCAGCTTGGTTTTCCACCAAAATCCTGACAATGCCTTACACCAACGGCCCAGGCAACTTTGATCTACCACCACTAGGAAAATCTGATCTACCACCACGGGTAAATCCACAACTTCGACACCGCCACCACCGAGCAACTCCGATTTGCCACCAACGGGCAAGTTCAATACGCCACCGGTGGGTAATCCGATCTACCACCACCAGGTAAATTTGATGTGTAGAACCTCCACAAAGAGAGATCCAAAACTTCAATCTGCCACCACCGGGAAACTTCGATCTACCACCACCAAGAAAATCTGATCTACTACAACCCAGTAAATCCACAACTTTGGTTTGCCACCACGGGGTAACTCCAATTTTCCACAACCGTGTAACTTCGATTTGCCACCACCGGGAAAATCCGATCTACCACCATCGGGTAAATCTGATGTGCAAAACCTACAGAGAGAGATTGGCGCTTTCTCGAGGAAAAAAATCTGTGCCCAAATAAAAATCAATGCGAGTCACCAAATTGGTGTGGGTATGTCCTACACAAACACGCCAATCGTGTGTTTCGGCACACCAGCATGGGTATGGCCTTAACAGTCGCACCAATTGATCGTTTCGGTGCGCCTGTCAGCGAAAAAATCGCGCCAACCCTCTTCTGCTCAGAGATCAATCAAACATCCGAGGCCTGAGAGCACGAAGATCCTCTGAGCACAAAGCTCCTGTGTACATTGTAGCCACGAAGGCTCTGTATCCACTAGGGCTCTCTATAAACAAATTAGGCTCACCCAATATGAGCTCTGATACCAAGATAAAAACTGAACTAAAAAGAAGTTGCAGCTCACAGGTGAGTACTGCAGCTGGAGACTACACTCAAACAGAGAGTACACACTCTACGTTCATTAATGGAATGATACAACTATAAGTACATCAAAAAGAATCATGGAGTTATAAACAAACTCCTATATCCTAGGAACTAATCCTAACTTAAGGAGCTATGTTACAACAATGTAAAAATTTCTCCATTAATATACAAATAATATTAATTATTTCCAACTGAAAACCCATTGAATGAAATTCATAAGTGGTTTATATAAATCGTAAATTATTTATAGTATGTCGACATCCATTCAATTATTTGGGTTTGTGATAAGTATAATGTGCTAAAACTATTTACGTTTATTTATTCCATGGCTTGTGAACCCAAATGATTATTGATTTAAAGTGTAATCAGCTTGGGTCAAACTATTTACATTGAACTTGCACATATTAATTTATTGCAAGATTCAAGTGGATGGATTAATTAACCCATTTTTAAATATGAATTACAGTTAATTTGATATAGAATGCATTAGATGGTAAACTTTGTTAGTCTAATTTTGAAGGTGGATACAAAAAAAAAACACGACTTCAATCCAATTTACACCATTCAATTCTATATGTATGTGTGTGTGCACACTTTAACTAAATATATGGCAACAAGAAGTTGTAGGTGAATACACACACATGCCCATGAGTGGCATTGAGGCCAATCAAAAAAATACAAAAGAAAACAATGGTGCGGCCCGGCCAATTTCTCAATACACAGTTATAAATTGTCCAGGTGTTTATAGACTCCAATTCAGTGAGTGCACTTACGTAGATAAGTGTAATTGTTAAAAAGGTAATGTTGTGAACCACGGAAATGGAGTTCCAACATTAAAAAATATATGTGTATATAGAAGCATATGCATGGTCTATATGTATGGGATTTCTAGAAACATGAAATACACATAATACGTCTTGACCTTTGTTCAATTAATAGTTTGAAAAAAATGCATAAAAATGGATGATAAAATTCTTACAATGTTAAACATTCTTAACATATGAAAATAATTTGAATACACAATTCACGTGTAATAATGCACTATAATCACCTTTTCTAGCGATCCATTTAACATGTACAGACAAAAATTAAGCGTGTCAATAAAATTCACAAAGAAATGTATTCAAATGAACTCAACAATCACAAAAATACTCAGATAGAGTTACTTATATGTGCAAGTTAGATTAAACTAGAAACTAGAGAAGGGATTCGTGTTATCCTCCCAACCATAGGAATTCACGCTATTATGTAGCATAACTCACCACCCGTATGCCATGTTTAGAGTCTCAGAATAAAAATTCACTAGCAAATACACTAGTTAAGCTAATGGAGTGATATCACTTGCTAGTTGTTTATCAACGTTGGAAATCACTAGTGGTCTCTTAGTCATAGAAAGCACCAACGGTTTCTCAGCTAGCTTCAAGGACCATAGATTCATTTTATGGGTGGTTTCTTAGCCTAAGATAAGCACTGGTGGTTTTTCAACTCAAGCTAGTATTGGTGCTTTTATCTACAAGCACCCAATAATTTAATTCAATATCCCTCAACATCCAATCTAACAACACCACATATCAATTTGAAATTAAGTAGTAGAAATAAAGTGTAGATTGAATGCTCTTTGTGAGTTATTCCCACCACAGCCATTTCCACAAAATTTTCTAGAGAACTGAATAGAACCACATGTTTGATTTTTTCAACATATTTATGGTGGTTGAGTTGCATCCTATATAGGGCCAAGAGGGCACTCTTTTCCCCTTCCGTGACCTTCATTTGCACATTACCCTTTTGATTCATGAGAAGATAAAACTGAGAATGGGTACTACGAGCTGCATTAATGTCTGACTCATATCATAGCAGCTTTTCCCAGAATTAGGTGTTCGACATTAAATTGGGTGAGATAAGTATGGTGGAGCACATTATACCCCATCTCCCTAGAGCTCTCGCGTGTCATCTCTTTTGTTCAAATGTTAATAATAAAAATTAATTAATTAATTATTAATTATTATTATTTTTCTAAATAAGACTAATTCTATTTATATAACATAAAAATACATGTCAACCACAGCTTCAGCTAGGTGAGCCTGAGAGCTGGGTTCGATTTTCAAAAAATACATGATTCTGAACTGCCCCAGGAGGGGAAATAAATCCCTTAGTTAATTTTCTTGCCACCCTCACAGGGGAAACCGAAATTAAGTTCAGAAAATAGACCCATGAAAACAAAAATTGACTTATGAAAATAACATTCTTCACTCTCACCAAAGGAGAGCTTAACAGAAACACAAAAAACGACCCATTAAACCTGGGCTTCAGAGCCATGGTCTAGCATTGGTTACCATGTTTACTTGTCATTAGCAGGAGAGGGAGGTTCCTCCATAATGCAGCATCTGTAGTCTTCGCTGCTGCCATCTTCGTCTTCAGTGGTTGCACAGGTGGCTTTACCAGCTGCCTCATTCATCAGTTCTTGTTCCTTATCAGCACTTTCCATCCCCAACGGTGTGCTCTTGTCTTTGGCATCATCTTTGTCCTGAGTGAACTGAGGAGTGGGAGCGTCGGATGGGTTAAAGCTTATTGCTTCCTCCCAAAGGGTGACAGTAATGAAAGCGGTAATTACGAGATTGTCCATGGTGCAAGAAAATTGAAGCTTTGCTCTATGGGAGTTTTAGAGGAGAGAAACTTTAGCAGGTGGAGCGGAGACAGGGGTAGCAAAGGGCTGAGTGACTAGTTGCGAAGGAGACGCAGCATGGTGAGGCTGGGAGCCATGGGTGGAATGCGCCTGCCCAGCAAGGCAGGCTCTTCCCATTTTTCTCTGAGTTTCAGGGTAGTGGCCATGAGAGGAATCCTCAGAGGAGGAATCAGAGCTTGAGGTGGGCCAGGAGTGAATTGCTATGCCCTGACTACTGGCTCAACGAATTCTCATCCTTTGTCTGAGCCGAGGCATTCTGGTAGTGGAGCTCGAGTGATGAGGGCTGTGATGAGGACGGGAATGACAGGAATGACACTGCTCAGACAAGAATGGTGAGGCACGCTTAGCATGGGGCCAAGAATTATTGCAGCAGAGCACACTCTGAGTGTAATGAAAATCTGACAAGATTTCAATGCAGCAGAGCAACAGGCAGCGTCTCCCTGTGTGCGTTCGATCACTTGGCTCGGCACAAGCAGGAGGAAAGAAACAACTCTACGGATCAGGAGACCAGCAATCAGGGAGATCATGAATGGAATTGCAATGCTTCAGAGCCATTAAAAATCGGAGGAGAGAACAATTATGGTGGTGGAATGAATTGGTATCCCAAGTGCTGTGCGAGTTGGCAACATTAAATGAAGGTTTAATGCGCCTGTGGGTGGCCATATGGCCACACCATGCACACGACGTTGGGATCCTCATAGGCACAACTGTCCCATCCATGTCAAATGACATCCGCATCTGGAAATAATTAATAATTATTATTAATTAAAACATAAATCTATAATTAATTCCTTTTAATATTATTTCAAGCATTAATATATTATTATCCTAATTTGGTATTTTTATTATAACATTAATGCATGATTAACATCAAATAAAGCATTCATACACTTTGGTACCATGATCATGACATGAATGAAATTCACTAGTAATAGTTTTATTATATTTAAACAAAGTTTCTGCCAACAATCAATTATCACATTAAGGTGTCGAATTATTAAAAAACTTCTAAAGGTCATAGTCAACATAGGGGATGTTATAAAATCCATCCCCTTGAAGGAATAAGGTCCCTAATGTTTTAAAAAATTATAGAAGACATAAAATTGTGAGCTTTATAGAGACAAATATTTTACATATTAAACAAAAAAGTGTAGAACATTTTCATTTGATTTTTATTTTCCCCGGTTGCTTCATTGAGTCAAAGGTGCTTCCATTGCACCTTGGCCTATTTTATTACTCGGTTATAGAGCATAATATCCCTCTGGTCCTTTATGCACAAAGGTTCGTGATAGAATTATCTCTCTGAATCCACTTGAATAATAGAGTAATTGATCACACGATTATAATTTTACACATAAATTTTCAATAAGTAAATGTGGAATATATCATGCACCTTTATGGTGGGAGGTAAGGCTAATTTATAATCCATTGACCCCTCTCTCTCCAAAATCTGAAAAGGCTGGTAAAACCTGAGTGCCAAATTAGCACAAGTGCTTTATTTCAATGAGATCCTCCTCAAGTTAATGTGGAGATACACATGATACCCCACTCAAAACTATCTATGAATTATTTCTTGATTTTCGTAGCTCTTTTGTTTCTCCTGCGCTACCTCAAGTTTATGTCTAATACTAATAACTTTATGTTTCATCTCCTTTAACATATCTGCCATGAGAGTTACCCTGTTCATTGGGTCATTCCATATAATGGGTGTATTACACCTTCTTCCATACAATGCCTTAACGGGGCTTATATTTTGTGATTCTTGATTGCCACTTTGTATGAAAATAAACTAAATGAAACAAATATCCCACCTTTTTTTCTAGTGAATAATGTACATTCTTAGCATGTATTCTAAAACCCTATTATCCCTCTCTTGATTTCTCCATCATTTCGAGGATGGAATGTTGTACTGAGTTCCAAATAAGTTCCAAATCCAAAGAATAGTTATTTCATAAATTTGGAAGTGAATTCGGCATCTCGATTTGAGGATATCTTCTTAGGCATGCCATGCAACCTTAATACTTCCTTCATGAATATCTATGGAATATCAATGGAATTTTGGGTGGACTTAACATATATGAAGTGAAATTCCTTGATTAAGTTTTCCACTACCGCCATGATCTCATCATACTATTTTTTCATCTTTTGAAAACTTGTGATGAAATCCAAGGATATGACTTCCCATTTCCATAGAAGGATTGGAATTTCTTGCAATACTCCGGTTGGATGTTTCCATTCCACCTTAACTTGTTGAAACTATAGATTCTTGGTCAAAACTTATTTTTCCATACCTTCCTAATAATACATAGTTTTGATAACTATAATAAGATTTTAATATACAGGATGACCTCAATAGGGTCTTTTATGAAACTAGTCTAGAATGAGCTTCTTCGAGTTCTCCAAGTAGGGTATATACCATATATATTTGAAATTTAGAATTTTATCATTTGTCAGTATGTAGTTCTTACTCAATGGTCCTTCTGGATATTTTTTCAAAAAATTAATGACATAGTAAAAGTGTTCATCATATACCAATGCTTCCCTTATCTATTACTTTATCCTAAATTCACAAGAGCTCTTGTTTTCAAAGTGAGTCACTTTTAGACTTTTGCTAAGCGCATAAGCCACCCTATCCTCTTTACCCTTGATGTACTTGATTTCGAATTCAAATTCACTAATGAGGGTTAACAATTTGAATTGTCTTAAATTTTGCTTAGGACGGTCGAACAAATATTTCAACCCTACATAGTCTAACATCAACACGAGTCTCCAGCCAATTAAATAATGTCTCTACATTTTTAATGCATGAATGTTTGTTGTGAGTTCTAAGTCACGGGTGACATAATTTCTTTGGTGATAATTTAATTTCCTTGATTCATAGAAAATTACATGTCCTTCTTTCATTAGTACTCCACCCAATCCTTCCTTACAAGCATTAATGCAAACCAAAGATTCTTTCTCTTATTATAAGTACTTAATATGGGTGCATGCATAAGAAATTTATTGACTTTATTGAAGCTGAATGTGCACTCTCATGTCCACTAAAACTTTACCCCTTTCCTCTACAAATATATGATTAAATGCCCAAATTTTTGAAATGTCTTGAATGAATCACCAACAATATATTTCCAACCCCATAAAATATTTGAATTTTGTGACATTGTTAGGAGTGGGAAAATCCATGATGGCCTTGATATTATCAAGGTCGAAAATCACATAGTTTGAGATAAAGTTCCCAAAATTCTGAACTCGAGTCTTGAAGAAATCACATTTACTAGGTTTATCATATAACTTGTTTTCCCTCAACAATTGTAATACTTCCTTGAAATGATCCTGATTCTCCTCTCTAGTTTTTAGTAGACCATAATATCATAAACAAATACTAAAACGAACATTCCCAAGTATTGGTTGAGCACATTGTTCATTAAGCCCATAAACATGGCTAGTGCGTTTGTATGTTCGAAGGGCATAATTGATGAGTGAATATTTTAAGCTTCACCGAAAAACCCTAAAATCTTAGAGAACACAAGAGATAATGGGAGTAGGCCAAAATTTCAATGCCCTTATTGTTACTTTCTATTTATTTACAAAAAATTAATTACAATACAATGAAAATATATAAAATATGATATAGATTTCATAAAAATAATATGTAAAAAAGAGATAAGATGTTACAATAATGAAATATGTTTATGAACAGGGAATACTTAAAATGAAAAAATAAATAAATTTTTGGGTGAAGTTATAGAGACACCCCATCATCCAAAAGACTACACATGTATGCAATAAACAGAAAAATGTAAATCACAAAAAACCATGTTTTCTTTAGCATAAGTTGTTCACTAATTTAAGTAAAAATTTCATAAAATTATGCACTGTAAAGTGGCTAATTTTTTTTATTTTATTAATGGAAAAATGAGTACATCTCAATGTTTGGACAACTCCTGCAAGAATTGTGGATGAGAAATTAATTTAAAATCATCTAAGATGTAAAATACTCACACATAGTCATCTGGATTGCATCATTATATTTTTTTCATCCATATAAATGCTTTTATAGTGGAAAAAGTGGAGGAATAAACTCACACGACCATTTTTACTCGTGGGATCTAGTTTGGAAAATTAGGGCCTGAAACCTTTCAGGATCATTTTGAGGCATCAAATGAAATTTTTTGGGGACAAAATTTTAGCTTTATAAAAACACCCTATTTTCATATTCGACACACAAATTTTTTTCTAAAGACACAATAATCATGTCAATCAGAGTCTGCATGCAAAATTTATGCCACTCAGAAGTTGAACTTCCCATTATTACCATGATAATTCGATAGGATGTCATGTCAGCCACAATTATTCATAGAAAATGGGATATCCATGTGATTATGTTGAGTTATAATTTAAAATAGACCATATTGTAACTCTGGTTAAGAGTTTAGGTAATCAAACCTAACTACTAGTAGGCTATCAAGTTGTGTTATAACGAGGCCTCTTGGAGGAAAACGGGTTCCATTCTTTTCGAGTGAATTTTTTCCATAAATGAGAAAATATAGGTGATAATGATAGGAGATGGATCACATAGATAATATTTGTGAATTTTATTATCCCACGATCCATAAACCATACTTCTTTGCACTTGTAGCCCTTTCCTATTCAAAGAAATTGAGCAGAGTGACCTCACCTTCTAGCTGGTTTTTCTCCCAGAATGGTTTCCTAGGTAATTTATTGTGTCAATTTTGATTTGTGATATTTTTTTATTTTTATTTTTACTGAATATACCCAGGGTTCAACCACAGGGTGCAAAAAAATGACCCATTCTAGTCTATCAAGACACTAACATTTTCAATCTTTCGTAAGGGAAGAAGGTCTTGTATGAGGAATGATGAGATTAAAAAATGATGTTCTAGGGTTTTAGGAGGTGACATGATTTATTTCCTTAATTATAATATTCAATTAAGCTTATAAACATTAGTAGATCTACTAAATAATCATTGCGCAAAAAATAAATAGATACATCACAAAAAATTTCACAAAATATTTTAAATTTTTAAAGAAAGCACACAATACAATCACATTAATACATAAAAATAGATATAAATCCCCACAGAAATATCCTTTATATATATAATCAGTGTTGAATCAATAGTACAAATACATATCCATAAGGATGTAGAGGGATCTATTTAGAACTTCTTACAAAAATCCCAATATAGTCTCAAAAATATGACAATATTACAAGGAAATACATCTGCGGAATGTAAGTCCTAATTCTCAAATCATGTCGGCCTTATTCTAATATTCCCCTTCATAGATTGCTCTGAATTCCTATATATACCTCTTGAATCCTTTTCATGCTCACTTGATGTGGTACATGTTAACCAACTTGGAAGGATCTATCCATGTTTGGTTCACATTTGTTTGATATATTCAACCTCAGCGACTCGATTATTCTTTCATGGATTTTACAAGTTCCAATGTAAATTATTGATATTTTTCTTGTCACTTTCTTCTTTTCTAGTGCTTCTTTATGGTTGGATTAACCATTTAATTCCCAACTTGTGCTTCTTGTTGTTTATATAACTAATATCCACCAAAATTTATCATAAAAATGAAAGACCTAACAGGAATGAACCACATTCTATTGACTCTCCCTCGAGTCAATATTTTGATTGTGCACTTGATTCCTCTTGCGACTATTTAAGTGATGTTGATGCTTCCTTTTCCCGTATGCATGCTTCTTCTTCAAATGAAGGACCCAACTCTGGAATAGTCTCCAAGATCGTGCAGCAGAGAGAACTGTACATATCCAATTTGTCTTGTCAAGTCCTTGACAAGGTGGAGGATTTATCAATAAAATATTGGGTTTTCTATGTATCTTGTTTCTTAGGAAATTTTACATGGACCAGAGAAATTAATTGTGAAGCAATAGTGATATGAATCCTACAAAACTAGAAATAGTTTTCTTGGACTAGGGGTCTCAAATTGCAGATAACAGATTTGGCCTTATGTGATTATTCTTCTAAAGTAGTTATCTTATTACCAATAGCTTCATCTTGCTTAAGGAGTTTCTATTGTTGTGGAAGGTCGACAATGGCAATAGATTCATCCATTATCTTTTTACTTTTCTCTCTCATCGTGTAAAGAGATTGATTCCATTTAGAAAGAAACCCTTGGTAGTCCTATACTTGGAACAACACTTCCTGGGAATCCTTGTTCTTATCCTGAATATTAACTCTAAGTGTAGACCCTTGCTCTATAATATGGTAAATTTATTGAGTAAATTGTTATTTGAGATCAATGTCATTATTGAACATCTCAGAAATAGTATGGTGTAGTTATTTATTCACAACAACCAATTTTGTCCAAGTGATTTCAGTGAATTCAATGCATTGTATGGGATCATAAGAAGAATATCCTTAGGTGCATTAGAATAATTATCTGCATCTACTGGCCACTATGTTAAATTTTTAACATTGAGATATTCAACCTATTTCTAAAGTTTCTCCTTTTTCACACACAACTGATCACGCTCTTCTATGACTCTGAGAAGTTGTTTTTATTGTTGCTCATGTAGAAGAGTGAGGTCATTGTAATTTGAATATGTGAGGATCAAACGATCTTCCAACTACACTTATGATGCCGTGATGAACTAATATAACTGCTGAAAGGACGAATGTTGGATATCTTTCATGGATAATTTATCGATAGGTTGAATATTGGATTGTAAGGGATGTCCACTTGGGATATGTTTCTCAAATTGAGCTTGTAGTGAGGTATCCAACACTTATTATTGTTCTTTATGAAAATACTTATATAATTTTGTGAGAAATTGAGGAGGGATAAGAGGAATTGTTTTTATAATTTGAGCACACAGGTGCAAAAATTCCTTACAATGACTTAGGTCTCAAACAAAATCGAAGAGCTCCATAGGAGAAATGTTGTTGCTTGTTCCTCGTTGTGATACTAAAGAAGGTTGAGTGGGTGGAAATGGTACTTCCCATGTCACCCACAACCTCAATATCATCCATTTTATTAGTGGTATCGTCTAGATTGAAGTGATGTGAAGGAACACCATAAATGGTATTAGAAGGTATGGGAGTTCTGGTGAAGAAATGGGATTATGTGGAGTAGATGAAGGATGTGAAAGAATAATGTGTTATTCAATAATAGTGGTAAGACAAACAAAATAAAACCATTTATTATAGAATCTAACGAATAACAAGAGCGAAAGATCGACTATGTCAGCATAAAGAAAATATGATCCACAATAGAAGCAGTGGGCGGTGTAGAAGTTAAATGGGCCATAGAAGGAAAAAGGAGGGCCTTAGGCTTAAAGGTATTTCCCAATAATAGCACAAGGAACATAAGTGGTCACAACATGAGTAATTACTAAATATTTATTGCTAAAGACAATGGCACCAACACATATTAAACACACATAAAGTCTCTTGACCAAATGCTAAAAATCAAACTCAGTTGTATTTGAATTCTTCCGAGGTAATGATGGAGCAGATACATTAGGACTTCGAGTGAATATGACGTACATGCAGTGGTTTCCATGTGCTAAATACCAGGCCACAACATAAATTCTATGTGAAAGCCTTCCTCTATCACATGAAATTATAGTGCCCATGTTTGACATGTGTGCTTGTGAACAACCTTTAGAAAAACATATGAATGATTGTGGTCGATGTTAAAAAACATTTGATATGCATGCTTGTCCAAGATGGATTGAGGAATCATGATTTTTTGAGTTTTGTTTATCAATTTTATATACCATGATCTAAAATTTGTTTCATTGAGTGTAATATTTGCAAAACTAGCCTGAGCTTTCGAAGGAGAAAAATGAAAATATACAACCTTACCATATAGTATTTTATCCAAATTGCGAGCTTTACGTGCACACCACTTCATTGTGGTGACTGCCACAACCAGGTACCCATAAATAAAATAGCCACCTTATACCTATTCACATGCAAATACAAGTTCATCCAGTAAAAACTTACACCAATTTAGATGCTCACACTAGACACAAAATTCAGCTACAAATATGGTGTTGAGGGTGCATTCACCCTTACTATAGTGTCAGGTTACTTTCCCTACAACAAGATAGTAGGTGAATTTTATCTATTCATTATTAATAATATAAATGATAGCTTTTCAAACCTTACACTTTTTGCCATACTTTTCATATAGGTTCGCAGTCCATATGTTCTTACTGTGCTTGAAAGTTCTTCGAATGGCCATTGATACATCTTCCCAATCCATTGATAAAGCAATGAGCTAATGGATGGGATGCACATGTATGGGGTATTATTTGTCCACCTGGAGAGAACCGTGATGAATTTTACTAATTAGGAACTTAGTGCATTTTTTGACTTCACCATTGGTTCCAAATATTGGTAAGTATCGCAACTTCGTGATAGTGGACCTGTAAAGCAGTCAAAATTTTGGTTTAATCTCTGGAAGAATTTCACCAAAAGGGGTTGAGACGAAATGCATGTAAAAATTCTTCTTAAAAGCTAGAAACAAGGTAGGTTCAAAGAAGTAATTATCGACCATCATCACTTTCTCATATTTACCTAATAATTCATCCAAGGGATCGATGCAGGGATTAGGGAAATCAAAAGGAAAATTTGACTTGGTGGATCAACCCATAGCAAAATACCTACGATTGTAGATTAAATGGATAGGGCTCACTCATAGAATTTTGAAACAGAGGACTTAAGATGAAAGGAGAAAGATGAATATTATTATATAAAGACAAGTGAATGATATCATTTCAAATTACCACACCTATACAAAATTCTGCTCCTACGATACAAAACTGGGACATGGGAATTAAATTAATAAGGATGAAGGAATCCTAGTCTTATTCGGGACTTTATGATAACTAAGACACAAATTCCCAGTGCATGACAAAAATAAACAAAAAGGACTTAAGACACCAACTATTTGGAAGTTAAAGGACAATTGGAAAAATAAAACTGAAGGAAAGGAAACAAATTTGACCATTTTAGGGAGAAGTCTTGAAAAAATGAAAATACTCACATTAAGTTACTCAATTAATGGAAAAACATATGAATTAAACCTCTCCAATGATAATCAGTTGCGGTATATCACAAAAAGAAAATGAGACATTATTGATGCAATTAAAATAATCGACTGAGTCCAAAAAGGACAAACCAAATCTACCCTAAGACCTATTCTCCACTCTCGAAAAAAGAGAAATTAAAATCATATAAATTCAATGATCATAGTAGGGCTTCATATGAGCACCATTCACCAAGCTACACATGATAATTCCATCAAGTTGTGCAATATTAAAAAATCTATATCCCTTATCTCCGTGACTATAAATGGTCCTGACCAATGCATATGAAGCTTCTTAGGATGCTTCAAACTCTTGCTGTTATAGGGAAAAACTGGATCTCCAACAAAAAAAGACTTATTTCTAATGTGATGATCATGTTAAGCCTTTTACCTTTGCTTCTTAACACTTTTATGGAATTTTTCTAAAAAGTGTTGCTCATCAAGCTCCCATAACTCTTGGAGGCACTCTGCAACTCACTCATCATCAGATATTTTAGTGGATTGTGTGATATAGAGATTAGGGAAAAAAACTTAGAAAGAACCACAAATTCTCTACCATACACAAGCTAAAAAGGAGTATACTTATGAATCCTATTTACGATTATCAAATAAGCCCATAATATAGATGGATCCCTTTCATCCCAATCATCCCCATTAGCAAAGAAAACCTTAGTCAAATTCCCTTTTCCAAAAGTTTTTTTGAATGGTTATAAGGTTCCATTTTCTTGAGGATGATAAGGAATAATACTTTGATGTTGAATCACAAATTCTTGCATTAAGGTTACAGTAGTTTCATTAATGAAGTGGGAGCCTTAGTAACTTTTCAATCTTCTTAGACAACCAAATCTAGTAACAATGTTCTCAACTATGAATCTGGTTGCAGTAATAGCAATAAAATCTTTGACAAGATATGATTTTTTCTAGCGCATCAGATAATTATTTGTGGTGATGATATATCAGGCTTGTGAATGTTGCGCACGAGGATTTATGGGACCAATTAAATCAACAACCCATTTCTCAAATAATTGTAATTATCCAACAGGATGTAGTGGAAGCTCATCTCGATGAGGGGGCCTACCAACCCTCTGGAAAACATCACAATTTATAGAAAACTTCTTCGCATCCTTAAATAAAGTTGGCCACCATAGTCCTTATTGTAGCACTTTTGTTGTGGTAGCTTTTCCTTAGCATGTACTCCCAAAACATCACTATGACATTCCCGTATGATATCATCCATCTCATGGAAAAAAATACTTTGTTTCAAGACACTATGAAGCCCCATATTGTACAAATGACCTGGAATCAACTGGTAATCAATATATCTCACCACGAGAGTCCTCTTCTGTGTGGTGGAATAGTCATCAAGACACTTACCAGTGGTTAAGGAAAATCCAATATCTTTAAGAAAAAATTAAGGTAATCTAGAAAAAATTCAATTTTGAACAAATTTGCATTATGTAACTGATCATCTATTGAAACTCAATATAATCCAGACTGTATATGAGAAATATGATTGGGCCCCACATTATTTCAGCCTTGCTTGACAATAACTTCAAATTAAAACTCTTGGAATAACAAAAACCATCTACAAATCCTTTCAATGAAAAATGGTCAAAGAAAAATTTAAATGACCTCTAAGCAGATAATGATGAAATTTATAAAGTGAATATACCATAGAAAGAGCCTCATGTTCATTTTTGGGGTAATTTTGTTTAGTAGTGGAAATTTTTCGGCTGCAAAAATAAATACGATGGTCAAGATTACCTTCACTGGGTTGCACAAGAATAGGACCGAGAGAAATACCAGATGCATTAATGTGTACATGAAATTATTTATTCCATTCTGGATATACTAGAATAAGTGCACTTGCTAACTTATGACATGAGTCATCATTGTCCAAGGTCCAATTAAAGGGATCAATCTCCTTAAACATTTTTTCCAATTGCACAGTGATAAGAGCATAGTTGCGGGTAAATCTATGATAATAACCCGTATGCCCCAATGTAGTTTTCAACTGTTTAATGCTTGTAGCTGGTAGCATATTAAAAATTACTGCAACTTTGGCAGGATCCATTTATACACCATCCTTGCATACAATATGTCCCAACATAGTTCTAAAAGGAAAAATGAAGATACATTTCTTTAGGTTTACATTGATATGAAACTGCCTACATATCTCAAACATAACTTGCAACAAACTAGAGTGCTTTTTCAAAAGACTATAAATTTTCGAGCTATCCATATAAAATTCGAGAAACTTATGTATATAATCCCCAAAAGTTGCAAAAAATATTCTGGAAAAGACATTTGGTGCATTATTAAGGCCAAAAGACATAACATGATAAACATATGATCCCATTCAATGGTGAAGGTGGTTTTATGCTTATCTTGCTCTACAATTCTAATTTTATGATATATAAAGAATCCATCGATGAAAGAGCAAGTTTATTGTCCTGAAACATTATCTAAAACTTCATCACTGAAAGGAGTGGGAAATGGGTGATGAACACAAGAATCGTTGAGGCTGCAATAATCTACTCATACCTTGATATCAATGAGTCTTTGTTATCTTGAATAACGATAGGTCTGATCCATTCGACTTCCTCAAGTTACTGGAAAGTTAAGTCTCATGGTTAACATCTTGTCCATTTCCCTTTCGACCTTTTATTTCACTTTGGGATTCAGACGATACGGTCAATGCCTTATTTTTCTAGCATCGAGTTTTAAAATAAGATTAATCTTTCCTAGATATCCTTTAATTCCTTTAAACTCTAAAATTGATGTAGGGAATATATCCTCATACTCCTTTAGAAAATAAAATATCTCCTTGATAGTCTATTCATCCCAGTAATCACCAATAGAAGCTAACTTGGGTTTGTCTTTAGTTCCAATATTATGCTTGCATAACTTTAAAGGTTTAAGATGCAGAGCATATTTTATAGGATCATCTTTCGAACTTCTTTCCCCTTCATATTCCTTGGAGGATAAATTTCTTAATTCTTCTAAATTTCCGTCTTCAATTTTCTTATTAATTTTTCCGCAATAAACTACTTGAAATATTGAATTGGGTAGAATTATTCAACTTAAATTAATGTTAGATTAACATTTGAAATTATAGTAGGGAACAATACCCTATTGATTTCTTTCAAGGCTTCAACAATATGTGCATCCTCATATGATAAATTAAAATCACTACATAATTGAGATATAAATGCATCCCAATTTATCATCTACCTCTTCATTTCTTCCTTGAAAAAATAATATTGAGGAAGAGTGCACAAAGTATGTATAAATTGATGCACCCATAGCTCAATAGGGAATCTAGTCTTCTTCCAAACAATGCTGCAAGTTTGAACATGATTCCACATGTTGATATAATATTCATACATATGGACTACATTCATGCCCTTCTTCGGTACCATAAATCGACATAGCATAATAGATTTAACAATGTACCAAGTTTGGAACTGGTTGCAATGAGCCCCCCACCATCGATCATGATTGGATTGTAAAGAAACATCCATTAAAGGAATCCTATGAATTTATTCAATATCTCACTCAACTTTTTTAATGAAATTACATACAATACTAATAACATTAAAACTAGAATAATGCCTTACCTTTGTACTGATCCATCTAACACAGTGAATAGTGACTCATCTTCTAGAGTATAACTCATGGTCTCGCTGGTTCCATTCATTCAACAAAAATTATGAACTAGATTTAGTATGTTGAACACTCCTGCAACTAATATAACCGTATGTTTTAGGATTAATGTAACCCTCCATCTTCCCTGTAGTTAACTAGTAGAGAAGTTCTAGAACATTAGTCTCCTCTACATCATCAATGAGCTCTGTAAAGCTAGGGCCTTGGTAAGGATCCAAATGTTTTATGACTCTAACTCCATACACCTTGAGAGTCACAGTTTCCTATTTCAGATCCATGAAAACATAACTTTAGAATGCCTAATCGACTCCCAGCAAGGCAGGATAAGCGTCCTTGTCTCCAATAATATTGATGAGTTCAAATTCAACATAAGTCTTTACTCAATCGATGTCTACTTCTACATCCTCGAGACGACCAAGAGGGAGAATATTGGTTGGCCATATGAAACTAGATTAGAAATAATACCAACTCAGGTCTTCCTGATGCTTCCTAAGTCTTCTATAGAAATTTTTTTACATCAGAGCCTAGACCCAACATGGTATCTTTATTTTGGAACCCCACGATCTAAGCATCGATGTGAAATTCCCTTCTAGTTATGTGATTATTGCGGTGAACCTGTGTTTTGTGTCGTTCTCGCAATTTTTTGGAAATTGGAGACTCTAAGAACACATCTCTCACAACACTTTTTAGCTTCTTCTACAACTTATGAGGCAATGACTCATCACTCATAATACACAAAAAAAACTTGAACAACTCCGTGATATGCTAAGATGTCTCTTGTGGTAGTCAAGGACCAATCACTTGTCTCTTTTCCTATTCTCCATCTTTAGGGATATAAGAGGAAATTAACTATTTATAAATTTTAGAAACATCCTTTTAATATTACTTCTACCAAAAAAATCTCATATGATCACCTTCGAGATGCATCTTTTGTTATAACAGGTTATTTAATCACATCATTTTTAACCTGAGTGTGATTTTCCTCTTTAGTAATAGTATTGATATTAGGTTGGTAGTTAAATTAGGTTCTCTTGGACCTGCATTAATCAAGTTAGTACCCCTCTACTTATTGCAATCTTCCCATCGAGTAATAATCTCTTAACATTATTCAGTGGCATAAACATTCACTAAAAAATTATAACACCAAGGCCTCCTTGGAAATGGAAAGTATTTAGCAACATGACCTTCTTGGTCATCTTTATAACATTGAACTATACCTCTAGTTCTAATCGTTACTCCTTTATATCGAATTTTTCCTATTTCTCAAGGGGATTCATTTACCTGAAATGCCGTATGTTCTAAATGATCAGGAATAGCCTCCAAGGATTTGAATTTCTTTATATAATTAGTCAGGGACCCACAAATATCACAAAACATATTATTGAGGACATTTGGATATTTTTGAAACATGGGACAAATTTGAGGAGAATGACCATAAGTACAAAAAATTTCACAATATTCATGAGCATACATACCTTTTTTCTTAAGAAAATAATGGTACTAGGTATGTCCCTAAAAAAGTAACACTTATTGAAACTTGTGTGACTCATAGAGAAGGTCATGTATGTGGCAGATGAGGTCCTATAGGTACAATGGAAGGTCTCGCACTTCACGACCTTGGGCACTATGAAACATTATTGCCTTCTGTATGATATAGGCTACACCAAAATTTTAGATGAATAGGTTTAGAAACATTAATATCCTTTAGCTTTTCATTCAAATAATAAATTTGATGCTGCAAACCAATTCTAGTAGGATCACTAAAACTAGGATTTGCTCTAAAATCATGAGGATACCCCAACATTTCCTTGATATTCATAGATTAATTAGAAAATGGGAGTTTCTTATTAACTATTCATTCTACTTCAAACCTATCTGAATGGAGGCTTCTATGAGTAGAAATATTTAAAAATAAGTCTTTTGAATCCATCATATAATTTAATAAATTGTTGCTGCATTTCAAACCAACCAATTTGGTTCATCATCAGAATGATTTATATGAAGAGAAACTGATCAAAAAAAGGTTAGTGTTTAACAACCAAACAATTAAAATAGAAAAAGATAAATTATAAAATATTGAGTCATTAATAAATTACCAATAAGTGCAAGAAATGTCAAAAACAATAAATAAAATGATAGAAAAGAAATTTTTAGTAAAAATATTCATAACAAAAATAAAAAATAGAAAAAAATTAAATGTATTTACAACAATAATCATAAATAGTTTTAGGAAAATATTCCTTCAAAACCTAACCATTATGGGGAGGGTTTCAATCTTCTCTTACAATGAGTGCAAAATGTACGCTGAAGGGCCATGTTTTTTAGAAATATGAAATGGTCCAAGCCAAAGGTGTTGTGATTTTGAATGATTCCCTTTTTTTCTCATGGATTTGTCCTATTTGAAAATTAAATCATCAACTAAAAACTATTTTATATTAATTAAGCTCTTATCTAACCAACATTTTATTAATAATTGATGTTCATGAAACTTATTTTTTTCTCTTTCCTTGTCTAGCTTCAGTAATGTGAAAATTCTTGTTTCTTTTTCTAATTTACTGGAATAAGTTGTAGTGGTAGAGAAAAAAATTGGGAGGGAGGATGGGTTTATTTCCACATAAAATGAAGTGAGGGGAATCGCCTAATTTCTTCGGTGCTATTATATCAAGCCATAAAGCATTATGAAGCTAGTTATGTTAGTTTATTGTGTGTTCATGAACTATTTTTTTAAGAATCCTAATTAAATCTATATTGGTTGGTTGTGCTAAACCATTTCCCTAAGGATAATACTTTGGAAAACATTTAACTATATTCCTTTTTATAAATAATATTCAACGAAATTAAAATATGAAAATAAGATGCATTATCTAGAACTAAGGAAGTAGGAATACTGAATCTAGAAATTATGAAATGATTAAGGAAAGAACTATCCTTATCATTATTGACCTTTCTCAGAGGAATTCTCTTAGTCTGTATTGTGAAGTAATCAGTGACACTTAACATGTACTTATGGAGTTGTGAAGAATTGGGGTTCATCTACCCAATAATTTCCAAACTCTATTGCTCAAAAGGTCCCTCCACCTCAACAGGTTGTAACGGTAGTGAATAGTTATTCTCCTTTCTGAAATACATACATAAGAGTTGAAATTTTATGGCATAAGCATAAGTATCTCTAAAAAATGTAGGCCAAAACTAACCATCCCTAAGGATTTTGTGTGCATTTGTTTCTCTACAAAATTCTCTCTAGTTGGTCCATCATGAAACTCAAATAATATCATCTCTACATTATATTTTTCAAGACACCTTAGTAACAAATTATCACAATTTCTTCTAAATATAAATCCATTTATAAGATGATATATAACCAATTTTAATATTAAATATCTTTGAATTTTAGGTTTCGAGTACCAAGGAAAAAAATTATGGGTTAAATAATACTTAATTTAATTATACCATGAATGTGTAAAGACTGACTACATAAAACATCAAAATTACTTACCTCTAGTCTAGTTTCATGACCTTCCTCATAAATTAGTTGTGATCCGTTTGATTATGTTTCTAACCTACATAAACCTTGTCCTTCAATTATTTTAGCTTGCTCGATTTCATGGGCATACTCCTAGAGTGTAGTCATCATATTAGCTCATTTATCTCCCAACTTCTTTTGAACTAATAAATTATGAATGGATGGACGGGGTATATGATTTTTGTATGATACTTAAGAAGAAATGGTATAAAGTGTTTTACCTTTTTGAAAACAACAATGCTCGTTTCTCTATGTTTGGATAATTTAACTCTACACCTTTAAGTCCAAAACTCATGAGTCATATTAGCACTTAAAAACCCTCTACATTTTTATGTGTTAGCACAGTTGCACAGAGTGGTCAAATGTAAAAGTATACAATAGAAACGCTTAAAATTCAAAATTGTTAATCATAAGAGTAGGAGCTTGTCTAATTTCTTCTTTAATAGACAAACGATTTTTTTTTTCATACCATTTAAACAAAACATTATTGTTTATCATTTCATGTAGTAGTTTCACTATCTCCACAAAACTAGGGACAAATCTTATTACAAAAATTAATTTCCTAAAAAAATATTGCATAGTTTTTTTGTTGCGGAAAATAAATTTGAGAAGTTTATTTTATCCTCTCCAGATATATTATGATTCCAAACTTAGAAACAATAAAACCTAATATTTATACTTCTGTAACAACAAATATAGTCTACCTTCGATTCAAAGAAGTCTCTTGTTCTAAACATTGATCAAATATTTTCCTCGAATATTGAACATGATCATTCATGTCTTGTGAATAGACTGTGATGTACTCCAACTAAACAACCATGGTTTATTTCATTAGTCCTCTAAATGCATGGTCTGTTGCTATTTCAAATGTGCCCCCTGCATTTACTAGCCTAAAAGGAATATTTTTATATGCATAGGTGCCTCATTTAGTTTTCAAAGAAGTTTTAATTTTGTATGGTTGTGAGAATACGAATCTTATTATAACTAGAGAAGCCATCTAGAAGAGAAAATAATTTATAACTATAAGCCCATCGAAAAAAAATCCATAGGAGGAACAAATTAATCATCTTTATCTAAATCCTTATTTAGATTTTGGAAATCAATACAAATTCTTAGGTCCCCATTCTTTTTCATAACGAGAAATAAATTTGAGACCCATTGGGAATGCCTAAAAGGAAAAATAATCAAAATATTTAATACATTGTTTAACTCTTTCTTAACTTTAGGCTCAAGATTAGTATGATTTTTAATTAATTTTTCTTGTACTAGATAAAAATTTCTTTGATTGGTATGACATGATGTGAAATTCTCATGTTATATAATTTCCTATCATCATAAATCCATGCAAAAATATCTTTATATTCCTTAAAAATTTTAATAAAAAAACAACGTTGAGAGGAAAAATAATTGATTCCTAGATTAATTTTTTGGGAATTTTGATTAGTCCCTAAATCAATAGCTTCATATTGCATTGACAAACCATTTTTCTTACAGTTGGTTAATCCTTTGAGGTTATCTTGTAAATCATAAAATTTCTATAGCTAAACAACTGATTTAGGAGTAGCAGTTTTTGCATCAAGTTGGACTTCTAGGGAGGATTCATGTATTTCATTGTTATGTTCACTACATTAGTGATGGATTATCCAAAATTATCTTTGTGAGAGAGGAAATTTACTTTGATCATCGTCATAAAAAATCCTCCAATTGGTAACATTATAATGAAATAAGTGTTTGAAGATTAATTCTACATAGAACATGTCAAGAGAAAATTTCTCTTCAACAATAAACTTGGAAGCAAAAATTGCTAAAAATTCAACATATGAATTTTGGGAATGAGGGACTAAAATAATTTCAAAATTACATAATTCTTTCCAAACTCATATTAATAATTTTTTGGATAACACAATGAACAGAGTTGCTAACTTGTTTAGAAATTATCTCTTAGTCATCAATTTCTTTCAAATTTTTGACTTTTAAGTCAATTGTTTTTTTTAGTCTTTGCAGCAGGGCCTCATTCTTAGTGAGACATAAATACATACATACATAAATACATAGATACATACATAGATACATACATACATACATAAATACATACATACATACATACATACATACATACATAGAAGGCTATAAAATTTATATTATCATGAAAATAAGAACTTAACAATCCATTAATTCATTAGAGGAAATTTCAGCCTAAAAGTTCCTATGAAATTTTCATGTAATTTCCACATCATAGTGTTAGGTCCCTATAATACTAGTGTATTTCATTATTTTTATTGTTAGTGTAGCCTCCTTATTGTTATTTTTGTCCCCATGTAGTCCCCATATTGTAATTATCGTGCACCATAGAAGCACACTATTGTTATTTTTGTGCCCTTACATTGTTATTTTCATATCGGCTAGGATTATATTGTGACCCCTTGGACTCCTATATATAGAAAGGAGGTTTTGTCATTTTTATAATACAAGAATTTTTCATTTATGTAATGTAAAGCAGGTTTCCCCCTCGAAATGGATGATTTCTAAGTCGTTGATAAATTTGTTCTTCAATTTTGTGAGCTGGTTTCATAACATTTGGTATCAGATCTTTGGATTCTAGGGTTTCGCTGCTGCAAACATGAAATCTTGTAACTTTTACTATAAATATTTTCTACGTGACTTCAGAAGCTGAATTATTTACCACGTATATCCACAATATTGATGAACTTTGTTTACAAATTTTATACCTTTGTTTGTAATAGCTTTGGATATATGATCTATAGAAGTTAGGGTTTTTGCAGGCTTTAGAATTTCATCTCAAATAGGTGACCGAGGGGAAATATTTGTAACTTTTGTTTCACGCATTGGATTGGAATTATGTAAGAACGGACAAAAATTTCATGCAATTTTGTTTCTTTTGTATCGATTGTAGAGCTGAAGGTCGAAACAGTGACACGTGACACTCCTTACAAATTCGCTCTACTATGACTAGCCCATAATTAGGTCATTCTAGAAGATCGTGCATAAATTTGTCTTGAATAATCCAAATCAGGTTTGACATATGGCATTAGAAAGAAGACTCAGAGGGCTACTATTGGAAGGAATTTCAGATCTTGAAGATCTGAAATCACAAATATAAATCAGGTTCAATATCAATCTCCTAAAAAGAAATAAAAAGGTGTGTATTTTTTTTTCAAAATTGCATAACTTTTTCTTGAAAATAATAGTTTGAAGTGAATGCAAAGGCATATTGAAGCATATATATAAGTATTGGATTCTAAAATTCCTCCCAAAATAATTTCACACCCATTAAGTCCTCAGAAAACTGTACTATGACACATTAAGAGGAAGAAGTGAATCATGATATATTAAAATTACGAGACCAAGTGCAACAAATTTCGCTCTCACAAAGAGAAACCAAAGAAGAAATAAAAAGAGACATGGATGGGATGAAGAATGGCATGGAACGTATAGAAGAAAAACTAAAAGGAAAGATGGAATATTTGAAGAAATACATGGGAGTTTTGAAGGAAGTCTTGAAAAAGTTACTACAATAAAATCTTCCTAATGAAAAAAAGGTAGTAGAGGAAACTCATGATGAGAAAAAAATAAATGTTAACCATGATTTCATAAAATCTAACGTTGGATTGAAGACCCACCATATTCAAAATATTGATATGCAGAAGTCTGATGGCAAGGATCCCGTAACATGTATAGTACAAATGGAGTAATATTTTGATCTCCATAATGTGCAAAACACACAAAAGGTATGTATTGCAACTTTATATTTAGAACCCAATACATTTTTATGGTATCAATCGCTTTCCTCTTGTAAACAAATTGTCATTTGGTCAAATTTTATGGAGGAAATGATATGAAATTATGAGGATACAAAGAGAAACACCTTCTTTAGCCAATTGATAAATCTCAAACAAAAGGGTTAAATGGTGGATAAGATTAAGGACTTCTAAAATTGAATATAAGGGTAACATATATTCCAGAGGAACATAATATTGATGTCTTCATAGCGAATTTAATTGATAACATCCAACATGAGCTTCACCTTTGGGAACCTGATTCATTCATTGGAGAAGACAACTAGGTTGGCAAGAAAAATTGAAAGAAACATTATGGCGACAAGGAAGCCTACCAATCACAACTCTAAATATGGAAGTGTTTCTACTCCTAGAATTCCACAAACTACAAGGTTGACACCAAAAAAATTAGAAGAAAAACTAGAAAAAGGGCTTTGATATAGTTGTGATAGAAAATACACTAAAGGTCATAAGTGTGCTTAGAATAAATTATTTTACCTATATTGTGAAGAGGAGGAATAAAATGAGAAAATAATTTCAAAAGAAGAGGATATAAACCAAGAACAAACCCTAAAGAAAGAAGAAATGAATCTGACCATATCTTGTAATGAATTGGAAAGAATTACCACTCCTTAAACTCTCAAGATAGAATGAAATATCAAAAAGAAAAATGTAATAGTGCTTATTGATTCGGGAAGTACCCACAATTTTATTCATTGTAAGGTAGCTAAGGAACTGAATTTCCTCCTGTACCTAGCACTAGAATGTGAAGTGATGGTTGCAAATGGAGGAACTATAATTTTCTCTAGAAAGTACCATAATATCAAGCGAACCATGGGTAAATATGTATTGAATAGTCCAATTTTATCCATTCCAATGTTTGGTTCTGATGTTGTATTAGGAGTCCAATGGTTACAATCTTTGGGGATGATAGATTTTAATTTTCAAGAAATTTTCTTGAAATTTTTTTGGAAAGGAAAGGAAGTTGAATTACGGGGTATCCTAGGGAAGTCAGGAAATAAAATCAGCTCTAATTTCATGAAAAATATCTTGAATAAAGAAAAATGAGGCGTAATTTCACAATTATGCTCACTAGAGGCTGGTATAATTCAACCTAGTCAAATTTCTTTCTCTGCTCTAGTAGTATTGGTGCACAAGAAGGATGGATAATGGTATATGTGTTCGGATTATAGGGAGCTCAACAAGCTCAGCATTAAATATAAATTTTCTGTCCATGTCACTAATGAGTTATTGGATGAATTGCATGGAAAAATTTACTTCACCATGATGGATCTTCGTTCTAAATATCATCAAATTAGAAAGAAGACTAAATACATTTCGAAGACAACATTTAGAACTCATGAGGGTCATTATGAATTTTTGGTCATGCCTTTTGGCCTTACTAATGCACCTTCCACATTTCATGGTTTTATAAATTCCATTTTCAAACCCACTCATAGAAAATATGTGTTAGCATTTTTTGATGATATAATAATCTACAATAAGTCTTGTAAGGATCATGCTCAACATGTTGACATGGTGCTCAAACTATTGGAGGAGAAACAATTATATGAAAAAACCTCCAAATGTTTCTTTTGGGTATAGGAGGTGGAATATTTGGGTCATATTGTATCTCATGAGGATGTTAAGGTAGACCATAACAAAATTAAATCCATTATAGAATGGAAAATCGCTACAACCATAAAACATATTCGAGGACTTCTGGGGTTAATAGAGAATTTTCGCAAGTTTGTTAAGAATTATGGGAGAATATAGGCACCTCTAACATCATTACTGAAGAAAGATGCATTTTCTTGGACTCCAAAAGCAACTAAGGCCTTTGAACATCTTAAATAGGAAATGTTCCAAGCACCGGTCTTATATACGCCAGATTGCACAAAAACCTTTACTATGGAATGTGATGCCTCAGGAAATGGAATTGGTGCAATTTTAATGCAAGAAGGAAGACCCATTTCTTTTCAAAATATCCAATCAAAGGAAAGTATTTATTGAAACCTATTTATGAGAAGGAAATGTTGGCAATACTACATGCATTAAAAGAATGAGGACCTTACCAAATGGGAATAAAATTCAAGGTAAAAATAGATTATGATAGTCTTAAATACTTTTTGGAACAAATTTTTTCTTCAGAAGAGAAAAAAAATTGTTCACAAAGATGTTGGGTTGTGACTTTGAAATCATATACAAAAAGGGAAGAAAAATGTTTTTGAATATTAACTCTCAAGAAAGGATGAGGATGTGGAAGCATTGCTTTGTTCCATTTCTATTATCCAACCTGAGTGGATATCTAAAGAAAGGGATGAATGCAAGAATGATGAAGAGGTGTGGACACTCATTCAAAATTTGCAGCAAGATCACAGTACATATAAAACATTTAGCTTGCAAAATGATTTATTATCGTACAAAGATCGATTGTATATTTGTAATAATTCCCAACTCAAACAAAATATTATTTTGGAATTGCACACATCTCCCTTAGGAGGGCAC
Organism: Pinus albicaulis; assembly: GCA_034641835.2. NCBI lineage: Eukaryota > Viridiplantae > Streptophyta > Pinopsida > Pinales > Pinaceae > Pinus > Pinus albicaulis. The sequence continues at coordinate 1,133,878,921 of CM076575.1, read as the reverse complement.
TCAGGATTTTTAAAAACTTATGAAAGAGAAAGAAGGAATTTTTTTGGGATTTCCTTAAATCAGATATTCAAAATTTTGTGGTAGAATATTTGGTTTTTCCAACAAAATAAACCTTAGACAGTTAAGACCCTAGGTCTGTTATAACCTTTATCTATTACATGGCAACATTGAGAGGAGGTTTAAATGGATTTAATCATAGGTTTACCCAAGTCCAAATGAAATTATGTCATCATGGTGGTATTTGATAGACTTACCAAGGCTTTACACCTTTTTTCATTATCTCATCCATTTAAATCTAGTACACTTGCTACTGCATTTATGGAAACAATTGAAAAGCTACATGGAAACCCAAAGATTATTATAAGCGACAAAGATCCCATTTTTACTAGAATTTTTTGAATGGAATTATTTTCTTGTTTGGGTACTCAATTAGCTCATAGCTCATCATATCATCCTCAATTTGATGGGAAAATGAGATAGTGAACAAATGTTTGGAAGGATATCTTCGTTTATTTGTATCTGATAAACAGGAAGATTGGGTCAAGTGGTTACCTCTAGCTAAATGGTGGTATAACAATTCCTTCCATAATACATAAAAAATGACCCCATTTATGGCACTTTATGGATATCATCCACCCTCCATCACATCATATTTAAGAGAAAATTCTAAGGTTCAAGCAGTGGAATATTACATCGAGAATCAACAAAAAGTTCTCCAACTCTTAAAGGGTAACCTCACCTTAGTACAAAATCTAGTGAAACAACAAGAATATAACCATCACAGCGAAAGAAGTTTTGATATAGGCGACTGAGCATTTTTACGGCTACAACCATACAAACAAAAGTCCCTCAAGCAAGCTAAGAAGGATAATAAATTATTACCAAAGTATTATGATCTTTACATGTTTTTGGAAAAGATTGGTACTATGGCATACAAATTGAATCTTCATGCATCTTCCTGAGTGCACCCAGTTTTCCATGTTTCATGCGTAAATAGGTTATAAGTGACAATATTTCAGTTGAAACAATATTTCCAGAACTTGATGAAGAAGAAAAAATCATATTCGAACCTGAAGAAGTCACAAAAAGAAGAACTCAATAGCTACAAAATCGATCAATTTCAGAGTATCTCATCAAATGGAAGAACTTACCGACAGAATATTTGACATGGGAGGATGATAAATTTATACAGAAGAATCCATAACTACTATAGTGTTGAGGAAAACACCTTTTTGAAGGAGAGGAGCATTTTAGGTCCCTATAATAATGATGTATCCCCTTATTGTTATTGTTAGTGTATCCCCATTATTGGTATTGATATGTCCTTACATTTTTATTGTTATGTTGGCTAGGATTATATTGTGACCCCATGGACTACTATATATTGAAAGGAGGTTTTTTTATTTGTATCATCCAAGAATTTTTCATTTATGTAATGTAAATGAGGTTTCTGACTCGAAGTGGTTGATTTCTAAGTCGTTGATCTATTTTGTTTTCTATTTTTTGAGTTGGTTTTATAACACATATTATGTAAGCCAATTAAAATCGTTTAAATTTGAAAAGAGGTACAAGCAAATATTTATTTTGGGAAAGAAAAACTAGTTTTTTTTAATTGTATTTATGACTTATCGCCTTATAGGTTTACTCAAATTTAAAGTGTAGGCACTCGTTTGATGCATAATTAAATTCCACATTAAACGCGTGCCCATTATGCATACTTTTGAGAATTTTATATTTGGGTCATATTGTATATCATGAGGATGCTAAGGTAGACCCTAACAAAATTAAATCCTTTATGGAATGGAAAATCACTACAACCATAACGAATATTCAAGGATTTCTGGGGTTAACAGGGTATTATCACAAGTTTATTAAGAATTGTGGGAGAATATAGGCACCTCTAACATCATTACTAAAGAAATATGCATTTTCTTGGACTCTAAAAGAAACTAAGGCCTTTCAACATCTTAAAGAGGAAATGTGCCAAGCACCGGTCTTAGATAACCCAGACTTCACAAAAACCTTTATTGTCGAATGTGATGCCTCAGAAAATGGAATTGGTGTGGTTTTAATGAAAGAAGGAAGACCAATTTCTTTTGAAAATCATCCAATCATTGGAAAGTATTTATTGAAACCTATTTACGAGAAGGAAATGTTGGCAATACTACATACACTAACACAATGACGACCTTACCTAATGGGAAGAAACTTCAAGGTAAAAACATATCATTATAGTCTTAAATAATTTTTGGAACAAATATTATCTTCAGAAGAGAAAAAAAATGGGTCCCAAATATTTTGGGTTCTGACTCTTAAATCATATACAAAAAAGAGAAGCAAAATGTTGTTGCAGATGCACTCTCAAGAAAGGATGAGGATGTGGAAGCATTTATTTGTTCCATTTCTATTATCCAACGTGAGTGGATATCTAAAGAAAGGGATGAGTGGAAGAATGATGAAGAGACATGGACACTCATTCAAAATTTGCAGCAAGATCCCAGTACATATGAAGCATTTAGCTGGAGAATTTATTCATTATGGTACAAAGATCGCTTATATATTTGTAATAATTCCCAACTCAAATACAATATTCTTTTGGAATTTCACACCTCTCCCTTAGGAGGGAACTTAGGATTTCAAAAACTTACCACGGGGTCAATAAGGAATTTTTTTGGGAGGGCCTTAAATCTGATATTCAAAATTTTGTGGCAGAATGTTTGGTTTTGCCAACAAAATAAATTTGAGACAATTAAGATCCTAGATCTGTTACAACCTTTATCCATTCCAAGTAAATGTTGGGAGGGGGTTTCAATAAATTTTATCACAGGTTTACCCAAGTTTGAAGGAAATACTATCATCATGGTGCTAGTTGATAGACTTACCAAGTTTGCACACTCTTTTTCATTATCTCATGCTTTTAAATCTAGTACACTTGTTATTGAATTTATGGAAACAATTCAAAGCTACATGGAAACCCAAAGATTATTGTAAGCGACAAAGATCCCATTTTTACCAGAATTTTTTTGGACAAAATTATTTTCTTTTTTGGGTACTCAATTAGCTCATAGCTCATCATATCATCCTCAATCTGATGGGAAAAATGAGATAGTGAAAAAATGTTTGGAAGGATATATTCATTTATTTTTATCTGATAAATAGATAGAATAGATCAAGTGGTTACCTCTATCTAAATGGTGGTATAACAATTCCTTCCATACTGCCTCAAAAATGACCCCATTTATGGCACTTTATGAATATCATCCACCCTCCATCACATCATATTTAAGAGAAAATTCCAAGGTTCAAGCAATGGCAGATCACATTGAGCATCAACAACAATTTCTCCAACTCTTGAAGGATAACCTCACCTTGGAATAGAATCCAATGAAACAACATGCATATCAACATCATAGCGAAAGAAGTTTTGATGTAGGCGACTGAGCATTTTTATGGCTACAACCATACAAACAAATGTCCCTCAAGCAAGCTAATAAGGATAATAAATTATCACCAAAGTATTATGGTCCTTACATGTTGTCGGAAAATATTGGTACTATATCATACAAATTAGAGCTTCATGCATCTTCCCGAGTGCACCCAGTTTTCCATGTTTCATGCTTAAAGAAGGTTATAGGTGACAAGATTCCAGTTCAAACAAGATTTCCAAAACTTTATGAATAAGGAAAAATAATATTGGAACCTGAAGCAGTCATGGAAACAAGAACTCCACAGCTACAAAATCAATCAATTTCAGAGTATCTCATCAAATGGAAGAACTTACCTGCTGAAGATTCGACATGAGAGGATGAGAATTTTATACAGAGGAATCCATAACTACTAGAGCGTTGAGGACAACACTTTTTTGAAGGATATGGGCATGTTAGGTCCATATAATACTAGTGTATCCCCTTATTATTACTATTAGTGTAGCCCCCTTATTGTTATTGTTGTGCCCTTACATTTTTATTGTTACGTCAACTACGATTATATTGCGACCCCTTGGACTCCTATATATAGAAAGGAGGTTTTTTTATTTGTATCATCCAAGAATTGTTCATTTATGTAATGTAAAGGAGTTTTCCTCCTTGAAGTGGTTGATTTCTAAGTCGTTGTTCTATATTTTTTTCTATTTTTGAGTTGGTTTCATAACACATGGTATGATCCAATCAAAATCGTTTAACTTTGAAAAGAGGTACATGAAAATATTTAGGGGGGTAAAGAAAAAATAGTTTTTTTAATTGTATTTATGACTTATCTCCTTATAGGTTTACTCAAATTTCAAGTGTAGGAACTCGTTGGATGCATAATTAAATTCCACATCCAACAAGTGTCCATTATGCATAATTTTGAGAATACCCACATTAATAAAAGTTGAATATGTATTAAAAAAGTGTATTGAACACATTTTTTAATTTATCTTCAACTTTTATCAATGTGAGTCTTCACAAAATTATGCATAATGGATACTCGTTGGATGAAGAATTTAATTATGCATCCAACGAGTTCCTAAACTTGAAATTTGAATAAACATATAAGGACATAAATAAAAAGTACAATTAAAACAAGTTGTTTTTTTCCTAGGATGCCACTTTTAAGCTGAAATTTCCTTTAATGGTTATTGTTATGCAACAGGGGAAATCGTACTAATAGAATATATTTAAGGTCCTCAAATTGTAAGTATAAAAAAATATTAAGTGATTCAATATGAACATATTTTAGACTAGAAGAGACTAATATGAAAATAATATGTGGAAACCTATTATGTATAAATGGAGAATCCTCTTGACTCATGAAAATATAACAAAAAATGATTCTATAAAAAATATTAACTAGAAAGAGAGTCCAATAATAAGATAAGAAGGATCATTATTAGGTTATGTTGGAGTCAATATGAGAACAAATAATTCTTTTCTAGGATTGAGACTTTAGCATCTGGTTTTTGCAGGTTTTGAATAACCTCCTAAATGCACAATAATACCTCTTGCTATGTCTGTGATATTTCCACTAGAACATGTCCCAATAATTTTCTAATATTCCAGTAAACGTTGATTGTTTTCATTTATTGAATTTCTCAAGATCTCATGTCACATGTTTTAGGAATCCAACTATAAGTTTCAATTTACAGATGTTGATCAGGGATAAATATTTGACTAAAACACACTTTTTCTTCCATATTTGAAATGATGTTATAAATTTCCACTTCAGTGTACTTAGTGTATCCGGCTATGTAATTTTAAGCCTCCACTTTGGGTTGTGGCTGTGAATATGGTTATCCCCTGATAATACACAACTTCCTAGAGGGTTTTTATATGTTGTGTCATTCTGATTGAGAGAGAAAATAGAAAACCAACTACCTCCCCTACAAGAAGAGAACAATAAAAACCCCGAAGGAAAGCCTACAAATGAGTTAAAATAATGACACAAGATACTAGATATAATATCAAATGACCATACCCAAGACTTCTCTATCCTTGGAGAAAATCCAAAGAGAATTTCAAGGAGACAAAAAATGAGATAACACCTCAAACAATATGAAGACAATAAATATCCCATAGACTCCCCTGAAGCTTCTTAAGGACAAAGTGGCACTCTTTTTAAACTAAGGAAGGCCTAAATTCATCAAGAGCTCGAGAAATCCATGACTAAATGCCTAGAAAAATGGAAATTGAAAACTCAACTAAAGAACCATGTCGTAGTAATTGTTAGAAGAGTATCCTTACAAAAGTTACACATCTCATAGCTAAAAGAAAAAACCACCTAACCACCAAACTATAAATACAAGGAGACAACCAAATTTTCGGGGTAACACTGAAGCCATGCTACCTTTTCCCTCAATATAAGACTACAAGCTAAGAAAAAGCACATAATGCATCGTGACACAAACAATAGAGGGAAATCCATTCTATATTTCTAATTTGTAGAGTAAATATTTTAAATAGAAATAATGTAAAAAGAAGCAGCAAAACTATGATGGTAATACCTCCACTAGTTCAAAAAGGATAGGAAGACACCATGTAGCATGCCATACCTAGGAAAATTTTTAGTATGGCGTGTATTTAAACAATTTGTAAAAATGGATGTTTGTAGCCACATGTTCAATGCATTATGATCACCAACCTTCAATCCACCTTCCATAAGTACTACAAATATTACCATGGATTTGGGAAAAAATTGTCTAGCAAGGAAAAGCCACTTCCAAAAGAAAACCATATCATAGGTCTCTAATTGAAAACTAATATTACCATGCTAAATTCATGTTGGAAACCACTCGTGGGTATAGTTGAGTCTCCTCATAATATTAATCTACCACATCATGAGATGGAAACTCAAATCCTATGATTTGACACCACCATGGGGAGGGAGATCCTGAAATACGACCCTAGGACATATATTTTTCAAAGAATATTAATCCACATGAGAGCAAGGTTGATATAACATCACAATTTTATGAGAAATTCCCTCATTGGCAAGTATGTCTACCAAATTATTCCCATTATTTCTAACATGATAAAGGTTGGGAGTGGAAATGTTTACAAGGAGGGGACCTACTCTTATCAAAATTACTTTTAGTCTCCAACTTGCTAAAACCTAGGACTCGGCTACCTCATATTGCAGTTTTTTTCCACCCGAGTGATAATGGAAGAGACTCCTTCTATAGTTAATTTTTTAAATTTGTTCCTTCCATAAATGAGTAAAAATTATTCTAAAAATAATAATTAAATTGCATTATTACGATAAAACCCCAGTGATCCCACATAAATATGAATAATTTGACCCTAATTATTTTTACAAACGCCTCCAAATCTAGTTCAACCAAGATTTCCATTAGATGTACCATATAAATTAAGATTTAAGAAGCCTTTGGGGGGAGAGAGACTAGAATATGGGAATATTAAACTGAGGAAGGGATGTGACTAATGAAGAATAGAGAAATGAGGGATAAAGGCCCATCAATTGTAGCATTATAGCCTCATGTGGGTTACAAACCCAATCTTTTTTAGTCTAAGGGGTTACGAAAAGTGTTTCACTAACATTCTTGACGATGGCGTTCTAAACCACGCTGATCAAATTTGAAAGGTTTTGAAAATTATTCCATTATGGTCCTTCAAAGTCTCCTAGATGATAAAGCCTAGAAATAATTTCCAAGCCCTGTTGAAAATTGAATTGGATAATGGGAAGAATCTATAATACTTAATGGTTACCTTTAGGCTCACCCTAGAATGATATGATTTTCTAAAAATTTGATTCCAATCAATCCAAAATTGTAGAGGAGAAGATACAATCATTCAAAAGATGATCAATGGTTTCCATACTAGAGAATGAGAGATGACAGAGAGAGGGAACTTGGAATGCTCTCTTTTTTAGCTTATCCCAGTTGAGAGATTTATTGAACATAAAAAGGCACAAAAAGGAGTGACTTTGTGTCATAATTTCAGACCAAAAATTTTAATCGAACAATTGTTATCTAGTTATTCACATGACCCAAATATGATGCTATAGGCTTGATTTGGAGAGAGTGATCCCAAAGGATTACATATCCACTCAATAATTCCTTGTCTTGATGGAAATTTTAATTTTGTATTAGCCAACTCCATGTAAAGTGATTCAAGAATTTCATACTTAGATTCTGCAATCCATTGGGTTGAAGGAACCCAACTTCACCAAGTGATATAATCTTGAGAAGGTGACCAATAATGAGCTACAATGTCCTTCCCCTTTGAGATAAAATAATATTTTATATTTTAGATGTTGTTTTCCTAGCTACTCTTAGTCCATTGATATCAATCATCCTCCTAGAAGAGATCAACATTCCCATCCCTATGTAACAACCCTCGTAAAAATTCATGTCATATATATATATATATATATATATATATATATATATATATGGCTAAGGCTTTGGAGAGGAAAAAATATTTTTGGCACATTTATTTATGAAAATAATGGGAAATAGGAGAAATTAAGGTGAAAGGTCATAGGTTGCATGTGAGGAGGAAAATGAAGGAAAATAATGGAAAATGAAGAAAATAGAGGCCTCATTAATAAAAAGGATTATGAGGATCAGTTGGTGAGCTTTGGTCAGTGCATTTTTGGAGCTCTCTCATCATTCTTTCTCTCTCTCGTACTCTTGGATACTTATAATTTTCTTGGAGCACACTTGGAGAATGTGGAATATTTGGTGATTTAGATCAAGAAGGCAAAGGAAGAGTAGGAAAGTGCAAGAAAAAATTGGGGTCAACAACTACAATGGGTTTTGATTGCAGGTACTGAGTTGCATGTATGTTTTCCTCACTATTTTTGGCATGCATGGTGTATGCATGTGGCTTCTTGGTCATGATCTATCACTGGCATGGATTATTAACTCAATCGACAACGGATTTTCCTAGCCTTTCCATTTCCTGGATAGCCATGGTATTGTGGGTTTAGTTTGATTTTGGTTTTTTGGTTGTTTCTCATCATTCCTTTAGCTCTTGTTTGAGTTATGAGTTCCTGGAGCCTTGGTTGGAAAAATGCTCTGGATCCCGACAAACAACTGTTGGGTTGAGTTACTAGTCCTAGAGCCTTGGTTACACAAATTCTATGGAGCCCTAGGTGGGTTGAGTTACTAGTCCTGGAGCTTTGGTTGGACAAACACTCTAGATCCTAGAAAAAGTCGGGGTTGAGTTACTATTCTTGGAGCCTTAGTTGGAAAAAAACACAATGGAGCCCTGGAATAGCTTGGGTAGAGGCCAATCCATGATGGTTGTGATGTTCGACCGTGAGGTGGAATCACTGGTTAAGGGTTGAGGCATTTTGGCCTCTGGAAGTCTTAGATTGACTGTGACTGATTTTTTTGATGATATCCCACATTCATGCTTGGAATATGGCATGGGGGTGATTAGTTGAAGAGAGGTATGGCTTAGCCAATATATGGCCGAGTGGAACATGGAAGTCCCATATCTGGTTGGTTTTTACATTCAGTAATGAGGCACTCATCCCTTGGTATTTGGTATGAAACTGTACTGGTTATTATGTGGATTCTATTGATGTTGTATCGATGATATTTTTGTTGTTATTATGTTGGTTATAAGCATGTCTGTTGACAGTGATGATGTATGGCTCTTTCCATGTTTTTACTTGTCAATGAATACACAATGTATCTATGGTCAAATATATTGTACTGAAGCTAACGATGTAAGGTAGAAATTATTCTTAGCGATTCTCAGATAAGTATGAGATCCCTATGTTCAAATTCCTGTTTACACCTATAGCTTCAATTTTTGTGACATCTTTGAAAAAATTCTCGTCATGGGTAGGAGGGGTCCATATGAGTTCTTATTGATGCATTTTCTTTTGTATCATTATCATTTTCTTATTTATCATCTTTGAACTTTTCATGAAGTTCTGGGCATAGCACTGGGCTCTAGGCCCACTAGGGGAATTTTGAGGTCTAAAATGTGCCTCCTAAGGAAGTTATAAAATAATACTGGAAATAAGAAAACAAGATTAGATTACATCATCAAATTTTAGAGGGAAAAAATAAAAAACTACTTTTTCAGCTCGTATTTTCAACTTATCTCCCTATGGGTTTACTCAAATTTTGAGTGGGAACACTCGTTGGGTGCATAATTTGATTCCTCATATAAAGAGTACCCATGTTTCATACTTTCAATGGACACAACTACAGGAAAAATGAGAAATACATTAAATATGTGATTGCAATCACGTTTTTTCATGTATTTTTATTTTTAGTGTAGCAGGGTGCATCTGAAAGTATGAAACATGGGTACTCCTTGGATGAGGAATTGAATTTTGCATCCAACGAGTAATACCACTCAAAATTTGAGTAAAACCTTAGGGAGATAAGTTGAAATTACAAGTTGAAAAAGTAGTTTTATTATTTTATCATTTTTTAATCTTTTTATCTTTTTACCTCAAAAATGGTGAATCATCCCCTATGGTTGACCCCATAACCTTGAATCCTATTGGTTCTTATAAATTTTATTTCAGTTGTACATTTTTCTTAGGAGGCCCATTTTATACCTTAAAATTTCTCTAATGTGAAAAGGTGGATCAAATCCCGAGACGCTAGCACAAAACTAAGTATTTGGGGCCCTGGACGATGGCATGCAGTGTTATGCCTATGGCTATAGCCTCCTTGACATAAAAATGCAAGCCTGTGCTTGCACCTATCACTCAAGGAGGTCAAAAGGTTAGTGTGACCCAGGGTTAAGATGCCTGGAAGGTTTGGTTACCTCCTAGGGGTGTTGTTGTTGTTGTTGTTGTACAAAGTCTGTATGTTGTGTTTTTGTCAGTTCAACTTCCTTAAGCTCACCTAGGAGGTTGAATCTAATTATAGTAGCATCTTGTCACATGTTTACCTCGGTTGGCCAGTTGCTTGGGTAGATGTGTGAATATTTTTTTATACCCTAATTTCCCAACATCTATTATCCTAGCTGAGATGACAATTTTCCTAGGATACGTTCCAAAGATGTCGATCTTTGATGTTTTCTTTTAATTAGATTAGTTAAGATTAATATATGATAGGGGCATATTTTTCCTTCCATATCTAGCTCTAGAATGCACTAATATTTTTTAGTCATCTCCATAAGGCTTTTTCTCCCACTGATTGACTTAAAATCTTTTGATCACTTAATCCCAACATTGCTTGATATTCTAGCCTATACATTCTGTCCTAGGAAACAAGAGCCCATTTATGTTCCCTTTTCTATCCTCCTAATGAAAATTTTCTCCAAATGTTTTTTATCTTTTAAAAAATTGATTTGGGAGTAGCTATGGGTAAGATAATATAGAGTGGAAGAGTTCGTAAGACATACTTAATAAGGATAAATATACTGTTATCATTTAGATACCTCAAATTCCAACATGATAGTTTTTCTCAAATTTGAGTAGAAATTATTCCTAGACCTTTAAACAAGGAGGCTTCTCCACAAAGTGGGTTACAAGGTATTTGGATGAAATGGAACTCCTTTGAAAGCCCAATAGTCATCACATATGTAGTTTAATAAATAAGAGAACGTTGAAGAAGAATATCTAAGATTTTAGTAAATTAATGGATATTCTTGAAGCTTCTTAGAAGTCGTCAAGGGATTGTTTGAAGGAAATCACCTCTTGGACTTAGTTATGCCCCATAATAATATTATCATCATCCAATTTTTGATGTGTATAATATAGATTAGAATCTCTTAGGTTGGGTTATTTTATTTTCATGTCCTTTACCATAGATTTGATTTTTCACTATAGGCCATTTCCCATTAACATGAAAATTAGGGAGAAATAGGATCACCTTTCCAAATGTCCGTAGTGGGGGTAAAGATGCAAGAGGGTGACCCATTGACTAAAATTAAGAAAAAATATTTTAAGACCAGAGCTAAAACCAAGTTAAACATTTTTTCATGTAATATAAAAGTAGAGAGCATATGGAAAACAAATTTCCAACTAAATAAATCAAAATATTTACACATGTGAATTTTTATGAGCATACTAGGTTTATTTGAGAATTTTATGGAATGAATGTGTTCATGAGGCAAAAAACCTTGTCTAAAATTTGTTAACCCTCCACATAGTCGATAAGCTCCATGGAAATAAGGGAGGGAAGTGATGTATTGTGTCTATTATTGATGACCTTAGAGATAATATTATAAATGATGTTTCAAGGAGATATGGGATGGAAATAAGAGGGATTGTTATATTTTATTCTTTTGGGAAAAAGTGCGATGAAGGTAGATTCCTATTCTATGAGAATTGATGTTGATTTTCTTGAGTCGTCACCAAGGGTTATACATATTTCCCCACTCACAAAAAGTCATGCATCTCCCACCATAATGTTCCAATAGCCCTAAAATGTGTACATAGTAAAACCATCTATTCCTGGCGATTTTCCTCTATGTGTCTTCATAAATACCTCTTAAACCTCAAACATAGTGATCCCCCTTAAATGTCTTATAGTTTGTTCTAGAAAAAATAATCTAGGAATGTTCTTAATTATATTTTTGATTGTTGGCCTCCTATCCTAAATTGCCTCAATAAGGATATTCAAATAAAAATTGGCCAATTCTTGCTCTATCTCTCTATGGCATTCTAGATTCTACCCCTGCAAATTTTTGGGACTAGAGATTCTATTGTGTTACATATGTTGAATAATTGAAAGATTCAAAAAATTGGAATCTTTTCCCCTTCCTTAAGCCATTGAATTTTGGATTTATTCTTCCATAAAATATATTCATGCTTAAGTCTTTCTTCTAACTAAAGTTTAGCTATGAGTTCCTCGTGATCTATTTCCTATGATCATTCTTCTTCCATGGTTGTCTACTGGATAGATTATATTTCTTGCTTTCGTCTTTTCTTATCCATATATATGTTACCAAATTCATTCTATGAACGATTGTCACACTACTTTACCTTCTAAGTCAACAAATCTATGGTCATCTTGGAAAGATTTTTGGAGTATATAATTCAAATAATAAATAATTTCAAGTAATATTTTATCTTCTTAAAGTGGGACAAAGCACACTGGTATTATTGGACATTAAGCATCATCATCATCATCATCATCATCATTTTGATTATAAATAATTATTTATTTGTTAATGTAAACTATTAGGCAAATAATATATATATATATATATATATATATATATATATATATATATATATATATATATATATATATATATATATATATATATATATATATATATTTAAAGTTTCATTTGATATTATTATATTGGTGGAGAGAACTAAAATATTATGACAAAATAGTGGCTATTGAATTGGAAATAGGAAAAAACAAAAGAAAACCCAAAAAATATAAAAGGAAAAAAAAAACTTATAACACATGGAAAATGTTTTTCAATTATTTATTTCCTAATTAAAACTAGTGATTTTGTGAATATTTTATAAAAAAATTATATAGGTTCAGTCTAAGATAGAAGAAATGGTTTTTTTAGTGAGAAATTTAATTTTGAGCAAGATTGTGATTTTTTTTATTTAAAATATATTTTTCAATGAATAAATAAATTCAACACCCTATTTAAGTTTCTAAAATTATTTTCTAAATTTTAATTAATAGAGTACACCTATTAAAATTCCATTTTTATATTATTTTATTTTGTTGGTGAAAAGCGTTAAAATATTATTTAAAAAACATTAAAAAAAATAAAAAAAATAAAAGAAAAAATGAAATTGCAACAAAATTATTTAAAAAAAATAAAAGAAAGGAAACTTATACTTGATAGGAAAAATGCCTTTTTAATTGTATTTTTCTTCTTGAAAAACATGATATATATATATATTTCTTATCATTTGCTAAATATCAATAATTAATATATAGGAAATGATATGAATATATTTAATTATTAAGATGACCTTAATACCTAATTTATAATTGATAATATATTATATGAACATGATTTAAAAAAAAATTGAAATTTCTTTTTTCTTTTGTGACAAATTATTTAATTTTCTTTACAATTTTGTTATGAGTAAATTTTTTTTTCAATTTTTTTTTGGAAAAATACACCTTAATAGTGAACTTAGTCATATGAAATTTTAAAATTCATTATATATTTTCTAGTTTCCAAAAGACTAAAACAAACATATAGAGTGGTATAAATATATTAAATTACTATGATGTTAATAGTTAATCTATAATTGATAATTATTTATATCCAACTTTGTTTTTTCTGTTTCATGAGTTAATAATATTTTTTTAATTTAATTGTTTTTATAATAATAAAAAAATTTCATTATTTATATACTTAATCAAATTAATTAATTTTTTTAATTTTTTTTTATTTTTATTTTCTGAAGAAAAAAATCATAATTTTATTTAATCTGAAAAATCAAAGAACAAAAGTACATTTTGCAGATGCCCAAAAGAATTTGATAATATTAGTGTTTTGGCCATTTCACAAAAAATTAAAAATATATATAATTACATGAAATTGTGAGGGATAAGTGTGATATAATTAGTTAGTCAAACTCCTTGATTGAGAGTGACCCATACTATTTCCAATTGGTTTTCTTCTCTATTTGGGGAGTTTCTTTTTTTGAGTCTAAACTTTAAGATGCATGGGTTCATGTTATGCTGCTACTTCCTTTTAAAACCTTTTGAAAGGGCATGACCCCTTTTACTTCTCTTTATTATCTTCGAGATATATTTTTATTTTTTATATTATACTTTTAACCTAAACTACGACACTTATATAATCAAATATAATCTTTGGTAGAACATCAATATTATGTCGAATATATTTAATTTCAAACTATTTGATGAGAGACCAATAGCCCGCGTAATAATAGTACAAAATATCCTTTGTAGGGGACACAAGGTTTACAACCATCTGAAAAGCATTTTCAGATGCAATAGTGAAGGAAAAGGAAGAGATTAGATCAGGAAGTGTTGGATTCGTGTAGCTTTGTTTCCATTACCACAACTTGGTCACCCATTATAGTATATTATGCTCTATTCCAAACAAAATATCACTCCAACCCTTGTATCATGTTTGCTTCCATGGTTCAATGGCGTTCAAGGAAATTCCTTCTATTCCCCTACCCAATTCAACGTCTGCTCCATAATGGAAAAAATATCAGTGATAAGCAATTGAATCACACATGTTTTGAAGTATTTGGGTGGAATTTGGGGAATATTGTTTTTTCAAATTGTAATTTTTGTTAGTTAAAATAGGTTTTTCAGTATATTTGGATTCAATATCTTGAAAATTTCTAGGAAAAGGGAATTCAAATTATAAAAAAATTATAAGTCAAACTTATGATTCTAACCAATATTTATAGAATTATAGAACAATTAAACCAAAAAATGCATGGGAACCTCCAAAACATATAACCAATAGATCATAGATCCATGGATCTACCCGTTGAATAAAATTTTGTCAATGGTTCGGTTCCGTTAAACTTCTTGTGAATTTCTATACCAACTTACCATCAATTACCAATTACTCTTGGAATTCATGATCACTTTTATACAAGCACTCTAAGGATGGTTGAACAACCCATCAACATTCCCTCGAAAGCATCCTGTAAATTCAACACAGTCACATTCGTCACAACATTTTCAATCAAATGAAATAATTTTAACTATCAATCATTCGGTCAATTTCAAGTGATATTGTAGCCATCATAATTTCACAACTATTTCAAGAGAAACAACCCTCTAATCATCAAAATGATAAATCAATGTACCACATGCACATGGTCTTAGCTCCTACTAAAGACATCCACATAGTACTTCTAAAAGTACTCAGAGAGCACCTATCTCTCTAATTATTGAAATGATTAATAATTCCATCAAATAAAAAATGTCTTAGCCCTTACTAGAGATATTCTTAACATTGGTAATACAATAAAGAAACTACATTACCAATAATTCCTTTCCAAACACAAGGCTCCTTTCTTGTCAAGATGTACATAAAATATTTACATAATTATATAGATTTTTTTTTAACACATCACATAATGTATTAGTTAAAATTTTATGCTATGAGAACTACAATAAGCTAAATACGTATCCTCCCAATATATGGGAAATTATTTCCATAACCATATCGATCCATTTTCACACCCAGACAATTCTTTGACAAAGACCATACGAGGTCTAGTCTGGAACTCCATTGGCCAATCAGCTCAAGAATTGCAATGACCACACAGGGTCCAATATATGATTCCTCTTGGCAGCGTCCTACCTTTTCCTCATACAACGTCCCATCTATGAGGAAATTTTGGGCCTCCTCCAATAGGCTCCAAAATCAGCAGAGTTTCCTCAGGATTTGTTTCCCTCTTCACCATCTTGGCCAAATATTTTCCATTACTAAGATCATCTATCTATAGGGAGAAGAAATTTCGGTAGGCAAGTGCACTCAACCCATCTAGGCAGGCAACCACCATAATCCCAAGACCTCCTGGCCTTTCAAAACTGTCCAAAACTGATTATCATGTGAAATTATCTTTTAGCACTCTTTCCCACATTAATTTAAATAGTAAACCATATGAAAATTAACATTAAAACAAAATAAACATTTATGTACATCATGTATTCATACAACATGGGTCTGCAATATCTAGATTGACAGGAAACATAACCGACATACAGGTGGTATACATTCTGATTTCCAAATAAAGTAATCATGCATATCATAACATTATACTTTCTCATTTACAATTTCAACTCACATTGCAATTACGTTCATAGGTTTTCATGTTTCCATTAAGCTACTCCTACTTAATCCCATCAACAACGGTAGTCATAGATATGAATTGTTTAGACAAGTATTCACTTTCAAAATCATTTTAGTTTCATGCATACAGTTCAGTCATGAATAAACATATATACAGATATTCATTAATGTGTATATGTTAATAAAGGTCAGGGTAACAATCCAAACATTTCCAATTCCCATAGTGTACTATTACCAATAGACCGACACATGAAATAGCTACCATAATCACTTTTTCACAACTTGTAAATAAAAAACAAATTCATGCATATAAGTTTTAATATCTAGTCATGAAACACTAACTAATCAATGCTACCAACCATCTTAATGCAGCCATGACAAGACTCAGTCAACAACTAGATATATCATTCAAGTCTCACTACTTGAATCATTATTTATTTTTAACATCTAAAGTGGTTCTTTCAATTTCATTTTAAAATAGTATATTGTCCTCTTCGATGAATTCCCCATATTTTACATTCATGCATTTATTCTTTATAATGACTACATTTTGACTTCAGACATATTCATTAAATCTATCATTAATATTTTCATATTTATAAAGGTTGGTAGTCAACTCTCACTTTCACTAGTGAGTACTCAGGTTGTTCATAGGTGAAACAAATGTTTTATTTTCTTTTATCCTCAACAAGATTCAAATGTCATGAATACATTTTTTCAAACAAATTTATTACTTACTACTCTTCAATGTAGTTATAAACATGCATCATGCATCTTATGTCAAAATTAGTCTACTACATGTATCAATAAGTAGATTGTTAGATTCAAACCTGAGCTTATTCCCACTAGTAGCATACCTCTATTTTCATTTCTTCTTAACAATTCCCAAAGATAGAAATGTTTCAACCTTAAGCTTTGATACCAAGTGTAAAATCCCCCAGTAACCTCACATGAAAATGCATGGAGTTAGAATAATTTTACACAATTTACCCACATGTAACTATACAAATTACTATTATGGATTCCTCATTAACCATTAGATAGAATCTTGATCATTACATAGAGTAATTTAGGAATATTAAGTTACATAACCATTAACAACCACTATTGTAGCATATTAGCATAAAATTTTTGAAATAATATTGCATCATTTTTATGATTCCTTTAACTATATTAGTTAGATATTTGATATTAAAAACATCACATCATGTAAGGAATCATCATCATCCATCGACACAATAATCCATCACATCATTGAACATCATATACCCTAGAAACACTATAGGATGAAAACCAAAAAATGTTTAATTTTATTATCAAACGCTCATGAGGGTGTTCACACCTCACTCAATGGCTCATAAGGGAGTCCATCCCTTAACCATTGTCATAAAATATTACAAGGAAATATCATGTAAATATAACATAAATTTTTATAACCCTGGAAACACTGTAGGATGAAAACAAACAAATGTTTAATTTTATTATTAAATGCTCATGAGGGTGTTCACACCTCACTCAATGGCTCATAAGGGATTCCATCCCTTAACCATTGTCATAAAATATTACAAGGAAATATCATGTAAATATAACATAAATTTTTATAAGCTATTACAATCATCATGACATAATTTACCCATAAAACCTTGAGAATTGTGTCTTTAAGGCCTGGTTGTTTCATCAGTAGACCATCCTGCAGCTCGCAATCATCTGTGTGGGCCATTAATTATGTACCTACCACAATATTAAACATAATATATGCTTTTCACAATGCCACAATCCTTTCCTGTCATGGTTATCGTTAGAAAAAAATGATATCAAGATTACATAAAGTATTGATCAAACCAATTCATAAATCTATGCCAGTGGTGCTTCACCATCTATTCATGTTCATCCATGAATTGCAAAAAAATATCGCGACATGCTTCCTTAACTACACGGCATATGCATTATTTATAAGTGTATAACCAACAATGCATGTCTATAAACAAATACCACATTAACTAGTATTCCCTTATCATACCCACACATTCCTGTAAGAAAAATCATTACAAATGTCTAAGCATTCATTTAAGGGAAAATAATGCATCAATTATAATCTTCTTACATGCGAATTTCATAAACTTTATCAAAATAAAAATCCCTTCAACTATTTCTTTTGGTGCATGCAAATATGTAAAGAAATCTAACACAACATGTTGTCACTTACCGCATGTGAATGTATATTCTTTCCAACAAAATCTAACAAAAATATTGCATGCATATAGCTATTATTCTAAAAGAAACTAAGATAATAGTTATGATAGCATAAAATTAATCACATATAATTTTTCTAAGGAAATATAGCTCAATAGTTCTTCTATCCAAGCAAAGAACATATCTCTATAAAACATTGATTGTTCTTTGCGCATTCAAGAGATTACCATATTATATATTCTTTAATGTGCACAACACATATTCCCTTCACTATAATTCTACCATCATTAGGTATTATTTTCATGTAAAAAATTACATACTTCTTTTTCAAAAGGAAGTTAATATAATCTCATTTCTCTCTCTTCCTGTATGTAAGTTTCTCATGCTTCCCTTTCAAGAAGTTACCATAGGTAACCATATTTTTTTCATAAAAATCAGGCAACAATAAAAAGCTTAACTTAACCTTTTATGTACCTAAATCAAGGAATTAACACAATTCGTATATCCAGACAATATTTTCAAGAGATTATTCTTTCTATGAAAATTAAGATAGTAACTTTCTCTTTCTACACGCAGAAACATATTTTGTGTATCACAAATGAATACCATTTTGTACATGAAATAATTTTTTTTCTAATATAATGAACCTTACTTCAATTCATATAATCATTTTAAGAAACAAGCATGTGTTCTTATTCTTGTATGAACAAGATGCATATGAATCTTTTTAAGAAAACAATCTTTATTTTTCGATCAATTCATGCACAAGACTCCTATGAAAGTATTTCTATACTCAAATCCTTTCAGTCTTTAAATAAAAATCATGGGTAATATATGCATACAAATTCATAAAAACCCTTCCAAGAACATTAATCTAATTAAGTTTTCTATTTTCCAAGGATCTTATAATGTATGCAGAGACATTTCACTTTGAAATATAATACAATGATGCATGCAACTAATATTTTCTTTTAAAGAATTAACATAGAAATTTATTTTAAGAATTATAACATAATGGATATTATTATTTTTCACATATTCCTATTAAGATGTTATCGAAATTTTGCTAATATCTCCAAGGAAGTTAATAATATAATTTTCTCTCATAATTTTCTGGAAATATTTTATTTAATAAAATAACTTATTTTCATTCACTTTTCAAGAAATTAATATGATTTATTTATCTTTTACCATGAAATTTTCTTTCAAGAATGGCATGGTTACTTATCTTATATATGAAATACCATTGAAAGGCAAGGTTACTTATCCTAAAACAAGAATAAACTATGCAAACGATATTTATATACTTCTTTCCTCAAAGCAATGGCTACTTTCTCTTCTTTTAAATATAAAAATATTTGTATGTAAACTATACTTTCAAGAATAATGATAATAGTACTTATACCTTGAGCGTAATATCCGTGAAATCAGGGACATGCTGGCCAACATGTTAAAGGCTTTAGTGATATGAAATCACCACCATCCTTGTTCTAGAGCATTCATACTCAATGGATACATCAATCCCGAGAACTCTCTCTCAAACCAAAAAATGTATATATTTACAAAATCTAGTATGCTTGGATAGAACTTCAAAGTGGAAGCCAGAAAAAAATGAAGGGAGCATGAAATGGATATGCTTGGATAGAACTTAGAAAATATTTTATAGTATGCTTGGATAGAACTTAGAAAATATTTTTAACCTTCTAACATGGAGATATCTTGGAAGGAACTTTGAAATGGATGCCCTAAGAATGTGAAGCGACCTCGGAATCTCTAGTTGTATATTATTGGACTGAAACAAGGCCATGTTCCTTCACCTAGATATTTTATAAAATCACTCTCATTCAAGAATTTCACCTTCTACTATGTATATACAATTCGAGAGAGCGTTTATTATTATTTTTTCATATGTCATAGGGTTCTTGCATAAAATAACTATATTCTCTCCCTTTGTGCCATAGCACAGATCTACCGCAGAGAAAGAATGAAAAATTGTTAACATCCAACGAGAGTCTTGTAAAAACCACCGCCCTTCTTGACCAAGAAAGCAAAAGTGAAAAGATAAGGTCCAAAACGAGATTAGTTAGTTACAACCTTACTTAGTACGACCAAACAATTAAGCATATATTAACTTTAAAAAAAAATATCGCCAGTAAATATGGGATTTAGAGTAGGTATATTACACATATTTTGAAAAGAGTTGATGCAACATCAACCCTTTTTTCAAAGGGCTTATTTTTGACAATTTAAATTTTGAAATGTATTAAGTGTGGATAAATTTTTGAAATGTGGTAATTTTCATGCGTATTTTGAATTTTTGGTGATTATTTAAAAAAAATTCAAGTTGTCATATTTCTCTTCTTGTTTTCTTCCCCAGGATGTTTGTTTTTTAAGGGTTTTCCAAACATGTGTTTTTTTTCTTTTCTTTGCAATGTTTTTTTATGATGAAATTTTTATATTTTTTCACAAAATAAAAAGAAATAATAATAAAATTATATATATATATATATATATATATATATATATATATATATATATATATATATATATATATATATATATATATATATATAACATAAAAAATGTAAAAAAAATAACAAAATTAACGTGTAAAACATAAAAAATAAAATTAAAAATCCTATAAATAAAACAAATCACAAGAAAAGTAAAATATTTCCAAACAAACATATTTAAAAAAGAAAAAAAAAAGAAGATTAACCCAAAAAACCTAAAAATAGAAACAATATTAGATAATTATGATTTAAAAAAAACAGTAAAAACAAAATAGGAAACATAAAAAAATAAAATAAAAACAAAAAACACAAAAATAAAAGAATTTAAAAAACAAAAGAAAAACATTTAAAAACATCTAGAAAACATAATAAAATAAAAAATTATAAACATTAAAATAAAAAATAAAAAATAAAAACTCGAGGCCCTGCTCACCCAACCCACCTAACCAACAACCCTTTCCAAGAATTATATTTCCAAGCCTAGGTCGCTCGGCTAGGTGAGGGTGGAAGTTGTGGGCAATTCCCACTCCTACCTAGCCCAATGACCCTGGGCTTGACTGGTCGATTCCCGAAATTAACCTGCCAAGCCCAAGGCCACTGGGCGGTTGGGTTGGGTGAGGGTGGAACTGTGAAATTTTCTACCCCTGCCCAACCTAGTGGCACTAGGCTTGGCAAGTTGATTACCTAAATAAGTCTTCCAATCCCAAGGTCGCTAGACTACTTGGTTGGTTGGGGGTGGCAGTTGCACCCACCCAGCCCAACGGTCGAGTAGCTTTGGGCTTTGCAAGATGATTCCTGAAATCATCCTACCAAGCCCAAGGTGACCAGGCCACAGGGATAAACAGGGGTTAGATCAAGGATCTCAGCCACATAGTAGTCCTTCCTCCAAATGGACTAAATAGATGAGTGATATTGATTTTATGGAAGAAAAACCTTTTGGTTTCAATAATCAAGGCAATCCAATATTTAATAATTTTTATTACTTAAACAAATATCAAACATTGATATTGTTGAAAATGATAAATGCAGGGGGATTCCATAAGAAAGCTGACTCAAAAGCATCCTAGAAACGTGTAGTCATTAAGATCAGTTGGGCCTTAAATGGTAATGCTAGATTATGGTGGGATAAGCTTACCAAAGATGAACAATTTTAAATCCTTGACCATGATGACCCTCTGAAATCTATATTGGAAGCCCTCTCTCATGAATTTCTGGGAATCATCCCAATTGATGCAAAACATTATGCTTAGTTATTTATGAGCCAAATATTATGTAGTATTGACTTGGTTTTAGACTAATATTGCACCATGCAGAATCTCTTCTAAAAGATTCTTGATTACTAGAATGTAGCCTATCTAAGACATTATCTTGCATCTATGCCAGAGATTATTCATGAATTAGTTCATCAGTCTCTCTCTGCTCAAGGAATTTCTATGGAAACATTTTCATTGGCTATATTACATCAACACATACTCACTACTCTTAGAAATGAATGTTTTGCATATAAAAAAAATATCAATGAGAAAAAGTAGTTGCATTTTAATCCCAGTATTTATGACTCCTTTACAGATACCTATATATTTTGATGCTATAAGAAATCCTCCAAGAATGGTTATCATAAAAACCAAAATCACAAGTGTTATTGTGATTCGAAAGGGTCTAGAGAAAATAAAATATATTTCGAGAAAGAATCCAAGAAGTTTAAAAGATCTCCTAGATCTAGATATGTCTTCAGACGAAGAGAAAAACCAACAAGAGGATCCAAGTGTTTTATCTTTGAAAAATGTGGACATTGGGCTAACAAATTTTGTGATAAAAATAAAGGAGTTCAAAAAAAAATATGTGAGTTATTCACCACTACATAAAATCCTATTGATTAAGATTTGGTTTCACAATTAGATTCTGGCTATGAATATTTTTCTCTATATAGTGATTCTAATTTCAATGTAGAAAATAATTTCCAAAAAAAATCTATAGCATGTTCTTGTATAAGTGATGTTTGTACATATATTTCATACTTTCTTATGTTTTATTTACAAAGTACAAAAGAGATGCTTCAATCTATCCAAAAATAGAAATATGCTCTTGCTCCAGGATTGGTAATTACCCAACGAAGGCTCCAAGAAAGAATAAATAAATTAAAAGAGTCAATATGTTTTCAAGATGATGACACATAATTAGAATATGAAGAATGGTATAAACCCACTAATTCTTCTATCCTAAAACCACTCTCTTCCTCATTTTATCAGGAGGAAATGATTTTGAATGAAATCGGAAAGACAAAAGAAGATGTAAAAATTAAACCAAAAAAATGATGGAATATGTAGACCATATTCAATATCAAGTTTAGAAAATTGATGAAATGAATTCAAAGTTTACAACCATGGTCCTAGATCATGCAGATATACCAGCAGTTAAGGTGGAAGAGGAATTTCATAAATGTATTATAGATATTAGTTCCATAGGATATCAGATGGTCATTCCCATTGGGATTAAAACTGATGGTTATAAAAAATATGAATTGGATGAACAGATAAACGCAGGGGATATGTGTGGCTGCTACAATTATAAAACCATTACCTCATACTTTTTGCAACGTACCCAGTTTCATTTCAAAGTTGATTATAAACAACTCATGAAAATTTCTTATTTTCCCCCTGATTTTATGATATTTATTTCCTCTAATATTGTATATGTTACCTTGGATAACTATGATATGGGTTGTGATGTGTTATTGGGAAAATATTTTGCGAGACATTATATGCTTGTCATAGTTGAAAAAGATACTATTACATTCACTGTGCAGCAAGCCAAGATACGAGTCTTAGTCAAAATAAAATATGCAATCCGAATTAAATCGTATACTCTAGAACCTATTGAAGAATTTGCTCAGGACTTGGAAAAAATTAAAAAGATAATCAAGCATGCTAAACTAAATGGCCAATATTTGTTAAAAGATATTTTATCCAAAATCCAGAAGGATTACACCTCACAACATCCCGACGCCTTTTTGTTTAGGGAAAAATATTTTGTAAATAAGCCTTTTAAATATTCTCAGACCCATCGAGCACAAAAAGCATCAGCCAATCACATGATTCCTTATAAAAAAAACTTTGTAGAAATAAAATCAAACATTTTCTTGAAAGAAAGCTCTTTGAACCTTGGAAAATCCTATGGTCTTGTCCTGCATTCCATGTGAACAAACATTCAGAGCAAAAAAGGGGTAAGAAAAGGTTGGTAATCAAATATAAAGTTATAAATGATGCATTACTCCCAATAAGGCACCCCTTGAAAACCAAAGAGTTCGTCCTCTCTAATATTTCTAAAGCCAATATCTTTAGTAAGTTTGATTTGAAGAGTGGATTTTGGAAGATTGACATTGCTCCAGAAGATAGGTTTAAAATAGCCTTTGTAGTTCCAGGAGGGAAATATCAGTGGACAGTGATGCCTTTTGGATTAAAAAATTCCCCATCCAAATTCTTGAAAAGCGTGGAAGATATGTTTTAGGATTTTGAATTTGTCATTTTATACATAGAGTATTAATTGATTTTTAATAAATATATTCAGCAACATAGACACCATTTATAAATATTCTACCAGTTTGTATATAAGCATGGTTTGGTTTTTTCTCACTCTCTTGATGAGTTTCTTATTGGGAAAAAAGAGATTGATTATCTTGTTCTGGTAATCTCACAAGGGAAGACTAAAATCCAAACTCACATACTTCTTGCTCTCTTCAATTTTCCTTATCAACTCCCAGATGTCTGGAAAGTGCAAAGGTTCATGGGTGCAATAAATTACATCATACAGTTTTATGCCAAAAAATCTCATGACACCATAAATATACAAAAATGCCTCAAACCTAGAGCTTCATGGATCTATGAAATGACTATATCTTTAAAATTAAATAAGCAAAAAATACATCAGTTGCCACCATTGTCTCTAGCTCAACTAAATATTACATTTATCCTTGAGACAAATGCTTATGAAACCTGTTGGATCGCAATACTTCTACAAAAACATCCCAAAAGAGAAGAGGTATATGCTTATGCATCGGGTACATTTTCAGACCCTCAACTCAAATATCCTTCCTCACACAAAAAAATTGTGTAGTAAAAAAGGGCATTAAAATTTTCAAGTCTTCATTAAGAGTGTTCATTTCACTGTTAAGACTGATCAAAAACAAATGAAAGGGATGTTAAGTAATAAGATATTACTTGAAAATTGAAATTACAAAATTCTTAAATGGGAATTATGGTTGGAAGGATTTGATCTTGATATTGCTTATAAGGCCATAAAATAAAATTATCTAGAATACTTTCTCACCAGAGAAGGAGCAACCTCCATCAAGCATTTTGAGTTGAAAAAATTTGAGATTGGTGAAATTTCTTCCTCTAGAAACAAAAATTAAATTGATTTTTTTTTTCTTATTGTACAAAAATATTTTGTTGGGATTTTTTTACTTCAAGGATAAAGGCCTTACCAGCTGAAATTCAAAGGATGATTTTAGAAAAATGGTTTAATTCATTAGCAGGAAGACACAGTTATGATATTAAATCAAGTATTATACAAAATGATCATGTTTACTTTGGTTAGGAAATAGATCCATATCCTAGAATAGTCTATATATTTGACCTAAGTCTCAGCTGGATTGAATATTATGGTATTCACCAGTATGCCACAACCTTTGAAAGAAGGTCAGTTATTATGTATTGTGGAGATGTTGTGTCTCCTTTTTTACACTGGAGTAAATGGATGGATATACTAATGGTTTCATGTGTGCCAAGAAAATAAGATTTTGGTTGCATAAGTCCATATATAAAATTATCATCCTTACAAAAATAAATGGAAGAAAGATCTCTTAGTTATTATATCTTTGAATTCAATGAGGGAATTAATAGACCCGATTCAACATCAAGTTAAAAAAATTAATGAAATGAATTAAATGTTTACAATCTTGGTCCCGGGTTGTGCAGGTATACTAATAGTTAAGGTGGAATAATCATCTCCTAAACATGTTCTTGATATCATCTCCATAGGAGATCGAATGGTCATCCCCATTGGGATTAAATTTGAAGGTTATAAAGAATATGAATTGGATGCACAAATAGACACAAAGGGCTATGTGTAGTTGTTGTAAGTATAAATCCATTACCTCATACTTTTGTCAACCTACCCAGTTTCATTTCAAAGTTGTTAACAAACAACACATGAGAATTTCTTAGTTTGCCCCCGATTTTCTGATATTTCTTTCCTCTACTCTTGTATATGTCACCATGTATAACTATGATACTAGTTGTGATATGCTATTGGGACAATATTTTGTGAAAAATGATATTCCTATCATATTTGAAAAATATTCTATTACATTCATTGTACAACAATCCCAGATAACATTCCCATTCAAAATAAAATATGTAATCCGAGTTAAACCAGAAACTCCAGAAACTATTGAAAAATATGTTCGGGACTTGGCAAAAAATCAAAAGATAATCAAGATTGCTAACGTACATGGCCAAGAATTTTTAAAATATGTTGTCCCCAAAATCTAGAATGATTACACCTCAGAACATCCTGGATCCTTTCGGTTTGGGCAAAACTATTTTCTAAATATTCCTTTTAAAGATGCCCAGACCCACCGAGCACAAAAAAGCATCAACCAATCACAAGATTCCTTCTGAACAAGTAATTTGCAGAAATGAAATTAAACAATTGCTTGAAAGAAATCTCATTGAACGCTGCAAAATCCCATGGTCATGTCATTCATTTTATGTGAACAAACATTAAGAGAAAAAAGGGGTAAGAAAAAGCAGGTAATCAATTATAAAGTTCTCAATGATGTGTTACTCCCAATAAGGTACCCCTTGCAAAACAAAGAGATCATCCTCTCTAAGATTTCTAAAGCCAATATTTTTAGTAAGTTTGACTTGAAGAGTGGATTTTGGAAGATCAACATTGCTCCAGAAGACAGGTTTAAAACAACCTTTGTAGTTCCAGGAGGGAAATATCAGTGGAAAATGATTCCTTTTGGATTAAAAAATGCCCCATCTGAATTCCATAAAAGGATGGAAGATATATTTCAAGAATTCAAATTTTCTATTGTATACATAAATGTTTTGTTTATTTTTAGTATATATATTAAACAACACAAACAACGTTTAGAAATATTCTGCCAGTTTGTATATAAGAATGGTTTGGTTTTGTCTCACTGTCCTAATCATTTTATTATTGGACAAAAAAATATTGATTATATTGGTCTGGTAATCTCAAAATGCAAGATTGAACTCCAGACTCACATACTTCTTGTTATCTTAAATTTTCGTAATCAACGCCCAGATTTCCAGACAATGCAAAGGTTCTTGGGTGCCCTAAATTACATTCGATAGTTTTATGCTAAACAATCTCGCGACACTAGAATTAGACAAAAACACCTAAAACCAGGAGCTTCATGGACCTATGAAATGACTAAGAAAATAAAAATAATAAAGCAGAAAATACATGAGTTTCCACCATTGTCACTACCTCAACTATATATTCCATTTATCCTTGAGACAGATGCTTCTGACACCTGTTGGGCCACAATAATTATACAAAAACAACCCAAAATATAAGAGGTTTGTGCTAATGCATCAAATACATTTTCAGATCTTTAGATCAAATATCCTTCCTCACATAGAGAAATTCTTGCAGTAAAAAATGGAATTAAACGTTTCAACTCTTCCTTAAGAGTGTTAATTTCACTGTTAAGATTGCTCTAAAACACATGAAAGGGATGTTTATTAATAAGATATTACTTGAACAAGGAAATTCTAGAATTGGTGCCACCCTCGACTAGGTTGTTGTTGGCAGTGTCATCCTTGCCTTGGCGAAAGAACCAATGACCCTGGGCTAGGCAGGTCGACTTCGAGAATCGGTGTACCAATCCCAGGGCCGTTGGGCTGGGTGGGGATAGGAGGGTCGTGGAAAAGCCATCATTTTTTTTTTTTAATGTTTACAAATTTTTTTAAATGTTTTCTTTTTTTTTTAATTATGGTTTTTTATTTTGTTTTTTTAATCGTGTTTTTTATTTTTTATTTTTTACATTTTTAATTTTATTTTTGTGTTTCTAATCTTATTTTGATGCTTATTTTATTTTATTTGTTTGTTTTACTTTTTTTTTTCAATATATAATATTGTTTTTTTAGTTAATCGTTTAAATTTTTTTTTTTTAAATTATGTTTGAAAAAAGAAATTTGGGTGTTTTTTCTCTATTTTTGTTTTAATTTTTTATCTTTTATAAGTTATCATTATTTATTTATTTTTTTTACATTTTTTAGGTTTGATTTTTATTTTTTTTATATATGCTTTGTTTTTTTTTTCCATGTTCTAATATATACTTTTACTTACTTGTTATAAATTTCTTTCTAAACTTGCTTCTAAATTTAGTAAAAAACACCCACCTTTGCCTCAAGCATGGGTGGCATAAGGATGCTCAGTCTTGGTTCAACCACTGCGGGGTAAACAAGGAGATCATCTTGGAAAGCAAGGATAGTGTCAAAGATACTATCACCTCCAAATTTAAGGAGAAACTTTGGGAGGATAAGGAGTTGGAGGGTAAAAGGAATCTAAGATATTATAAGGAGGTGAACAACCCCATGCCTGAGAACTATAATTATCTCTATGTTTTGACCATCTTGAAGAAAAAGATGAACATTGCTAAGATTAGAACTAATTCTCATGAGATTCAAAGTGAAACCGGGCGATGGTCTACCCACAAGACTCCATGGGACAATAGAATTTTTCATTTTTTGATATTAAGAGGGTGGAGGACGAAAAACATTATTTTTTAGATTTATGACCATTACTCACATCCACTATCATTTCCCAACAAATATGTCACACTTCCAATCTCCTTAACTTGTTAATTCAACCCAACTATATTATTCTTAGTTTTCTTCTTTCCAATCTTTTTTATCACGGAAATAAGATTCTAAAGAATTACAATTACAATTAGATTCTTCTTCTTCCTAAGGTCAAATGGACGACATTGTTCTTAGTGGACGTTAATCATCATCATCATTTTTTTGTGTTTTGTGTTTTTGTTTCTATTTTTCTCAATGTTTTATTTTTTTTTCATGTTTTAAAATATATTTTTATTTACTTATTACCTTTTGAAATTTGTTTGTGTTTTTTTTTTGTTATTTTTTTCGATGTTTTAATTTCTATTTTCTTTTGTATTTTTCATTTTTATTTATTTATTACTTCTTCTTTTTTTTTCATACAAGGTTTGTGTCAATCCTTAACTAACAACCCAATCCCATTATGTGTCAATTTGATTGTTGATTTTAAATTTTTTGTTATAAAATATCGAGTCCTCCCTCACAATGTTTCAATTTCATGGCTGGTATTTAGGTTTTCAGTACAATGGGTTGATTTTTCCTACAATGTATGTCAATTTGATGGTTGAATTTTAAATTTTTGTTGTAATGTGTCAAGTTGTCTTAGGCTAAGATTTTAAAGTCATCATATTTTTAGCATTTAAAAAATAATTACTCTTGGTATAATGACACTTTCATTTAGGTGTTCATTTAAAAAAAACAATTAATCATAAATTTTTTCCATAATGTCATATTTGAAAGGTTGTCAAAATTTTAAGGTTTTTTTGTGTAATGATATTTTATCTTTAATGTTATGGTTCAAAATAGTTACTAGTATTTTATATTTAACACCATGGTTGAAAATTGAACTAGAACTTTAATGATTTTGAGAGATGTGATATTTTATTTTTAATGTCATCCTTGAAAATCGATGGAATTTTAATGTTTTTGAGAGTCATGATATTTTATCCTTAACACCATTTCTACTAAATGTTCTAAATTTACTTTGAAAAAAAATATGTTAACCCAACATCAACAACTTTTGTTTTTAGGGTGTTTTCTACACAAAAGAAAGTACTTTTTATTAGCTTTTAGTGACATTTTTAATAAATATTGAAATTTTACCCTGGAAAAAATTAAAAATAAAAATAAATAAAAAACAATATTCCAGCATCAACATATATTGTTTTTATGTTTTTTTTCAATTTTTTTGGGAGTTTTTTACTAGAGTTATGGTTTTGAGCTTATAGTTCATGTTTAAAAGTTCACATTGTTAGGCAAATAATTATGCATATACATATGCATATAATAAAATTAAAAAAAAAAACTTAGTAAATTTATCTTGAACACTTATAGAGATCAAATTTCTTGAAATGAAATTGTTAATTACGTCAAGAGGCATATATATTTCAACATCAAGTGGAAGTGGGCTTGTATAATTTTTACTTTTTTCTTAAATGAATGACTAAGATTTAACAATGCGAAAATATTATTAGTCTGATCTCTAAATGAAGGGATGAGATTTCACCCTAATTTGCATCCTACACATTGAAATATTTAATTAATTTGTCTTTTGGTGTCATGTGTGAATCAAGCGGCAATTGATGGATAATCGAACTAAAATGTAGTAATCGATCAATTTTTATCAAAGTCATTTCAATTGTTTGACACTTGAAGGATGGGATTGTACAGGTTTTTTTCAACTCTGCAAGGTTAATTTGTATAATTAACCATGTCGTGAGCCCTATTTTTTGGCCTTTTACATGTTCTTCACCATGGAATTCAATACATCAACATATACATTTGTCATGTTCTTTTGTATTGGATTTTTCATCACAGTGTTGTTAGCGATTAGGTTTCATTATTAATTATTAATTCATCCATTTATCACATATATTGTAACATTGATAATGATCACTACCTCTTTATTTTTGTTAATTAAACAATCTTCTAGATAAGAACGTGTGGAGACACTTATTAGCAACGAACATTTTGAAAAACAAATCAAAGAAGCTCTAGATTATGTTTATAGGTATAAATTGAGAATTGTATTTTTCTAGCCTTGAACCGATATTTCCTTTGAAAATTACTCGAGGATAAAATTTATGAACTTTGTTGCATACATGCATTAGAATGATCGAGGAATTGGGTGAGGAATTAGGTGGGAAGCTGAAGTCCCATATCAGATTTTCAGACCAAAATGTATTTTTCCTGCATGTATGCATATGTTTAATGTTGGTTTATAGGCTTATATCAATCACATTTATTAATGCGGTTATGAAAATATTACAAAATAATGGCTATTAAATTGGAAATAGGGAAAAGCACAAAAAACAGAGTATAGATGTATATCAACCACATTTATTAATGTGATTATGCTGGTATTACAAAATAATAAATATTGAACTCAAAATAAAGAAAAACACAAAAAAAACCAAATAAATAGAAGAAAAAAAAATAACACCAAAAGTTAAAAAAATAAAATAACAATAATTAATTGAAAATGTTCCGTATTTATTTTCTCGTTAAAATCATGAACTAGTAAATATTTTATAAAACAATCTGTGGAGCGAGTGAATTTCAATGAAATATATATATATATATATATATATATATATATATATATATATATTGAAAGAGTTAGAAGTGTTATTGATGATGATGATGATGATGGTTAATGTCCACTTAGACCAATATTTGGTCTATGGGACCTAAAGAAAAGAGTTATTTAGTTTGATTTAAGATTTTATTCCTATGCTCAAAAAGCTTGGAGAGAAGCCTCCCGAGTTCACTATAATTTTGACATCTTAAAAGGCTAGAGGTCAGTATTGTAACAAAGGTTATGAAATCGAGCTCTAATGTGGTTGTACTTGGGGCACTCTAAGAGGAAGTGATTTTCATCCTCGATGTTCATATTCTCACAGAGATGGCAGATCCTTTCCATCCATGGTGTTTTAGGAACTATCCAACGACCTGTTTCACCATGGAGCTCATGAGAGTTCGTTCTAATCTTGGCTATATTAATTTTCTTCTTTGAGATAGTTAAAACAAAGAGATACTTTTGATCTTCTAGGGTGGGGTTGATGACTTCCTTATAATATCTTAATTTTCTTTTAGCTGCTAGATCTTTCTCACAC
Source organism: Pinus albicaulis (assembly GCA_034641835.2). Classification (NCBI taxonomy): domain Eukaryota; kingdom Viridiplantae; phylum Streptophyta; class Pinopsida; order Pinales; family Pinaceae; genus Pinus; species Pinus albicaulis. The sequence continues at coordinate 1,133,847,026 of CM076575.1, read as the reverse complement.
CACATTTTTTCTTTGAACTTAGAAGTAAAAATATTTTTAATCTTATTAATGTTTTGCAATGCAACATTATTGTCGATCTCCCAATGGTTATCATTATTAAATTAAAATAGATAAAAAAACAAAATAATATTAAAAAATTAAAAATTATTCAATTTTATAAGTTTTATGACTATATAATTACTATTTTTTTAAATATATTTTGATAAATAATATTAATTAATTGTGTGCTTATTTATATTTAATTTAATTTTTTATTATATATTTTATATTTTTATTGAAAAAAACAAATATATAGAATAGTATAAATATATTCAATAATAATGTTAATATCTAATTTATAATTAAGAAGTGTTTATATTTAACTTTAAATTTTATATATAAATATTTTTTTATATATTTTAATTATTTTTTTTTTAAATAGTTATTTATACACCTAATAAAATTAATTTGTATTATGTATTTTTATTTTTTTTAAACTAAAATAAAATGTCATCATTTAAAAAATAGAAATCATGGAAATCAAATTACTTATTAAAAAAATGTTTGTAAATCATCAATCCTATAACAAATATATTTAATTTCATGACAGAAAAATATGTTGAGTAATAATAATAATAATAATAATAATAATACAAAATTGATTTACAAGTGGTTGAAAATCATTTCCACATATGAGTGAAGGAAAATAAAATAGCGGTTCAGGGAGCTTCTGATATTTCTTGCCTCTACTCTTGTATATGCCAACATGTGTAAATATGATACTAGTTGTGAATTCCATTGGGACAATATTTTGGGAAAAAATATATGCCTATCACAGTTGAAAAATATGTTATTACATTCACTGTGCAACAATCCCAAATAGCATTCCCATTCAAAATAAAATTTGTAATTCGAGTTAAACGAAATACTCCAGAGACCATTGAAGAATATGTTCGGGACTTGGCCAAAATTCAAAATATAATCAAGCATGAGAACCTACATGGCCAAGACTTTTTGAACTATATTGTCCCCAAACTCCAGAATGATTACACCTCGAAAAATCCTAACGCCTTTTGGTTTGGGGAAAAATATTTTCTAAATATTCCTTTTAAATATGCTCAGACCCATCGAGCACAGAAAGCATCAACCAATCACATGATTCCTTCTGAACAAGAAATTTGCAGGAATGTTATCAAACAATTGCTTGAAAGAAAGCTCATTGAACCTTGCAAAAGCCCATGGTCATGTCATGCATTCTATGTGAACAAATAGTCAGAGGAAAAAAGGGGTAAGAAAAAACAGGTAATCAATTATAAAGTTCTAAATGATGCCTTACTCCAAATAAGGTACCCCTTGCCAAACAAAGAGATCATCCTCTCTAACATTGCTAAAGCCAATACTTTTAGGAAGTTTGACTTGAAGAGTGGAATTTGGTAGATCAACATTGCTCTAGAAGATAGGTTTAAAAAAACCTTTGTAGTTCCAGGAGGGAAATATCAGTGGAAAATTATTCCTTTTAGATTAAAAAATGCCCATCCGAATTCCAGAAAAGGATGGAAGATATATTTCGAGAATTCCCATTTTCCATTGTATACATAGATGATTTTTTTATTTTTAGTATATATATATTCAACAACACAAAAAAGATTTAGAAATATTCTACCAGTTTGTATATAAGATTGGTTTGTTTTTGTCTCACTGTCCTAATAATTTTATTATGGGAAAAAAAAAATATTGATTATCTTGGTCTGGTAATCTCAAAATGGAGGATTGAACTCCACACTCACATCTTGTTATCTTAAATTTTCCTAATCGAATCCCAGATGTCTGGACAGTGAAAAGGTTCTTGGGTGCCCTAAATTAAATTAGATGGTTTTATGCCGAACAAGCTCCCGACACCAAAATTAGACAAAAACACCTCAAACCAAGAGCTTCATAGACATATGAAATGACTAAAACTATCAAAATAATGAAGCAAAAAATACATCAGTTGCCACCATTGTCACTACCTCAACTATATATTCCATTTATGCTTGAGACATATGCTTCTGACACCTGTTGGGCCACAATAATTAGACAAAAACAACCCAAAATAGAAGAGGATTGTGCTAATGCATCAAGTACATTTTCAGATCCTTAGATCAAATATCCTTCCTCACACAAAGAAATTCTTGCAGTAAAAAATTAAATTAAATGTTTTCAGCTCTTCCTTAAGAGTGTTAATTTCACTGTTAAGATTGATCTAAAACACATAAAAGGGATGTTGATTAGTAAGAGATTACTTAAACAAGGAAATTCTAGAATTGGTACCACCCCCACCTAGGTTGTTGCTGGCAGTGCCACCCCTGCCTAGGCCAAAGGCCCAATGACACTCGCTAGGGAGGTCGATTTTGGGAATTGGTGTACCAAGCCTAAGGTTGCTAGGCTGGGTGGGGATAGGAGGGTCGTGGAAAGGCCATGGTTTTTTTTTTTTTTTAATGTTTATAATTTTTTTAAATGCTTTTAAATGTTTTTCTTAATTATGGTTTTATTTTCTATTTTATTTTTTTAATGTTTCTAATTTTATTTTAATGCTTATATTTTTTATTTTTTTTTAATTTTTTTTCAATTATGTAATATTTTTTTATTGTTTTTTTTAGTTAATCGTTTAAATTATTTTTTAAAATTATGTTCGAAAAAATAAATTTGATTTTTTTTTCTCTATTTTCATTTTAATTTTTTATCTTTTATAAGTTAATTTTAAATTTTTTTACATTTTTTAGGTTTGGTTTATTTTTATTTATTTTTATATATGTTTTGTTTTTTTCCATGTTCTAATATATATTTTTATTTACTTGTTATAAATTGCTTCCTAAACTTGCTTCTACCTTTAAAAAACACCCACCTTTTCCTCAAGCATGGCTGGCATAAGGATGCTGAGTCTTGGTTCAACCATTGTGGGGTAAACATGGAGATCATATTGGAAAGCAAGGATAGTGTCAAAGATACTATCACCTCCAAATTTAAGGAGAATATTTGAGAGGATAAGGAGTTGGAGGGTAAAAGTAATCTAAGATATTATAAGGAGGTGATCAACCCCACACCTGAGAACCAAAATTATCTCTTTATTTTGACCAGCTTGAAGAAAAATATGAACATCACTAAGTTTAGAACTAATTCTTATGAGATTCAAATTGAAACCAGGCGGTGGTCTACCCACAAGACTCCATACGAAAATATAATTTTTCATTTTTCGATACTAAGAGGGTGGAGGACGAAAATCACTCTCTTTTAGATTTATGACCATTACTCACATCTTCTGTCATTTCCCAATAAATATGTCACACTTCCAATCTCCTTAACTTGTTAATTCAACCCAACTATATTGATATTGAGTGTTCTTCTTTCCCCTCTTTTTTATCACAGACATAATATTCTAAATAATTACAATTACAATTAGATTCTTCTCCTTCTTAAGGTCATATGGATGAAATTGTTCTTAGTGGACGTTAATCATCATCATCATTTTTTGTGTTTTTGTTTTTATTTTTATTTTTCTCAATGTTTTCTTTTTTTTTCTTTTTTTGTCATGTTTTTTAAATTTTATGTTTTAAAATATATTTTTATTTACTTGTTATTACTTTTTGAACTTTGCGTGTGTTTTTTTTTTGTTATTTTTTTCAACGTTTTAATTTTTTTTTCTTTTGTATTTTTCCTTTTTATTTATCTATATATATTTCTTTATTACTTATTTTATTTTATTTTTTCATACAAGGTCTGTGTCAATCCTTAACTAGCAACCCGATCCCATTATGTGTCAATTTGATTGTTGATTTTAAAGTTTTCCTTATAAAAGATTGAGTACTCCCTCACAATGTTTCAATTTCATGGTTGGTATTTAAGTTTTCAGTATAATGGGTTGAGTTTTTCTACAATGTGTGTCAATTTGATGGTTGAATTTTAATTTTTTGTTGTAATGTGTTAAGTTGTCTTAGACTAAATGACTCTTTCACTTAGGTGTTCATTTAAAAAAAAAAATTTAGTCATAAATTTTTTCCATAATGTCATATTTGAAAAATTGTCAAAATTTTAAGAATTTTTTGAGTCATGATATTTTATAATTAATGTTATGGTTGAAAACCATTACTAGTGTTTTATATTTAACAACATGGTTGAAAATTGTTGGAATTTTAATGCTTTTGAGAGACGTGATATTTTATATTTAATGTCACCCCTGAAAATCGATGGAATTTTAATGTTTTTCAGAGTCATGATATTTTATCCTTAACACCATTTCTATTGAATTTTGTAAATTTACCTCGAAAGAAATACATGTTAACGCATCATCAACACCTTTTGTTTTTAGGGTGTTTTCTGCACAAAAGAATTTTTTTTTTATTAGCTTTTACTGTCATTTTTAAAAAATATTGAAATTTTACCCTAAAATAAAATAAATAGTATTCCAGCATCAATATTTTTTGTTTTCGGGTTGTTTTTCATGTTTTCTGGGGTTTTTTTACTAGAGTTATCGTTTTGAGTGTATAGTTCACGTTTAAAAGTTCACATTGTTAAGTAAATAATTATGAAGATACATATGCATATGATAACATTTAAAAAAAAACTTAGTAAATCTATCTTGAACACTTATAGAGATCAAATTTCTTGAAATGAAATATTTAATTACGTCGAGAGGCATATATATTTCAATATCAGGCGGAAGTGGGCTTGTACAATTTTCACTTTTTTCTTAAATGACTGACTAAGATTTAACAATGCAAAAATATTCTTAGTCTGATCTATAAATGAAGGGATGAGATTTCACCCGGATTTTCATCCTACACATTGAAATATTTAATTAATTTTTCTTTCCGTGTCACGTGTGAATCAAGCAGCAATTGATGGATAATTGAACTAAAATGCAGTAATCGATCAATTTTCATCAAAGTCATTTAAGATGTTTGACACTTGAAGGATGGGATTGCGGAGGTTTGTGTCAAGTCTGCAAGGTCAATTTGTATAACCAGCCATGTTGCAAGCCCTATTTTTTGGCCTTTTACATGTTCTTCAGCTTGGATTTCACTACATCAACATATACATTTTTCATGTTCTTTTATATTGTAATTTGCATCACAGTGTCGTTAGAAATTAGGTTTGATTATCAATTATTAATTCATCCATTTATCACATATATTGTAACATTGATAATGATCGTTACCTATATATTTGTGTTAATTAAGCAATATTATAGATAAGAACGTGTGGAGACACTTATTAGCGACAAAATTTTTGAAAAAAAATCAAAGAAACTCTAGATTATGTTTATAGGTATAAATTGAAAATTATATTTTGCTAGCCTTTGAATCGATATTTCCTTTGAAAATTACTTGAGGGTAAAATTTATGAACCTTTTTGCATACATGCATTGGAATGATCGAGGACTTGGGTGAGGAATTAGGCAGCAAGTTGAAGTCCCATAGCAGATCTTCAGACCGATAGGTATTTTTCCTGCATGTATGCATGTGTTTGATGTTTGTTTATAGGCTTATATAAACCACATTGATTAATGCGGTTATGCTAATATTACAAAATAATGGTTATTAAATTCGAAATAGGGAAAAACACAAAAAACAGAGTATAGGCATATATCAACCACATTTATTAATGTAATTATTCTAGTATTATAAAATAAAAAATATTGAACTCGAAATAAAGAAAAACAAAAAAAAGAAAACCAAATAAATAGATAAAAAAAGTAACACCAAAAGTTAAAAGAATAAAGTAACAATATGTAACTGAAAATGTTCGATATTTATTTCCTCATTAAAATAATGAACTTGTAAATATTTTATAAAAAAATCTATTTGGAGCAATTCAATTGGAATGAAATATGTCTTGATTATGATTATATATATAGATATATATTTTAATTATTTTATTGTTGGAAAGAGTTAGAAGTGTTAGTATGGAGTTATCATTATTAAATTAAAATAGATAAAAAAAAAATATTAAAAAAACAAAAATTAAAAGGGTAAAAATTATTAATCTTATAAGTTTTATGACTATATAATTACTATTTTTTTTAAAATATATTTTCGTAAATAATACTCATTAATTGTGTGCTTACTTATACTTAATTTAATTATTTATTATATATTTTCTATTTTTTATTGGAAAAAACAAATATATAAAATAATATAAATATATTCAATAATAATGTTAATATCTAATTTATAATTAAGAAGTGTTTATATTTAACTTTAACACACACACACACACACACGCACACACACACACATATATATATTTTCATATTTTAATTCTTTTTTTTTTAATTTTTATTTATACATCTAATCAAATTAATTTTTATTATGTATTTTTATTTGTTTTTAAACTAAACTAAAATTTCATCATTCAAAAAAGAAAAATAATTGAAATCAAAGTACTTATTAAGACAATGTTTGTAAATCATCAATCTTATAGAAAATAAATTTAATTTCATGAGAGAGAAATAGGGTGAATAATAATAATAATAATAATAATAATAATAATACAAAATTGGCTTACAACTAGTCGAAAATAATCGCCACATATGCATGGAGGAAAAGAAAACATCAGTTTAGGCAACATTGGATTCTCGAAGCTATATTTCCACTCCCATAACTTTGTTGTCCATTATAGTCTATTACGCTATATTCCAAACAAAATATTACTCCAACCCTTCTGTTAAATTCCATTCGGATTTTTCTGCTTCCAAGGTCTAATGGAATTTTTGGATGATCCTTCTATTCTCCATACCCAATTCCATGTCATTCTCCGTACCCAATTCCATGTCTTGTCCATAATTAAGGTGATATCGATGACAAGAAAGTGATTCAGAGAGAAATGATTTTGCACTCTCCTTTGTGATGGATATAAGGGAATGGAAGCCCTCCTCATAGATCGTCGGAAGCTTCATCCTCCAAGGACCATTGAAGGAGGTCGTATTAGCCTTTTTCTTCCCGAACATTGTGCACTTCATTTTAGAGAGAACAAGCCTTGCCCTCAAACCGACACCCACTCTTTTCCATTCCAATGTCTCGCCCATAAAATTTCTTGAATATGTTATTAAGAGATATTGTAAGGTCTAGGTTAAGAAAGCTCTCTTTAGCCGTGCATAACATGCACAACATTGAGAACAACAATTTCCAACTTAGCCAAGTCATTTAATACCTTAAGCCCATTTAATTTACCTTTCCTTTTACCTTTCTCATGATTTCCCTACTACTGTCCATTCATCCCTATGGACTCAACCAACCCAACTGGTTTTAACATTCTTTCCTTTAGCTTCCCCGAGTACCAACTCAATAGAAAATTTCACTTCACTGTGACACAAAAAATATGTTATAAATACGTCCTGAAACTACTGCAAATAATCAGGTATCTTCTCAATAACTCTGCATCCTCAACATCCTTACCTTTATCACTAGAATTATGAGTTGCAAATAACACACATCCTTTCCTGCAACTGCACTTTTCTTTCATAGATGTAACGATTCTAAATGATGTAGCCTTCTTCTTACCCTATAAGATTATTTGTTCTCCATTGTCATCCAAGCACTCAATATCCTTCTCATAACAATCCACCTTAATCCTATGAAGATACAACCAATCCATACCCAATGGAATATTGTATGATCCCAACAGAAGTATATTTAGATGTGTTCACGTAGGCATACCATTCATCTCAAATGTACAAGATCCTACCCAATGATGAATTATTTTATTAGTACATGTAGCCAAGTGCCCTAACATGTAACCTGTAACATGTAACTGCAAATGTAACATGTAATCCACATCATACCTGTATGTGTAGCATACCTGAACTTGTAGCATACATGTACCTATACCTATAGCATACTTATACTTGTACCTATTACAGTAGAATACATGTACTTGTACAAGTACCTGTAGCATATATGTAACCTACCATTACCTATGTTATGCTACTATTTACTCATGCACTGGGATTCATCCTTGTCTTACATTACTGTTTGGGTTTCCATTCATCCCTCCCTAATATCTATTAACCTTCTTCTTTCCCCAACCAATTCCCAAAACCCTCAAAACATAAAAGGAAAGAACAAAAGTAAAACAAGAACAAATCCATGAAGACCAATACCAATACATCACCACAAACAAAATGGCATGGCCATGCACCAAACATGAAAAAAAATTCAATTCAAATGAAAACAATGACAAAAAACACCAAATTCACAAAACTAACCACAAACACCATGAGTCAACCCCATGGTTCCCAATGCTTCCAAGGGAAAGCTAAAACTAATCCCTCTTCCTTGTAAGCAACCATGCCTTTGCATATTCTAATTTATTCAAATCTACATCAAATGTAGGTGGATTGGATTTATTAAACTCATCTAACAGTATCATGTCTCATTCCTCCTATAAGTATGATAACAATGATGCCATGATACCTGTCTAAACCAGAACTAGAGTAGAACCCATATCGATCACCTCTCTTATTCGATGTATCCAAGAACATGCCACCTCTGACTATGTCATATCTATCCGACCTATGGCCACCATGAGATCATCTTACATATACTCCATTAGTCCTATCCTACCCATGTCTGATCTGAAGTGGTCCCTTTATCTGCAATTCTGAAAATTTCTGAAGAATTATTACATTACCTTCTGCTTTTTTCTCCTGTTCCTAGATGATAATGTCGTCTTCCTTCCAAATTCTTATTTTCACCTTCAAAATTATCAATGTGTTTGAAAAGTCAGAATAATACCCACCACCATACTGCTCATCTGAATCATAGGGAGAATCTCGTGAACTGCAATATACCATATTTCTAGTCATCTTTGATATTCTTCCTCCTAGTATACCATCTCATCTAAACCAAAACATAACATAATAAACATACCTCAGTATAGTTCAAGGGACGATATTTCATCTACAAGATCAACCAGATTAGCACAATACATGTATAATCATAATCATAACAATATATAAACATCGTTTCAACCATTGTCTAATTATCAATGCATGACCATATCGACCACATACCATGACCTCATGCATGACAACTATTGCCATGTCAATGTATGCATAACAAAATATAAATAGTGACATGCATAACCCATGCATAACCGACATATACTCATGACAACTACATTCAACAATAACACCATCAAATTTCACATGGCAACACAAATAGAACCATGACCACCACCATGCATACAAAACAAGCACATTGACTACAAGCATAAAGAACACATATGAAACTGACATGTATGCATGACCAACAGACCACCCATCCAGTCTAAGGGCTGAACCATGCTCTGATACCACTCTGTAGCCCCCTCCTCCCACATTTACCCAATTTAACCGATTCTCTAGGGTAAGCATCTGACGTGAGGCTACTATGATGTGATTCAACTCCCTATGTACAATTAAGGAAGTGAAACCGATAAAACCAAACCAATTTGAACTTCCTCGGGAGCTACAGACCCTTTAGTATGAAACCAACCCTTCTAGGTTCTTAACCCATGAGACAACTTGAAATTATTTGATTTCGACCCTTAGCCGCTCCCATGACAAGCCATCGATGAAACTGAGGCCTTTTAGTTTCTCCCACAATAAGGCATGTCAGTGATTGTGGAATTTTTCAAGTAGTTCTATGCTAGCAACGTGTTGTGGTAAAACACAACCCCCCCTCCATTTTTGACTTGTTCACTTCAAATAATGGGAACCCTTTCTATAAAAATTTTTGCTAAATGCCTTTTAGGAATTTTTTTTTTTTATTAAGTTGATTATCCTACGATTTTGTTAATTTTTCATTTTCTTTAGATTCTTGTTTTGATTGATTCGTTAAAATCAATTTTTTATAAGCTTTCCATTGACACTTGTTTCGCCTCATTTAGTCAACTCGTTTGTAAATGACACTCCTTTTGAAGTCTAATCATCTACGTTCCCTAGGTTAAAAATGCATAAAATGTACAATATTCCATTTTTGTAATTAAATTAGTTCAATAATGCATTTGTTTTAAATATTAACCCTTAGTTAGTTATTACTAATATTTTTCATTTTTTTTTTTACTTATACATCCAAATCACGAAGCATTGGGATTTCAGTAATTTACTCCAATTTTCAAATAAATTACTAATCTCGAAAATCCAAAATGTCAAAGTGGTTGTAGTTTTTTTTTTTTTTTATTAATATCAAAGTGGTTGTAGTTTAGATAGGCAAATCATCCCTTAGATAATTTCATAACTTAACATCATTAAAATGAAACCAAAACAAAAAAAAACTAATATTTAATATTAAATATTAAATTAATTAAATTAATTATTATATTAAATATAATTAATTAAATTAGATTAAAATTTAAATATATATATATATATATATATATAAAATCATCGAAATATCGAATCGCGAAATTTCAATAGATGCATCTCTATACAAACCCGATGACCTTCATTCCCCAATCCCCCGATCGCCGAAGTCAAAGGGCATTACTTATTCATTTGAGTTAAAAAGATACTCATATGTTACGTTAGTGGAGTAGTGGAGTGTTAGTAGAGTAGTGGAGTTTTAGTTTAGTTTTAAACTTAATATTTGATTTAATATTTAATATTTAAATAATTAATTTTAAATTAATTAATATATAGAATATAATTAATTAAATTAAATTATAATTAGTTATTAATTATATTAAATAGTTTATAAATAGTTAATTATATATTACTTATTTAGATTAATATTAATTAATAAATAGTTTATTAAATAATTAGTTTAGTTTATAATTAACAATTAAATTAGAATTAATTACTAGATACTTAAAGTCTAATTTAGGATTAGATTTTTAATTAAAATTCTGATTTTTAGCCTAGCAACAGAATTTCCAGAATTATGCTAGATTTGACTTATCAAATTTGGAGGCTCATAGATTGAGTTTTATTTGGCCAAATGAGGCCCAGGACGGCTCATTAGAAAGATAAAATCAAGGAGAAGATTTATGAGGAGGTGTCACTAACAGATTTAGTCATTTATTAGGTCTAAAAATAGACATAAGATCAAGCTCCAAATTTCTAAACAAAATTAATTTTCTAAGTTTTATTTTGTTCATTTTCATTTTCCCAAGCCTCTTCTAAGTGTAGATTCGTTCATCAATAATATCCTTGGCCAATTAAATAATCATAGAAATCAATAGAAAGATTGAATTTATTTTTCAATTATTTATTTAATTAAATTTGATTGGATTTATTTTAAATGTCAAAAATGGCATCTTGATTGTTACATCTTAATTTATTTTGATTTCTTTTTTCAGTAAAACAGTAGAAGAGATATGGAGAAAAAGATCTCAATCAATGAGAATGCTCCAGCAATTAAAGATTGGAATTTTGAGCAAATAAAATTGGATTGGGCAGATTTTTCTTCAACAAACTCTCCTCTCAAAAATACCTTCGGAAATATTATAAATGATAGATGGCAGAATGTAAAAGGGGGTTTCTCTTCTCTGCAATTTTGGACTTCTAAAAGCACTTCTGCAATAGGAATTTAGAGTTTTAGGAGGGAGGAGAGAAAATTTCAGATCTGAATATTATTGAGGGTTTTTCCTTTGTATCTTGAATTAGGTATGATGGGCAGAGTTTGCACTTTTGAAGCTATAGTTTTGAAAGCAGAAATTCAAGCAATGTAAAGGACTGTTGGAGACCTAGATCAGATAAATAGATTCAATAAATTGGTATTTTTGATACTACTGCTTCAAATACTAGTTTCATTTTTATGATAATAAAATGTGTATCATTTTATTCATGTTTGTGCACTTCTATTGATATGGGTAATTTGTTTCAATATTATTATGTATATCTGCTCTTATGGATTAAAATCTGATTTCTGAGTAACTATTTACTCAGAAATATGTCTTATAAAACTGATTTATTAAATAGTAATGTGTTGTGAACTATTTCCACATATTATTGTTTAATTATTGGGTTTACTGATTTGACAATCAATATCATTTTTGTGAAATAGTTCCTCAGTGTTGTTGATTTACTATTTCAGTTAAAAGGTCTCAATAGGACGTGTTTCGGTATTAAAAAATGTCAGCTAATTGAATTACTTTGTTAGCTTGACATTAACTAAAAGCCAGACATATTTAAATCCTTATCATTTAATTCTGTTGCTCTTAGTTGGGTTAGATATATATCTACTGAATTAAGATAGGATTAAGATTAGTTTCTTTTTCTTGCATTATAGAATAAGTTTTCATTTAGATTAATTTCAACATTCTTTTAAGTCGTGTTTTCAACGAGGCAAAATTTTAGTTGTGGTTTGGCTGAACCCAAATCAGCTTAAGGGTCATTCTTTTGCCCGATTAGCAAGAAGAAGTGATCTGATATCTCTGTCTATTAGTAGTTAAAGATACATTTTAAACCAATAGAGATAGGGAAATGGTAACTGGACCTAGTTAAACCAGTTGGAGCCACTACTCTAAATAAAAAAGCAGCTGCTTTAAGGTCCAGACCAGGTGGTTATCCCCCAATGTTGTTACAACGATTTTTGAGGCTTCAACATTTTTGGCGCTAGAAGGAGGGCCTGAAACTTGTTTTCTATTGGATTCTTTTCAATTTTAACATTTTATTTAAATCATGATGGCTCCTCTTAAACTTCCAATTTGGAGTTGTATACATGGACGTACATCTTCCAATACTCCACCCGAAGTGGTTAGACTCTTGTCTCAGGTAAAGTTTAATGGTAAGAATTTTTTTTTTGCTTTTAATCATGTCTTTCAATTTATTTAAAATGTTTCAAATTATGATTTTCAAGGAATTGATGAAGGAATTTTATGCAGAATTTTTCCTCTCACATTCACGGCAAAAGCTAGAAACTAGTGTAAGACTCTTCTGATTTCCTCAATTCATAGTTGGGATCAATTTGTTACAATTTTCATTTGTAAATTTGGCGGATAAAATTATGAACAGGTATGTGATGAAATGGAATATCTACGAAGATTTGAAAATGAGTTTGTTAGGTATTTTTATATTCGATTTCATTTAATTGTTTAAGATTTAAAGTTGAAGATAAACCTACGGAAGAAGAATCACTAGATTGGTTTGAATATATTTTCTCTCTTCCTCCCATTCCCAATTCATATGAAATTATTTCAAGCCTTTTTCAATCCCCTTCCAACATAAATGAGAATTCCAATATGGATGTGAAAATAAATTATAATGAAGTGGTCTCAAAAAGATTAGAAAATATTTATTATCAAATGCAAGAAGGCAACAACAACAATTTTAGAGAAACAACCGCCTTAAACTCTGAAAGTTACTCTGCAATGAATTCAGAAAATCAAATTGAAAATCATCAAGTACAAGCAGTAATCAAAGTAAATAATAACACGCAAACTGTTGTACAAATTTCTGAATTTTTTCATGATAAACAAATGCCACATTCAGAGAACCAAAGCATAATTCTTCAAGAAAGCATGAGTAGACAAAGAAATGATCTAGAATCTGAAATTTATAGTGAACAGAATGCACAGGATTTCTCGAATAGAGAAACTTTTGAATTCATTATTTATGATTCTCATTTTTACCTTTATCTTGACATTTTTAATGTTGGTAATTTTTCCCCTCTTGGTATTAATGATATTTCAGAAAATAAAGAGGATGATCTAAATGAATTACCAACAATTTTTTATCAAGATAGAGAAACAATTATTGATCATTCTTTTTCCATTAATGAACATGAATTTTTTATTCCTCCTTGTTTTGATATATTGGAAAAAATCAAAGGGAATTATAGAGGATATTGTGAAGTCGTTTATGATAATTAATCTGACATTAAGGATGTTGATTTATGTTTTTCTCAAGAGAATCCTCATGATAAAATTCAAATAACATCTGTGAATGAGGAACATTTCAATTTAGAAATTATTCCAACGAATCATCATTCTGGAGCAGCAAATTATCTTCATGATTTTACCATTCGAGAAAACATTCCAATTTATGATTCATATCATGATCGAACTCCCATTCCTACTCATAATCATAATTCTCTTTCTAATTCACAAGTTAGAATTGGAAATTATTCAAATTCCATTATTCTGGCCAATCGTTGTAAAAAATAAATTATTTCAAAACAATCTCAATTGTGTTGTAACATTAGTTGTACCAATAGTGATGTCACTTTATTTTTTCTTCCACACTTATTTTGTTCAAATTTAGATTTATTTTCTAATTTTATTTATGATATGTTTTTTGACACTTTATGCTGTCATATTGAGCACTTTAATAGTAAACACTCAATTGATGCATTTCCCTATTGGGAAATTGAAGTTTCATATTATAATCATGAACATCAAAAACTATTAATATTTCAATTTCAATCGATGTTCATCTCTTATCAATTGCTTCTATCTTCTCAAAGGTAGTATCAACAAGATAGTGTATTTTTACAATCCAGCGAGCAACCCAATTTAATTAATAATCTTCCATTATATCTAACATATTTCCATTCATGCTTCAATAACTCATTTGAAAAACATTTGGAAAGTTTCCCTTCAAGGAATATTGTTAATAGCACTAACACTTTTCTGCAGGACTTTGAATCTAAAAGCTCATACCCACAATATCACCTGTTATTTCCTCTTTTGAACCTTTCCCAATCATTAATAGAAACCCATCTAGATTTTTATGATCCAATTGGAATTCAATTGGAAATGAAATTTCAAAAGAAGCTGATTGTAAATAAGTCGCTAACAATAAATATAAATTCTACTTACAGATTTATTTTTATTAGTTTATTTAGATTTGTATTTTTATTACTAAAATTTGAATTGTGTATATATGAAGGAATTAAAATGAGAGAGCGGTTACATTGGAAATATGACTATACTTAGTCATTTTCCTGCATATAGTTATAACAAGATTATAAATAATGTACAATTAGTTTTTTTATGTAATTAATTTATTTTCAACAGTTCTGCAGATATAAATAAAGCAAGAAATTGACTCTTCTCATATCCTATACATGTTCAAGAAAATATTTTCTTCTCATAAGAAAATTTATAATTCTTGCTTCCCACTTTTAAATAAAATATTTTGGAGCAATACCTCTACCCATAACTACAGCTCTTCCTATTCCAAATAATGTATTGACTGAATTTGATTGAGTTTTCACTTGGCATCGATAACCTCAAAGCCAATTTTCTCGATTTCGAGATGTCCTTACAAGATTTTCTTTTTAAATTTATTTGTCAAAGGTTTTGAAGATACAAAGCTCTATGATCTCATTGTCCCATGAAATATATGACTGTTTATTATAAGGTTAACTTCAATTCAATTATTATTAGTCAGTCTCACCTTTTTCTATAATCACATGAAGTTCATATTATCTTCCTCGAAATTTGTTAAAATGACCTTCAGGGTGTCCATTTTTTTGTGTGCATACATTCAAATATATGTTGATATTCTTTCACAATAAGTGGCTTTATTCCACTCTGATTTTTAGTTTATTATCTGTTGCTACAATACGCATCACATTTATTTACTAAAGGTATTATTGAACAATCGCTATAACAATACATATTTTTCTCAAGTTAATTTGGAATGAAGAAGAGGTAATAAATTACTGTTGCAAATCAAAGGGAAGCATATTTTCATTTTTCACCTCTGGTGAATTTTATGAATTTCAGATTTCCTGAACATGAATAATGGATTTCATTTAGCTTGATTGCCCACTCTAATTTAGAATAAATAATGAGATGATTTTGAACAAAGTCATAATTTTAATAAATCCAAGGAAGAATTTGAAGATTCATGAGGTAAAATTTACAGACAATTTCCTCCCAGGTACGCATTTACAAGTTCATTTTCCATTTTCCTTAATTTATCTTCTGATTCTTGTCCTATTTCATCTGCAGGTTTCCATTTATTTTCAAAACTTGAAGTAGGCAACAAACCCATTTTAAATTTGCAAGAAGTTCAGAGAAATTTTATTTATGATTCATTATAATTTGAGCATTCTTTAACTTTGCTTTCATTCATTAGAAAACCCAATCGACATTTAAAACACTATCGGAAAATTCATATCGGAACATTTCATATCCCCGATACTGCAAAATTCATACATCTTCGATGTTCCTTTTCGTTCGTTCTCCATTAGAGTGACTTTACCAATATTGTGATGTTCACATAATTTTGGACCCGATATGAAATTCAAAATAAGTTCATAAGAAATATCGCGTCCATTCAATTGCAATAATGACAGGGGCATAATTTTAAAAAGCACCGATGTCTCAGATCTGATATAATATTAAACTTTCATAATAAATTTATCGGTCTCATTCTTCATCGCATATCGGTGTATCATGTTGTATTACATCTTGTACTTAATTTTTTCGATCGCCGAAAGCTACGTCATCCATCACATCGCCATTATCGCAAGAATCATATTGGAATTTCGGATTTGACTATTGTCCTATATTCCGATATGTCGATATCGCAATCGCTTCATCGCATTTTTATTCATGGTCATGTCACTATTATGAATCTGCGACATGTGATGTGCGATGTGTGATGTGAAATATACGATGTGTGATATGCGAAGTATAAAGCATGATGCGACTATTCCCCGATTCTTGATATAACGATTATTCAATGTCGCAATCCCTCCATCTAATTGCATATATTCTCATTGCATGTTCTCATATCGCAAATTTTCCATTGTAACTTCTGATGCAATAGAATCCAATGCATGCCTCTATGCCATTGACATTTAATCGATATATGGCATATACACAAAGGTGAAATTTTGCAAAATTGGACTTTAAGCATAGTGAAAAAACATGCAATGTGAATCATTCGATAAGGCATTATCCTGTATGAGAGATTTCAAAAGAAATTTTGGGTAACCACTATGGTACTAAATCAATTGATGACAAATTTGCAGTATATTTAAATCAGTTCGATTTCTCATATATTTTAGTTTTAAATACTTCCATAATTAAATATGAAATTCAAGACCTCTCTATTTTTAAATTTCATTATGTTAAATTTGGTCTTAACTCTGGACAATTTATAAAAATCATAGAGTTTATATGAGGCTTATAATATTTTGAGAACATTCATCAATGCATATTCTCATTCTCATTTCTGATGCATTTGTTTTAATTCCCTTGAACACAAAGCATTCCTTTTTTACATTTTATTGCTTTCTTTAGTTTAAATAAAATAAATAATGATTTTGGGTTATATAATTTTGGTTAGTTTGACTTCTTCATGTTTTTAATGTTAACTAAAAGAAGAAGTCAGCTAGTATTGGAGAAACTGATACCTTTCAGTTAAGATCAAATGCAATTATCCAATGGTAAGATTCATGTACCCATTTTCATTAATTTCCATTTCATTACTTTAGCTTCAGTTTTGTTTTTTAAATTATGTTGATATTTAAATCTGTTTTGCAGCTCTGCATAAAAGCTTTCAATCATCTTCCAGATCATATTTTGAAAGTCCTATACTCTTCTCCTGGTTTTATTTCAAGAAGAAGCAATAAGCTTCATTGAAACAACTACACTAGGAAGTTTCTGAACCTTTATATTGTTTCTTTAAGAATTCCTTTTATTAGAAAATAATTAAGATGATGCTTTGAAACAAGAAGATTGACATCAGACAGAAAGTTTTCATTGTGGCTGAATTTTATCATCACTGCTATCTAAAGTCTAAAACATTTACAACCCTACAAGGCATAATTCATCTGAATCTCGACATAAGAGGGAATAATTACATGATTATTTTCCTTTACTTCATTTTGTTGATACATTGGTATAAACATTCTTGTTACAGTTTGTGTTTCAAAATTAAGATTTTCCTTTCCACTTTTAAATTTCTTCATTTTTATTTTTGATTGCTGATTTTCTTTTCCCACTTTAGCTTCAAAATTATTTTCCTTTGGTTTTCAGTTTTAATTTTTGTGACTCTGTCATGATTTATATGGAAGGCTTTCTTATTACCTAATTATGGTCGGCATACATAGGGAAAAAATTGTTAATAGTTTACTATTAGATTTTTCTTAAAATCTCTTAATAAGGTTTGTTTTTCTTATTATAAAGGTAGAAATATTTAGGGAAGAGATTACAAAACAAGACAAATTGACAAAGTATCATAAGATCTGCGAAATTTCTTTTTCATCAAAATTGTAATTATTTTGAGATTTCAATATTTTATTAAGATCTTTCAAAATTCTATTATCAATCAAGAAAAGTTATTTTTAACCAATTAAAGACACTTTACAGAAAAGCACTTTTAACTTTGAAATTGTCATTCTAAACTCTTAAGGAGTCAATGATTCTCCCTTTTCAAAATAGTTTTATTTTTCTAGAGTGTAATCCAAAAATATATTTAAACTTAAAAGATAAGAGGTCTCATCACGAGCCTACTTACCATGATCATAGGGGAAAAATAAGCTGACATTACCAGCACTGCTAAACAAACCAGGGTAATGGCTTATGATTGAAAACAATTATAAGACAAGGGGTCTTATCACGAGCCAACTTGTTCAGTCCAATTATAACTAGTGAATGGCATTGTCAACTATCTGGCTACCAAACCAGGACAATGGAATTTAAGAAATACAAAAAAATAAAAGATAAACATATATAAATAGATTTATCTTTAGGTCAATAATTCTTAAATAGATGGGATTCTGAATCATTCATGATTAAAAGGTAACCCTGTTGAGACTATAGATGTTTGTTGGCAACAGTGGCTCTACCTGTGACAAATGAGTACATTTTAAAAGCTAAGCTGTAAAGTGACCCCTGCTTTATCTCTACAACTAATTAAGGACTAATATAGAGTTATGAAATATTTTAATTTATGAAGAATTTTAAGAAAATTACAGTAAGATGATTCTTGCTTTTATTCAGACTATTGACCCCTGCTTTATCTCTACAACTAATTAAGGACTGATATAGAGTTATGAAATATTTTAATTTATGAAGAATTTTAAGAAAATTACAGTAATATGATTCTTGCTTTTATTCAGACTATTGAACCTAGTCAAGCATTCCAAAAATAATTTTCTCTTCTTTAATTATTTCTACTTTAATTTTAGGAAAATATCATTCATATCAAATAGAGATAACTGGTTCTTCTCCCGTATGTCGCAATTTTTGTGGTAAAACACAACCCCCACACATTTTGACTTGTTCACTTCAAATAATGAGGACTCTTTCTAAATTTTTTTTGGCTAAACGTCTTTTAGAAATTTTTTTATTAAGTTGATTATCCCACGATTTTGTTAATTTTTCATTTTCTTTGGATTCTTGTTTTGATTGCTTTGTTAAAATCAATTTTTCATAAGCTTTCCATTGATACTTGTTTCACCTCATTTGGTCAACTGGTTTGTAAATGGCACTGCTTTTGAAGTCTAATCATTTACGTTGCGTGGGTTAAAAATGCGTAAAATGTAAAATATTCCATTTTTGTAATTAAATTAGTTCAATAATGCATTTGTTTTAAATATTAACCTTCAGTTAGTTATTACTAATAGTTTTTATTTTTTTTTACTTATACAACCAAATCATGAAGCATCGGGATTTCAGTGATTTACTCCAATTTTCAAATAAATTACTAATCTCGAAAATCCAAAATGCCAAAGTGGCTGTAGTTTATTTTTATTTATTAATATCAAAGTGGTTGTAGTTTATATAGGCAAATCATCCCTTAGATGATTTCATAACTTAACATCATTAAAATGAAACCAAAACAAAAAAACTATTATTTAATATTAAATTTTAAATTAAATAAATAAATTATTATATTAAATATAATTAATTAAATTAAATTAAAATTTAAATATATATTTAAAAAAAAATTAATTGGAATATCGCATTGTGAAATTTCAATAGATGCATCTCTATGAAACCCTGATGACCTTCATTCCCCAATCACCGAAGTCAAAGGGCATTACTTATTCATTTCAGTTAAAAAAGATACTCATACATTAGTGGAGTAGTGGAGTGTTAGTTTAGTTTTAAATTTAATATTTGATTTAATATTTAATATTTAAATAATTAATTTTAAATTAATTAAATTAATTAATATATAGAATATAATTAATTAAATTAAATTATAATTTAAGTAAGAGGGGATTACACAGTTCATTATATTAGATATCATTTTTGGGATTCAACTGCGTTAATTTAGTCATTCATCTATGACCATTTTCATGAGAGGTAGTACTAACCAATTAATTTCTCATGATTTTTGAATAGTCCACTTAGCACTCATTGCATCGAGTGATGCTCATAGGGGTGAAGAAGTGGGATTGAAACTAGTGAAATGAATCCCTTAGCGTCAATCATCACTTGCGGGGCTTGCACCCGGTAACGAGGACTTCCCGGGAGGTCACCCATCCCAGAACTCCTCTGGCTTAAGCACGCTTAACTGTGGAGTTTTCCCCACAATCAAGCCCACTTAGCTTGCTACCCCATTTGCAAAACCTTAGCAACTATTGTGCCTCATGAACCATTCAAGAAGAGATCCCTTTACTCTTAGTATTAATTAATAACTAAATTATAATTAGTTATTAATTAGATTAAATAGTTTATAAATAGTTAATTATATATTAGTTAGTTAGATTAATATTAATTAATAAATAGTTTATTTAATAATTAATTTAATTTATAATTAACAATTAATTTATAATTAATTATTAGATAATTATAGTCCAATTTATGATTAGATTTTTAATTAAAATTCTGATTTTTAGCCCAGCGACAGAATTTCTAGAGTTATGCCAGATTTGACTTATCAACTTTGGAGGCTCATAGATTGAGTTTTACTTGGCCAAATGAGGCTCAGGATGGCTCATTAGAAAGATAAAATCAAGGAGAACATTTTTGAGGAGGTTTCACTAGCAGATTTAGTCATTTATTGGGTCTAAAAACAGACATAATATCAAGATCCAAATTTCTAAAAAAAATCAATTTTTTGAGTTTTATTTTCTTCATTTTCATTTGCCCAAGCCTCTTCTAAGTGAAAATTCGTTCATCAATAATATCCTTGGCCAATTAAATCATCACAGAAATTAATAGAAAGATTGAATTTCTTTTCCAATTATTTATTTAATTAAATTTGATTGGATTTATTTTAAATGCTAGAAATGACATCTTGATTGTTGCATATTAATTTATTTTGATTTCTCTTTGCAAGAAAGTAGTAGAAGATATATGGAGAAAAATATCTCAATCAATGAGAATGCTCCAGCAATTAAATATTGGAATTTTGAGAAAATAAAATTGGATTGGGCAGATTTTTCTTCAACAAACTCTCCTCTCAAAAATACCTTTGGAGATATTATAAATGGCAGATGGCAGAATGTAAAAGGTGCATGCTCTCTACAATTTTGGACTTCTAAAAGCACTTCTGCAATAGGAATTTAGAGTTATAGGAGGGAGGAGAGAAAATTTCAGATCTGAACATTATTGAGGGTTTTTCCTTTGTATCTTGAATTATGTATGATGGGCAGAGTTTGCACTTTTGAAGTTCTAGTTTTGAAAGTAGAAATTCAAGCAATGTAAAGGATTGTTGGAGACCAGGATCAGAGAAATAGATTCAATAAATTGGTATTTTTGATACTACTGTTTCAAATACCAGTTTCATTTTTATGATAATAAAATGTGTGTCATTTTATTCATGTTTGTGAACTTCTATTGATATGGGTAATTTGTTTCAATATTATTATGTATCTCTACTCTTATGGATTAAACTCTAATTTCTGAGTAACTATTTACTCAGAAATCTGTCTTATAAAACTAATTTATTAAATGATGATATGTTGTGAAATATTACCACATATTATTGTTTAATTATTGGGTTTACTGATTTGACAATCAATATCATTTTTGTGAATTAGTTCTTGAGTGTTGTTGATTTATTATTTCAGTTAAAAGGTCTCAATAGGATTTGTTTCGGTATTCACAAATGTAAGCTAATTGAATTACTTTGTTAGCTTGACATTAACTAAAAGCCAGACATATTTAAATCCTTATCATTTAATTCTCTTGCTCTTAGTTGGGTTAGATCTATATCTACCGAATTAAGATAGCATTAAGATTAGTTTCTTTTGCTTGTATTATAGAATAAGTTTTCATTTAGATTAAGTTCTACATTCTTTTAAGTCCTCTTTTCAAAGAGGACAAATTTTGGTTGTGGCTTGGCTGAACCCAAATTAGCTTAAGGGTCATTCTCTTGCCCGATCAGCAAAAAAAAGTGATCTGATATCTCTGTCTATTGGTAGTTAAATATACATTTTAAACCAATATCGATAGGTAAAAGGTAACTTGACCTAGTTAAACCAGTCAGAGCCACTACTCTAAACGGAAAAGGAGCTGCTTTAAGGTTTGGACCGGGTGGTTATCCCCCAATGTTATTACAACGATTTTCGAGGCTTTAACACAACCCCAGATTCTGAGCCAATTTTTCAGGGCCAGGTCTGAGGCAACTTCCCAAAACTTCATAAAACTCCCATAAGTGAATAATAACAATGGAACATAGCTAATAATGCAATCATTTCCATAATTAATTTATCTAAACTCTGCTAACCATGACATTTGTTTCATCAAACATGTCACAAATATATAATATACAAGTCATAACAACATATCTGAGCATAGGAGTCTCATACTTATCTGTGATTCACAAAGAAGCATTGATGCCTTATTATAATAGCTGAATTTTTGTCTATTAAGTAATATATTCATTGATTGTTCATTTTCAAATCAAAACATGATGAAATCCATACATCAAGTCTATCATAAACCATGCTCATAATAATCGTATAACCAACAGAAATAACAAGGATATCTTGACATCCAACAAGAAAATGCATCGCATACTAGTGTGGGATTCCAGGTCACAAATGAGTGAGGAATTTAGTGACACATTAGTGCTAATGTGGGCGACCGATTTTTAAATAAATTGGAAAATAAATTGTAATATTATCTCATAAATTTTTTTAATAGTTAACTAAGTGTGATAGACTTAGTTAGCTCAAGAATTTAGAGTTGAGGGTCAAAGGATAAGCCTGTAGACTGATTCTATTATTTACAGGGTCCAGTTGTAGCTGTATCACTAGTGTGGTGTGGGTTCAATTAGTTAACTCAAATTAAATGAGTTAAAATCATTTTAACTAGGTCTAACTGAATAATGAGCTAGTGGAAGATCAAGTGAATTAAAATAGATTTAATTCACAAGTAGTGATGTACCAAGTAGCTAATGATCCACTATTAATAGGTGCATGCATGTCAATTGTAATGACGACCCAGTTCAGACAATGTTAAAGGAAAGTAAACTATTACTTGTATTATTAGCAAACTGTCGAGATGCAGTTATAAAGTGACAGGAAGCCCATGATCGATTGCGTAGTCAAGGAACATTGGAATTCCTATTTAATAGGAATTATTTTGCCTATGGATTGAGTGAGTAAGGAAGGTTGAAGGTGGGCATGAAATTGGCTATGTATTGGTCCAATTTTTCCTAGATCAATGTGAAATAATTGTTAGAGTGTATGAGTTTGTGGTGAGCACAAATGTAGTGTATTGTTTCATGATTCTTTGGTTGATTATACAATAAATATGGAGGGGTTTTGAGTAGTTTCTTTCCCCAGGAAAATCTTGTGTTGTGCGTTTGATTTAATTCTTTCTCTTACTTTCACGTGATTGAGTGATCATGATTTATATTCCGCAAATATTTTAGAAATATCTAGTATCTTGTTTTAGTACATTGCGTGATCGGATTGAATCCATTGGTGTAATTTCCACTCAGAAATATTCAACACATTATATAATAATTTGAAAAAGCAACGAACCATTTCTTCCTTTATCTTATGTCTATTTATAATTTTACAATAGATCTACTAGCAAGGCTTAGACATTCGAATTCCTTTCATAACAACTTAACATAAAAAAGATAAGAGGGAGAATAAGTAGATTGTTTGATATTTTTAGCCATTTACAATCATAACAAAACTATGATGGAATTAATCAAACACCAGTGCCCTCATATGTTTGAGAGGTTATTATTTGCTTAAAATCCCTTTCAGTGTGTGTGAGTTTCAACCACTTTCCAAAATACTCAATAAAATTATAAGAAAATCACTTGAGCTTAAGATGCATCTGGTCATATGCTTGTCACGATCCAAGTGATGATTCCAGCGCTAGCATCTTTTGGGGTTTCTGCCAGGAGACGGATTTCTTGAAACGAAGTACTCTCCCAAGTTTTATGTTTTATTGTTGATGATCAATTCTTGACGGTGAACAACAATTGGCGACTTGAAGAAGATTGTGATATTTCACCTGGCGACTCCATGAAAAAAAATCCAGTGGAGGCTCCATAGTTTCAGAATGTCGAAAGCCTTTGTTTCCATCTTAGCTCAAATGTTTTCTCCTTTAAAATTTTTGGCAATTCATGGTTTTCCTAATCTGGTGCCTTCTACAGATGAATGGAAACATCATATTTTAAGGTTTCGAGGAGATAAATATGAACATCCTGCTAATTACCTAATTGCATTTCATGAACTTATGCACTTGCTGGATGTGTTTCATGAAGATGTCCTCATGAAAATATTTGTGTTTTCACTTGATGGAGATGCGGTCCTTACGTGTTGGTACTATTTCTTCTTTAAGGGAATTTCATGAAATTTTTCATCATTATTGTAAAGGACTATATTCATTTGAGTTGTTGCTTGATAACTATTGTGAAGAATTTGAGTGTTATGTTCATAAAGATAAAATAGAGTCTTCTAGTGGTGTTATGGAAAAATTTTATGAAGGGTTTGAAAAAGGTATGGATCAAGATCAAATTCATACGGATCCAATTCTTCCTAGTACTCAGGATGAAAAAACTAACCAACACAATGTTCTTCCTTTGGAACCTGATATATTACTGCCATTTAGTTTTGTTGTTTTAAGTGCCTCTACTGAGTTTTTTGTCCAAGAAAGTAATCAACAACTTAAAGAAGGCCTTGTTTCCCTTAAATTTAATGAAACATATGAAATTAATGAGTTGTTGCGAGGACAAGAGCAACCCATGTTTATTAACATAGCATATTTTAAACAACAACAAGTTGGTCTTTTGGATCAGCTAGACATTCCTCATATGTTTCATGATCCGGTTGTTGATTGGATGGATTCATTTTCAGCATGGGTCTCTAATATAACAACGGTTTAAATGACACACACGGTTTATAGAATTAAGTGTAGGTTTCTAGTCTGTCTCTTGCTGCATATATTATATGCCTTGCGGGTCTTTTCAAATAGTTCGATGAAATAATTTATCTCCATTGGTCAAATGATTTTATGGTTGCATTGGAAACCAAGTTATACTTGATTAGGAAATTTTTAAACTGATTAGGAGTAGGAGGATGAATAAGCTCACTTCTCGAGTATTTGTTTTCAGTTTTATATTGCAGTTTGATTTCCATATTTCAGTCATGTTGAAATAAATTGTAGAAGATTGAAAGCTAGTTTATGACTCCATTACCCAATGGCTAGGCATGCTAGCCTTTTTGAGTTAATGAGCAGAATTGTTGGTTGGAGAAATCAAGGCTGGACAAGGCATTGGAACTATAGTCCTTGAAGCCTCATAGGGAGGACTTCATCCCCAAGAGAAGCCACTGTTAGCACTGCAATTTAAAAAAAAAAAAATCGAAGTCTGGTCATCATTCTCCAAGGAATCAATCTACCTTTTTAGTGCAGTTGAAAGAAGGAAGTGTTGTTTTCAAAGTGTAATGGTGAGAAAATTTCATTTCTGCCTTCATTCATTTTATTTTCCCTCTTTTACCTTTCATTTAAAAAAAAAAAAAAACTCAAATTCTAGTGATTCGTTTCTTTCAAAACCCCTTTTTAACTATTAAAATTCAATTTTTATAGTTAAAAAGAAGCTCCGCCCACCCACTAATAGCCATATCATATTTCATTTTAAACTTACCACATATTTATTTTACTGCAGCTCTACTCACTCCACAACAAACCTTTTAAATATATCATATATTATATATGTGATATCACTTACAATAGTTAATAACATTGTGGACCCCTTACGCTTTCATCGGAATCGGCTTATCATAGTTTCAACTTTCATTCACGTTGAAATTACCATCTGCCCCTAAACCCCTGATGCGATATCACTTATCACTATCACACAATCACACTTGCTCCTAGAACCTACCTTACCGTTATCGTGCAATCACTTATCGCTATTGCTATTTCACAATCAGTATATCGCAAAAATCCTTGCCACCTTCACTTGCAACTTCATAAATTTCTCAATGCGATAATGGTGGGACCCATATTTACCTTTAATATGCCTCAAATACATTATAAACCCTTTTTATTATGATTCAAGCGTCTTTATATCATATTACCATGACTTAACAAAATATTAACTTTCTGCTTTTAAAATTCTTTAAGTGGGACCTTTCCTTGTCACGTCACCTTCCATATCACATATCGCAATTTCTATTGTCATTCATTCATGTTACCTGCCCCATTTCCCCGATCCCTGATATGAAATAAGTTTTCCTATCCCCAGAATGCGATATAACCTTTGATCCCCGAAATGTGATAAGTCTCGAAAGCCCCGAAATGCGATAAGTCTACATTCCCGAAATACCATAAAGTTTGACCATCGATATGCAATAAGTTTGACTCCCTGATTTTCTATATCGCAAATCGCAAAACACAAAGTCCATTTTCTACATCAATTCTCTCTTCTCCCGATTGCTATATAAAGTGGGACCACCCCTCCCTGCCACATCATCACCCCCATCGAAAATCGCATTCCCTCCTGCTTGTTTCATATGTTTAAATGTTCCAACCCAATATGCGGTTGTGATATATGTATAAAGGTTTTTCTCCTCTTGCTCATCATTTATTTAATAGTCTCTCCCATTAATAAAATGAAACTCTGTTATCTATTTTAATTCACCTCCATAACCTGTTAAACCTCCATATTTGTCACTCCCCTTTTATTTCTCTTACTGGCCCACAATTCAACGTGTCTCCTTTTCATATATTTCACGTGTCCAGTCCTTTTTTTTTAAACCTATCTATACGGGTTTTTCCAGTCTAACACTCTTTCTGCGTTTATTTCAAAACCCTATAAGGACAAACAAGAAACCAAAGGAAAGGAACAGCGACAGATTTTCTCTGAAAAATATTTCTACCATTACTCTCAGCACCAGCATGTTTCCACAAAGCACCAGGCAGCATTCAAGGAGGAATCACAGGCTTACAAAAAAACTAGCAGCAAAGATTTTAAAGATTTGACACCTATCAACAAACAACAACATCTTCTTAAATCTCAAAGATAGTTTTTCGATATGATTAATTCCATCAGAGTTCTATTAGGATTGTAAATGGATAAAAACAACAGACAATATACTTTTTCTCCTTCTTATCTATTTTTTTTAAGTTGTTATGAAAGGAATCTGAAGGTCTAAGCCTTGTTGGCAGATCTATTGTAAAGTTATAAATAGACAGAAGATAAAGGAAGAAAGGGGTTCATTGGTTGTTAATAGTATTATACACTATGTCAAATATTTATAAGTGGATAATATATCCCGATGCACTCTTGAGGACTCACAAACTGTGTGGTGTGTGTATTATTTTCCCTTTTGTTTTTACATACTTTATCTATCTTTAGATATTTATCATAAAATTTCTATATTATGTTTTTATAAGTCTTGTGAACCCATATAGATCTGTTTTTGTAAGTCTTGTTCCAAGCTTTCCTGATTCAGTATGAGTTGAAGATTTTTCATAAGCATTCCTTGAGGAGGAATTAAACCCTGTTTCATGTTTTAGAAGTCTTTTGATCTAGCATGCATGTTAATATGTTTTTGTCAGACTTGATTCATCAAGAATTCCTGATTCATGAGGCCATGTTAGTCAGAGGCATTCCTTATAATGGGATTCTTAAAATGTAGAGTGAGATTATTTTTAGTCTTTTAAAATCATTATTTCACTATACATTTTAAATATATAATTAGCGTTACCTTTTCCTCTTAGCAGTGCGATCCTGTTTTACATATCCACTATTTATGTTCCATTATTTTAACCATCGAGCTACAAACTAAATTTTTATACCACATCATACACCTGTGCCCTCATATGTGTGAGAGATTATTATTTGCTAAAAATACCTTTCAATCCATGTGAGTTTCAACCACTTTCGAAAAAAAATCAATCAGATTATAATAAAATACCTTCAGCTTAAGATGTGTCTATTCAAGCGCTTGTCACAATCCAAGTGTTGATTCCAGCACTAACAGAATCCATTGGTGTAATTTATACATGGTATCAGAGTTGTGTTAGAGATTTTATACATGGTATAAGAGCCCCAGGAATCACAATAGTGAAGAATAAATTGAGTTTGTGTTGAACAATATTCAAAATTGCAGAAACTTTCTTTGGAGCTAGAAGCCGAACAAGATTTATTTCAATGGCTTGAGACTCGAATATGCACTCGTGGGTAGTTCAAATTATATTACATGGAAGGATAGGATGGAGGCAATGTTGGATGACAATGGGTTGAAGGAATTCATAGATAATGATATTCCTTAGCCCGCAGCAGTAGATGCCCAACTTCTTGATGCATGGAAAAAGAAGGTAGCAAAGGCGAGTAGGAAATTATTTGAGGGAGTTCGAGATGATATTGTCTCAAGTCTCCATGGAAAGGAAAATCAATTTTCTATGTGTAAGGCCTTGAAAGATATTTTTCAAAGCATTAGTGACCACATAATATTGGCACTCAAGGAAACGCTCAGAAAAATAAAAATGGAGAAGGGGGGCACAATCCAAAATTACTTGACCAAGTTCACTCAATGTCGAGATAAGCTTGGAAGTGTTGGTATTACTTTATCTGAAGATGAGTTGGTGAGCCTAGCACTTATAGGCCTTCAGAAGAGCTCGCATGGTTACTAGGACTCTGTGAATGGGATGGAAAAGTTACTAGAGTGGGAGTGACTATGGTAGATTTTGTACAAGAAGAGTTCCTGTGGAATACTAGGGATGGATCCTCATCCAAGAATGATATTGAGAAAAATTATGCCTTCGATGGTAAGGAAAATACGGGGAAGGGGAAGAAGTACAATTCCAAATCTGAGACAGGCGACGAAGGCAAGAAGCATGACATGTCAAAGGTGAAAAATTTTCATTGTCATGATCATGGACACTATGCCACAAATTGTCCACAAATGAAGAATAACAACGAGAATTCTCATGGAGCTGCAGCGGGTGAAGCTTTGGACTCACAGTTTGAGTTGGAATTATCTCTCATCACATGCATGGTGTCAAATGTGATGGAATATATGTGGTACTTGGATAGTGGAGCATCTTTCCACATGATGGGAAACATAGAACTCTTTAGTGGCTTGGAGGAGAAGGATCTTCAGATGCACATCGAGATGGGTGATGACAAGGGGTATAGTGGTACCGGGATTGGTACAATTAATTTCTAGAGACAGTCATGGAAACCTTTCATATTAAAATATGGCATGCATATTCCAAGCTTGGAAAAAAATTTAGTTTCAGTTGCTATGTTGGAGGATCTTGGATATGGTGTGGTTTTCAGTGAAGGAAAGGCATCACTTTGTCACAAATCCATAGGAAACGTAAAGAATATTGGCGTTCATGTGAATAACCTCTACAAACTTGATGTATATGGTTGCGTAGAATTGAGAAGTAAATTAAGGAAGGTGGTGAGCCGAGATATAGGTGAGTAATGGAAGGGGAGATTGGGCCATCTACACTACAGTGCTTTAAGGATCATGCAACATATTTCTATAGGTATTCTAAATGGTACTCTTGCGTAGATAGAGACATGCAAGGCATGCATTGTCACTAAATTTTTACTGATGGGCTACTTCACTAGTCAACCTAAAGTAACTATTTCAAACCTACTTCTAGCTTAAAATTAGCCTTTTCAGCTTGAGAGGGTTCTCTTGGAGATATAGAATGATATTGTCTAAATGAAGTTCAACAAATGGCTAAATATAAAATATCATTTTAATTGTGCTTTTATGAAGGTGAGAGATGTTGATAAATCACTACCATTGGGAAGATGGAGTCAGTGAAAAGAAATCATTGACATATGAACTACTCCTATGGGAGCTGAGGCATATAGATGTTCTAATGAAAATATAAAATTCACAACAGTCTAAGTGTTTGAAGGAAGTTATAGAATCTCATACATGAATTTTTAGTAATCAAACATCAGAATGCTAAAGATAAAATTGCAAAATACATAAGACAACTACTCATCAGATCATAAATGAATCTCAAGTGCAAAAAAACCAATTGCCACTATATATTACTGATGAGAAGTTTTTGCAATAGTGGGTCTATATTCAACATCAATCAACCTTTTCTAACTCTAAAACTCTCTCATTTATAGAGTGAGGACTCATAAAAATGATTTTCCACCTTTATAGCTTTGAATTCCCACCTCAGAGACTTATTTCATGTAGGATTACGTCACTTGGAGACTTCCTAGGGATATTTCTATTTTGCAGGGTTTGAATACAAAAAGGACTCTTATTTCATTAAATAACTAAAAAAATCCATTTAAAAACCCTTATCAACTGCAACCAACTATGTTTTTGAGTGTACTAGAGTTCTGATTTGTCATTATGCCTCGTGGATGCTGAGCTGGACCTCCTCCAAGTCGAATTTTAAAATTCTTTCATAAATCCGGTTAGTGTAATTTCAAAAAAATAAGCCTCAAATATGAGTGCATAATTTCAAAACCCTGATGGATATATAGAAACAGAGAGAGAATTTTTGTAGATGGGCTTGTGCTTAATAAAAATCTCCTTCAGATTTTCAAAAAATATTTTTCATTTGGTTAGAAATTAAACTTGAATTTGACTTCTAAAACAGTCATGTACAGGAAATTTCAAGAGAATTCGTAGCATTTTCCATTTGGAAATTCTTGCAACTATTTTGATTTCTCTAACTATTGGAGGGTCTTCCTTGGGTCTAATAAGCTAAAAACATGCCTCTAACACCCTCTTCCATATATTTTTTAAAGGATTTTTAGCTTAAGGAAACCTACATTGATTTGTAGCGAAAACTCAGCCTCAAGCCTAGAGCATGTTACGAACTCACCTAGTTTGGTAGATTTTTTGTAATTTCTTCTTCTTTGAAAAAAAATCATATTTTCAGCCTGAATATGTCTGGTGATGATAGCTTAAGAAAAAAAGTGACCAAAAATTTGTGGCTTACCATGTTTAACATCAACATCTTTCATAATCACTTTAAGACCCTTTTTCTTTAATTCATCTTGTAGCATTTCTATCAAACCAAAATGACATGTTGAGGTGTTTAATACTAATTAACTAGAGTTAGGACCTTGAAATAATTCAGGTTGAGATGGTCAGTTTTCCAATTGATGAGCTGGCATGCTTTGTTGCCTTGATGATTTGTCATACACATGAAGTTTGACGGTTGAGCTTCCCCCTTAATCAAATGGCCCAATGACATTTATTGAACTCATTTGATGATTCTATTACCAAATTACATGCCTTGAATGCATAAAAAAGATCACAAACTCATAAGGCTGGAAAAAAAGAGCATTAGGTAAGTTCGTAGTGAATTCTGACTGTTTTACACTCATTTCGCTACGAACTTGAGTAAAAATGTCAAATTTACTTTGATGACCAGATTTGCTCATGCATGAGATATTTTTGGATTTTTCATTGACATTGAATCCTATCACACGAATTATGACCATTAAGACTCCTCACATATGTGCATTTTTTGAAAATTATAAATTCAAAAGACCCTATTCAACTCTAATTGACTGAACCTAATTAACTTAAGGCCAACTAAATTTTATCATGGATAACAGGATGTACAATGGGAAGTATACTAAAGCCACTTTTCATGAGAAGGAGAACTGAGTAGCGGCAATCCTTGAGAGATTTCAATCAGACATGTGTGGATCATTCTCTATAGCTTCCATAACAAAGCACAGGTATTATGTGATTTTTGTTGATGATATTTCTAGAAAGTTTTGGATCTTCTTTTCACAGAATAAAGATCAGACGTTCTCCAAGTTTTGTGAGTTCAAAGCACTGGTAGAGAAAGATATATGGAAGAAGGTGAAGGCTCTAAGGAGTGAAAATGGTGGTGAGTATATCTTTAATGAATTCAAGAACTTCTGCACCAAAAAAGGAATACAAAGGGAATTGATTGCACCTCATAACCCAAAATCGAATGGAGTTGTAGAAAGAAATACCAGAAAAATGATGGGAGAAGCATGAGGTATGTTACATGATGAGGGCCTAACATTGCATTTGTGGGCAGAGGAATGCAACACAAGGGTATTTGTGCAGAACTGTAGTCCTCATCATATACTTGACATGAGTACATGAGAGGAGGACTTTTTAGGAAATAAATCAGATGTGTCATATTTTAAAAGTTTTGGCTCATATGTCTATTTCCATGTAACCAAAGATGCTAGGAAGAATCTAGAACCAACAAAATAGGTTGGGATATATATGGGGTACACTGATACTCCCCACAACTATCATGTTTATTTATCCGCTAACATGATGCCAATTGTCAGGAGAGATGTTAAATTTTATAAGGATAAATCCATGTGATTGTCCCTTAAGAGGAAGATTGAATTGCATACAGAAAAGGAACACTTAGTTGCAAAGGACGAACCTCGGGATGTGGAGCAGTCACAAGTAGAGGATCATGGAGTGGCAGAAACCACTCATGCAAACCCTTCCACCAAAAATGATAGGAAGCACACTATAGAGGCTGACAAATTGATGCTAGATGTGACAAAGCATGTAGGTACACCTACATCACATCGCAGGAAGAGAAGTCCCCAAACAGGTACACTAGATACATGGATCTTGTGAGTGAGTGTGTTGTGACAAAACCATCCTCTTTTGAAGAAGCAATGAAACAACCAACATGGGTTGATGCCATGGTGGAGGAGTTTTTGAAGGATGGAAAGTGATTTCCTCAACATTAGGGATTCCACCTATTTAGGAGCTTAAAAAAAATCCTTTTCTGTTGAAAATGGTGGGTTTGACTAGGGATAAAGGGACTAGTTTCCCATATAAAGAGAGTTTATATAACAAGATAAATGAAATCAACACTATCGGGGTGATTTATTCTAATGATAACATAAATTAAAACTAGTCTAACTACTGCCCAGGATTGGATTCAAGTATATGATTAAGGAATAAAATTTCACAAGCATGGAATAATATAGATCATCGCATACTTAATGATTATAAGCACATTTAATAAATTAAATCAATTTAACTGATTTAGTTGATGAAGAACATTAATCACATTTAATATCTCTAAGTCTCACATGTAACATCATATCATTCAGAATATTATATCAATAGTAATAAGAAAATATATCACTTCAATGCTTATCAGAATGAAACTAATAGAAAGAATAATTTTGCTACAATCTCAGAGACATAAAACAATTAATACATAGACAATAGTATTCATTGCATCATACCTTTAGATTTGAAAAGATAATTTCATGGTTCACATTTTCAAGTAGATAATTTTCATTCAAACAGTAGTGTGAGTTCCAAAAGCAATCGTCTCAAAATTCTGAACCCCTTTCAAAATGCATGAAAGGAGTTTAAAAACTAATTAATATTACAAAATAGAAGACTTGTAAAATAAGTCTTCTAATATTACTCTAAACTATAAAACTATAAACTAGGAAAATAAAATTTTGAAGTTGTAATAGTCTATGATTGTTTCCTGGATTCATTGTCTAGATAGTCTTTGAGTTGGCATGCTTTGATCATATGTTCGAGTTGGGGGGGACGAATTGGATGCATTCTCATCTGGCCTATGAATACTACATCATTTAGTGTGGGAAGAATTTGAGCTACTGTGTTGGAGAGGCACCTGAATATTATCAATTGGTTATGAGGTTTAATCAACAAGTACCAGTAAATCTCTATATTTAACCTTGTCAGATTTTCTATGTCAAGATATTTCCTATTTGATGCCTCTTACTAGGATTTTTTTACGAAACTAATTTATGGTAGAGTGTCGTTTGATGCTTCATGAATAAGGTTGGCTTGTAGAAAAGAATATTTTCTATACTCATAGATGTTGGAAGATAAATTATTAGCTCCCATAATAGCTAATTCAGTGCTCTTCATTTTAATATCCCAATCTCCAAATATTATATCTTTAATTGATTCTTCAAGACGAGGGAGATCGGTCGCTCTACCCTATGCAGTATCTTTCCAATCTATGTATTTTGACACTTTTTCATTAATTTATTCATAATAAGTTCTCAGATTGGAAATCTGAGTAATTAACCGATCATTGGTCTTAACTTGCTCTTGAATTTGATTATACTTCTAATGGAAAACTGCTTGATGTGTTTCCAGTAATGCTTCCAACTCTATTTATTATTTATTTACTTCATTGATTTCAAGATTTTATTGGAGCTTTTCAATCCTATACTACATTTCATGAATTACTTCATCCTTTTCTTTATTTATTTTTTCAATTTTGAGTTTGAGACATTCAAACTATTGTTGTATATTATTAATTAATGTTTGACTAAAGCTCCTTCTTGATTCTTTTCTTTTCATCAGAGAAAACTTTCTCCGTTTGAGCAATTTTCTGGTCCTTTTCTAAAATCAATGATTCAACCTCGGTTGCTTTATCAATTGTTGCATTTTCATAAGAACCTGCAAGTTGAGATAATCCATTAATCTCTTTCCCTGGAGATGATTGAGTCCTTTTAAAAGGACTCATATTAATGTTCAATCCATATGCAGATCAGGATATTCTCCCATCTTTCGTTTTTTCTTTGACCTTATCATGACAATTTTGTGCATCGAACCATAAAACATGTGCAGTGGTGGTATCTTTTCAAATTTTAGGACTATTTCAGTAGTCGGAAAAGCCAGAATGATTTCCATATCTTGAGCCCGTGTTTCCTTTGGTTTCTCCTCTGTATTACTGTTTCCTTCGATCTAGCTTTGCTCAAGAATAATATTGGAAACCTCTGCAGTGAATGATATTTCTCTTATTTCTTCCTTATTCTTAGAGTTATCAATATCAAAAAAAAAACATGCCGCATACTTAATTATCCTATATGATTCATGGAACTTGTAGCACCTATTATAGGCATGGTTTCTGACATAATGGAATTTTGAATGATAGGGGTATCAGTATCTGATAGTTATTTCTCAAATTAATCCCACTTTCGGATGAATCTATCATCTTGTTTTAACATTAGTGATTTCTTCTTCTTGAAATGGTATTGGTACTTGAGAAGTTATTGTAACTATACATGTTCTCCCTTCGTCTCTAGTTCATGAAACAAATAATCTGGTAAATGAGAATTTCTTTGTTCCTGATACACTTTGAATCTTAACGAATCTTTTGGACTAAGAATTTTATCTACTTTATGTTGAACTATTGAAAATTTGTGAATTGATTCAAACATATCATAAAATCTGTCAGGCTCGCTTGGAAATGCTCTTAGCTTCATTGAATTCATTATAACTTATATTAGGTAAAACTGGAAATTTGAAATGTTTTAATCGAACAATTTCAAGGCAGACATACTTGAAATTGTCTAGGGTATAGAAACCACAGGAAAAAAGGAAAATTTGGCCAAACCATGACGAACTGTTAGAAATTAATTTGGCAACCATTTGTCTCGTATATACAAGGGTATGAAATGACGATTGGAATAACTCCCAAAAATACAGATATATGTAAAATTATCTTTACCAAACCACCTACCTACATATTTGAGACTCTTATTTGTTTCAGGAGTGACTTTAGTGATTTTTCTTTCGAAAATGACTTGGAAGACCGAGAGCATTATGTCATTTCATATTTTGAACATGTGAGAATGATATCTTAACTCCCATAAGAAATATAACTGTACATAAATGGAGGTTTCAACTTCTATGGTCCATTTCCATCCTAATGATGAGAATCCAAAGGAAAAACAGACTGCGTCTAAGGTATAAGAGCTCATATAAAAAGGAGAGACTATATTGGGTGGGGCATTTGTATTTTTTCTATAAGCTATGATAAATCCGATCAAATTATCAGAAAGAATAATAGCCCAATCTAGAATATAACCATCAGAGGCTACTTCTATCAATGGTGTCCAATTTTCTTGAAATTTGGTTTTATTTACAGATCCAAAGAGACGACACATCATTTCATCTATTTGAGAGATTGGGCTTTTGGGATAGACGATTGAATACATACCCTTATTATCGTTCTTATGCCAGTTAGGATCATTTCTCCATTCTTTAATTACAGTTGAAAGATGGTCATTCTCATGCATGAACTCTTGATTGAATTGGGCGTCATATCTCTTCTACGGTTCCGTTAGTTTATAGATGTTCCTAAAATTTGATAGCCTAAGAGAGACTATAATAGTTCCGCTTCGAGTACCAAACTTTCTATCTTTGATATCTACATTTTCCAACATCCATTTCACTAAGTCAGTGTATGGCAACATTTTAGGATGAGCAAAAATTCTGTGAAGAATATAATTAGTAGTGTTTGTCCATGATTCTGAATCATTGGACAAAGTATCGTCGGCCACAGCTTTTCTGACCAGAATTACTTGCAGTTTCTCATTCTAAAACAACTGATAGATCCCTTCCCACCTTGAAGAACAAATTCCTAGGTTGCATGTAGTATCTGAGATTAGGGAGCCATTCCACTGTTTTCCTCTTGCTATATTACTGATAGTGATGGGGTGGCATATTTCCTTCGTGCTTTAATTAGCCCTTACATCCTTTTATGCCTAAGTGTTTGGATTTACCCTATCGAAAAGAAAACGAGAGAGGCTAAGTTGAAATCCCTTCGAACGATATTAAATGTCCTGTCAACTTAACTCATGCAAAATTGGAAATCATTGGTATTAATATTTGAAATAATTACAAATCCATTACAAACCTCGAGATCATAAAACACCTGAATTAAAATTAAATTGACAAGCATATGTTCATGTAATTTTGACAGATTTCATTATATCGGGATTAATTGGTCGACGATTTTGATTATTGGTGATTAATAATGCTTGAAGCCATCTTCGATATGTGAAGTGCAACATTGCGATGTTTTGATACGGGATGAGATATCAGCATATGTCAGATTATAGTTTGCGATATCGGCATCTGTTAAGTGATGGATTCGCTATTTCACATTTTGGCGTTTTGCAATTGTACATTCGCTACTTGGATTTTAGCAATGCCACATTTCAGAGATTCGTTGTTTGTGATTTCACTGATGCTTTCCCCCCGCTTATGTGCCTTTTCAGTTTGAGGGTTCCTTTTTAGGTGTTTTTCTTTGTTTAATAAAGCTTATTCTAATAGAAAACCTATCTTTAAGTTTTATTTCTAAAACAAAAATTAACCTACAAATTTTAAAGGGTCCCCATTATCCTTTCTAATCTATTTTACTTAGATAATGGGAAGTTGTTTTAGTAGTACAACAATTGGCGATACGCTGGATGAATCAAGAATCTATGATAAATCTTAATACTTAAAGACAATATTCTAGGAAATTTTATAAATAATTGAAATCTAAATTTGATATGGTAAATTCTAATCTAAATACCCTGGTTTTACTTGAAAATTTTCCTTTTTATTTTGTGAATGAAATTTCTCTTTAAATGAATCAAATATTAATAATTTGAAAAGATAAGTAGGAATTGAATCAGAGCTTAGCTTATTTGGTAAACTTATGAGTCACTAGTAGAGCCACTACTGCCAGCAAGCGTTTATAGCCTCGATAGGGTTACTATTTAACCAAAAATGAACTAGTATGCAATTCATAATATAATAGATATCTCCAAAGGTAATATGATTAATTATTTTCTTTGTAGATTTTTTCTCTCTTTTTTTTCCCACTTTAAAATCAGTATCCTAGTTTGGAGGCTAGAAGTGATAATTCCATTCATTGATTATAATAAATTTGAACAAGCTGACTCAGGATGAGATCCCTTGTCTCAAGCTTTTTATGCCATGAGCCATTATGTTGGTTTGGTAGCCAATTGATGATGTCAATTTTATTAGTTTCCTATGAACATGATGATTTGACTCGTGATGAGATCTCTTAACATTAAATTTTTTTTATATTTTTGAATTACACTTTGAAAAATATATCTAATATATAAATGAATGGGAACGTTGTCATTTTGATATTTATGAGCTTTTGGATGACCATTTGAGTAAAACATGCTAATACTTGAATAAAATTTCCCACTTTTTAAAAGAAACTTTTCGAACATGATCCATGTCAAAATAAATTTTCAAATGACATCAGTCAGAAGTATTCTATTTTCTAATCGCTATTTAAATCAAAATTTTCGAAAGAGATAGAGAATTAAATTTATCATTTATTTCCTTATTTTATATCTTTAAGGATTAACACTTCCATGTTCAAAAAGAAAAAAAAGTGTTTCACCTTTTGCTTAATATTGCAATAACTTAATTTATTTTAAATTAAATCTATCTACATATTAAGTACAAAATATCAATTGTTCTTTTAAGAAAAATATTTTTTAAGGACAAGTCCATTAACAGGATGAGTTTCCTTCTTCCCTTGTAAATATTGCAACATAAAAGTTGATGGACCTATTTTTTTGATTATTTGAAAAGGGCCAAGCCATAGTTTTTGAAATTTTGTATGTTTTCCTTTATCCTCGTGCACTTTATCCCATTTCAATACCAAATCTCCAATATAAAACTGTTTGGTTTTTCCTGTATTTAAATCAAACTAAGTTTTGATCAACTGTTGATGATTATTGTGTACCATTTTTTCTTCCTCTCTTTCTTCTTTCATTTTAATTATTTCAGACATTCATAATTGTAATTAAGAGAAAGGTTGTTCATTAATGAATTGAAATAGGGTTGTTGATGGGATAACTATATTCAAAGGTCAAATTTCCTCTTTTCCTTATACCAATCGAAAAGGAGAAGTTCCTATTGAAGCTTTTCTAGTTATCATATATCCCCATAATGCAAAAGCTAAGGACTTATGCCAGTTTTTCTGGTTTTGATCAATATTTCATTTAATTATCCTTATGAAGTTTTTTTTTGTTGATTATGCTAAACCATTTCCTTGAGGATAATAATTTGAAGAATATTTTAATTAAAACCTCTTTTCAAATAAAATCCAGTCATGGAATTACCTGAAAAATAAGAATCATTATGGAATACCGGAGCGTTAGGAACACCAAACCTTGTAATAATGAATTGATCAATAAACTCAATAATTTTTTTTGAATTGGTCATCTTAAGACGTATTTCTTCTACGCACTTTGTAAAATATTCTGTGGCAGTCAATATATATTTGTGTTGTTTAGAAGAATGAGGAACGATCTCACCTATTATGTCAAGTCCCCATTGTTTGAAAGGTTCTTCCATATTGAATAGTTGAAGTGGCATTGAAGCTTTTCTTTGTCTTCCTCCCGCAGTTTGACAAATATTACAATTTTTGGCATAACTATTCTCAATTTTGAATAATGTTGGCCAATAATATCCTGCATGTCAAATTTTATGTGATGTGGTGTCTCCACCAAAGTGTCTACCTGTTGGTCCATCATGAATTTGCTGGAGCAAATTAGGTATTTCAATTTTTTCTAAGCATCCGACTAACACAAAGTCAATTTTTTTCTGAGTAACACATCATTGACTAATTGATATTGATTATCTTTCAATCTTTATGCTCGTTTTCTTTTGAAATACAAATTTTGTGGAGCATGAGCGTTCTTTAAATAAAATAATAAATCAACATATTGAGATTGAGGGTTAACATTGAGTACCTCTGTAAAATGTTTAATACTAGTTGTTACCTCATCTGGTGATGTGGCATTCATTTCTGTAATCAACTTGCAAAATCCCTAACCTCTTACAATTTTAGCGGGCTTTATGTCTAAATCATATTCTTTCATTTTTGTTACCCAATTGGTGCTTTTTTCTCCTAGTTCCATTTGTATAAGTAGTTGTTTGATAGATTATAAAGGAACTATTACCTTGACATGAGTTTTAAAAATAAATGGTCGAAAATATTTGACCGCTTTATAGACTGCAAATGCATGTTTTTCAGCTCCTGAATAGTTTAATTTGGCTACTTGAAAATTAGAACTAAAAAAAAAGAAAACGCGGTTTCAATTTTTTTATCATCTGGTTGAGTTAAGACCACTCCATATGATAGTTCTGAGAAAAAGGTATATAAAATGAAATCATTGGAAAAATTAGGAGTTGAAAGAGGAGCATAAAAAATTGCTTTTATGATGATTTGAAAAGCTTCCTTTTCTTCTTATCCCCATTTAAACAATATATTTTTCTTGATAATTTTTGTAGTGGAAGAAATATATGTTAAAATTATGGAATGAATCGTTTGACAAAAAAAAATTGTCCTAAAAAGTATTGCATTGATTTCTTGTTATGTGGTCATGGAATTTCTGAAATTGTTTTAATCATGTCTAGATCAATACAAATTCCATCCTTTGATACAATAAAACCTAGAATTTTACCTTCACTTAAAGAAAAATTTGACTTATTTGGATTAAGAGAGATCCCAAATCTCCTTCATCTTTCAAATATCTACTTTAAGTCATGCAAGAGATTCTTTCTATCTTTTGATTATATGGTTATATCATCAAGGTATACTACCACTGTTTTATTTATCAATCCTTTGAATGCAATATCCATGGCTCTCTAGAATGTGGCTCCTGCATTCATTAGTCCATAGGGCATCTTCTAATATGCATAATTTCCCCATTTGGTTCGAAATTTTGTTTTCAAACGATCTTCTAGATGAACCAGAATCTGGTTATACCTTGAAAATCCATCTAAAAAAGACATTAATTTAGAACCTGATACTGATTGTAAAACTTATTCCACTGATGGTAAAGGAAAATTATACTTTTGACATGCTTTGTTCATATTTCTAAAATCGATACAACTGTGAATATATCCACTCTTTTTCCTAACAGGTACTAAATTAGAAACCCATTTTGAATGTCTAATAGGAACAATGATCTTGGCTTTCAGTAATTTGTTTAATTCATTCTTTATTTGGGTTTCCATGTTCGGATGAATTTTCCTAAGATTTTTTTGAATAGGTTTAACATCAGGTACCATATAAATAGTATGTTGTATGATTGATGAGTCATATGTTTTAAGCTCTTGGTAATTCCATGCAAAAATATCTTTATATCTTTTCAATAATGAAATGAACACATTTATTTCTTCCAATGAAATATGAAGCCCTACATTTATATCTTGATGTAAATCAATAGATCCTAAGTTAACTACTTCATACCTTAGAGTATAACTCTGTAGTTTAGAATTGTTAACTTTCTTAAATCTATCTTTTAAATCATATAAATCTTCAATCTTGACCATGGATTTTGGAAAAATATTTTTATCAGTTTGTTGCTTGATTTGATTATCATGTTCATCTTCGTTCATAATTTTATCATCGTATGTTTTCTCAAAAGTAAGAAAACTTAAAATATCACTATCGTCATTAAAAACCTGCCAACTAGTTACATTATCTCGTATAGATGGTCGGAAAATTAACTCAATAGAGAATCTGTCAGGACTAAAACCTTCAGCCGAAATAATCTTGGAGGAAACATTAGCTAAAATTTCGGCATTGGCATTCTGTGATCTAGGAATAGGAGAGATATTGAGTGTAATAAAATCTAATGTGAGGTCCTGAACCAAAGATTGGTAATGTTTTAAGTGAATTGAGAGACAGTGAATAGTATTTCACACTTGTCTTACACAATCTCTGAATCTCCAAACAACTTAATATATTGTATATCAAGAATAATTGATTTTCAGAGACCTTGAACCAATGCCTCATATTCAACAAGATTGTTAGTGCATTCAAATTCTAGCGTGCAAGATAGCATTGTTTTCTTGCCTTTTGGGTTAATAATTACACATCTTGCTCCTGCTCCTAAAGTTTCCAAAATGGAGATTAGACTATAGTTTCCTCTTCGAAATTGAAGCATCTAATGGAATCATTCTGAGAAAAATTTTCAACTTGTGATTTAACAGATTTGACTGAAAAAGGTGAACTTTGCACATTGAAATTTCCTAAAATTGAAACTACAGAATAATTTCCCAAAATGTTATTGTTAGATGTTATGGGCTCA
Source organism: Pinus albicaulis (assembly GCA_034641835.2). Taxonomy (NCBI): domain Eukaryota; kingdom Viridiplantae; phylum Streptophyta; class Pinopsida; order Pinales; family Pinaceae; genus Pinus; species Pinus albicaulis. The sequence goes on along the minus strand of CM076575.1, from coordinate 1,133,804,821 downwards.
TTTTTTCCCCAAGGTTTGTAACTAAGTACTTCTTATTTTTTTCACGATCGACTCTAATTTTGTTTTTCTTTCCATTATATGGGAGCCACATATTAGATCAGTCGGTTGTAAAATATCCATGTAAATTTTTAGACCAATCTCGAATAAGAACTAAACCGTAAAATTTAGAGATGTTTGTTATTAGAATATCAATAATTTGAGCATCTTTTGGATTTTATGACAATCTAATACTTACTATGTTAATCTCTCCTAATAATTTAAGCTTTTCTCTACCAATTAAACTATACTAACTGATGACTTCTGGGGTGCAATATTTAATTTTTTGCAAATTGAATATGGAATTATATTAGATGAAGCCCTAGAATCGATCAAATAGTTATGAACATTTCTATTGTAGATTTAAAAAGTTAAAAGAAAAGGATTATGAGAATTAGATCTATCACCAATCAAAATAGAGTCTAAAGAATTAACCTTATTTTAATTGTCAATCAGAGGTTTTGATGCAACAAATACCGCATCTTCATAAATCTCGTGTTCTGATTCCAAATGATGCAGACGAATTATAACTTTACACAATATGCATGTGAAGGTGTGGGTTATGGTCCCACATATACTCTCCAAGAACGCAACAACAGAATCACATTATTGTTGGTTTATAAACTTTGCAGATCGCAGAACATACATAATCGCAGATTGCAAGATATAACCTTTCGCAGTTCGCCCAAAACCCTTATCGCAGGTCACAGGTTTTAATATTTCACATGTCACAAGGTTTAACCTTCGTCGTTAAAGATTTCCCCATATCGCATGCGATGTGTGACATACACATGGACCCCACCGATACGTGGATCCTCTTCATCACATCGCAAATTATATCATTTAACTTGCTATTTCCTAACACATAAATATAATAATTCCCGATAGTGATGTGCGCTCACCCGCTCAAGGCCAATGCGATGTGATCTCATCCGTGTATCTCCCACTATTAGTTATGCAACCTCATCTCACCATCTTCCCCTTCAACATTTCCATGGTTGTGCAATCCCCGATTCAATATACAGAGTCTTAAGACTCAATGATAGCCATCAATTTAGATCCCACTCTGCTGATCGATCCAAACCTAAAACTAAAAAGAAATTCCACTAAAACAATATGGCACACCACAATTCACGCAATCACACAGGATTTATAAACCAGGTTAAAAAAAATTAGAATAAATATAGAGTTATTCAATCTTCATTAAAATCGAGTTCGATTACATTACTACAGACTTTGTGGGCCTGAACACATGCACTCACCCTAGTATTACATTGCACCCAACCTCTTCTTTCTAAGCACTCACACTTACAATATATATTACCTCAATCATTTTTTTTCTAGCATCAGATCCTTTGAGATCCGATCTATTTTAAGGTCTCTCACATCGCTCAAAATTTATGTAAAATAACAAACTCAAAACAAATCATGAGTAAATATCTTTCTCATGCCATGTTTGCATTCTGGAAGGTTCACGAATTTCAACTTTGACTTGGGGTGGTTTTCCTCCTGCATCAGACTACCAAGGTAAAAATATTTTATGACCTCCTAGTCATATGCCTTCTTGATTTCTGTAACAAGTTTGCTACTTGCTATCAGTACCAAGTCTTCTTCTTTGTCTTAGAAATTATACCCACATCCTCTATGGAATTTCCTTTGTGATCTTTCCATAACAGCATTCGTGAGCTACAAAAAAACCTCTACAATAGCAAGTCATCCCTGCTACATGATACCTCACTAAGCTTCTCTCCTATGAGCTCAGTCTTTTGACATCTCTCTGGTTCTCTCCTCTAGAACTAATTGAGCACTCCTCGCTTTAGGCTGTTGCAATCTTCCCACCTTATTCTTCTGCTACCTGCAAAAAATATAAATGCCACATGCTTTACCAATCCTCAACATAATTGTACCTCCTTCCTTTGCACGCAAAACTCTCTCTCCATAAAATATTTCCCTAATCTGATATCACTTTGATGTAGAAAATACCGCATCTTTATAAATCTCGTCTTATGATTCCAAATGATGCAGAAGAATTGTAACTTTACACAATATACACGTGGACTTGTGGGTTATGGACACACATATACTCTCCAAGCACGCAAGAATGAAATCGCATTATTTCTGGTTTATAGAATTCACAGATCACAAAACATACATCCATTGCAAATCGCAAGATATAACCTTTCGTAGATGGCCCGAAACCCTTACCATCGGTCAAAAGTTTTAAGATTTCGCATGTCGTAGGGTTTAACCTCCACCGTTAACAATTGTCCCATATCACATGTGATGTGTGATATGTGCATGGACCCCTCCGACATGTGGCTTCTCTTCATCGCATCAAAACTTATATCATTTAACATGCTATGTCCTAACGCATAAATATAATAATTTCTGATAGCGATGTGCACTCACCTGCTCAAGGCCAATGTGATGTGATCTCATCCATCTATCTCCTGCTATCAGTTTTGTGACCTAATCTCACCATCTATTTCCCATCAACATTTACACGGTTGTGCAATCCTCGATTCAATATGCAAAGTCTCAAGACTCCATGAGAGCCATCAATTTAGATCCCACTTCGCTAATCGATCTGAACCTGAAACTCAATAAAAATTTCACTAAAATAATATGGCACACCACAATTCATGCAATCACACAATATTTATAAACTAGGTTGAAAAAAATCAGAATAAATACAGAATTATTCAATCTTCACTAAAATCTAATTCGATTACATTACTACGGCCTTGCTAGGCCTGAACACACACACTCGCCCTGGTATTACATTGCACCAGGCCTCTTCATTCTAAGAAATCACACTTACAATATATATTACCTCAAGCCAAAAAAATTTAAGGATCAGATCTTTTGAAATCCAATCTATTTTAAGTTCTCTCACATCCCTCAAAATATGCGTAAATAACAAATTACAAACAAACTGAAAAATAATCGTGAGTAAATATCTTTCTCATTCCACGTTTGCGTTCTGGAAGGTTCATGATTTTCAAATTTGAATTGGGGTGGTTATTCTCTTGCATCAGGTTTTCCTATTCCATTAGCAGCTTTAGCTACAATAGTTGAAGGAAGAGGGGATGTTGTCACCGCATTCAACTCTTTCAATAAAATTTTCTGCTATTGTTTTAATTTTATAACTCCATAAAGAGAAATATTGGCTTTAATATTATTCATATCTTCAATTATGTTATACTCAATAGTATCAAATACTACTAAAGTTTTAGATTGAGGACTGGGTGTAGATTTGATTGTCTGGGAATCCGTGATAACCTGTTGAGATGGTTTGACTGGAGGTTTTTTATTGGCAGGTTTGCCTTTAGCAATAGAAATGGGAATTTTGTGATTTTGAGTTGACTGAGTTGATTCTACAAAATTCCTACTTCTAGTGCTAACAGGCATGGCTTCATCTTCTGTCTCTTCATGAAAATAAGGTTAAAAAAAATCCCATAATCCATGTAATTCAACAATTTCTTCATCTTGGGATTCATTGGCATAAGCTATGTTTTCTTATTCTTCTTCTTCTTGGTCATATTAAACATTATAAATAACGTTGGGAGGCTGAGAGACAAAGGATTGATTTTTTTCTAAATGATCTAAAGGGTTTTCTGGTAGAGGTCTAAACGACCTGTTTTTTTATTTCAACCATATCATTAAACATAGTTTTGAGAACTGTTTTCAATCCCTCAAGATCCAAAGGATCTTTATAATTTTTCTTCTTTGGCTCATCTTTGAATGTTACCTTTTTAGATCCTTTATCTTCAAGCTCATTTTTATTTTGTAAAGCAACAATTCTTCTCTCAACAGACAAATCTTATTTCATGTTTTCTACAAGAGTGACTTTATTAGCTCTATCTACAAAAAATGCTATATTAGAAGGAAGAGAAGATATGTACCATTCTATTTGTACATCCAATCCAGGCTTAGAGGCAACTGAAATTTTATTCAATAAATTGTTAAATCTGGAGTTGAAGTATTTTATGTTTTCACTTGTATTAGCTTTTAAATTAGAAATATCATTGATTAACGATGCAATTGTCCTATCATCACCAAATTTAGCAAGAAATAGTTCTTGAAAAGTATTCCAATTTCCTATGGAACCTGAAGGGAGGGAAAAATACTAGGATCCTGCAAATACTCGAAAAGTATATGGAAAAAATCTAACTACAGCATATTCATGTTCAATGCTATTAAGATTCATGGCTAACATAAAATTATTTAGATCTTCTTCCAAGGGAAAACCATCATCAGGAATATACTTTTATAACCATTTTTCTGGATGATATGAGATAGGATGTAAATTTAACCTTTGAACGACACCCATATTGACCCATGGTAATTTGGAAATTTCTTGACTTGTTGGTTGTGAAGATGATATGGTACGTCTAAAAGAAGATGTGGATGGAGAAGAACCAACTAGTGGACTAGTACTACTTACAACAACACTAATTTTTTGAGAAGAAATGGGTTGATGAGTAGAAATGGGTTGATTAGAAGAGAAGGTGGGAGTAAATGGAGATGAAGATGATGTGATCTCACTGATACCTAATTTAGATGTTGATGTAGGAGCTTTTGTACGATGAGATAAAATAGGAAACTCGAAAGTAGTTATCCCGATTTTTCAACTTTTGATCGGGTTAACACACCAGTACCTCAAAATTTGGATGCAACACTTTCTTCAGAAATTTTAGGATTAATAGGCTTATCCAGAGATATAGTTATTTTTTCTAACTTCTCAATCAAAGACTGAACTTCGGGAGACTCGGGAATATGATCTGAAGAAGGTCTAGAAGATAATGTTTTAGGAGATGAAAGAAATGGCCCTAAAACTTTAGACTTATGACCCGTAGATAATGAATGAGATCTAGAAATTGTAGGATTTTTGAAGGGAGATTGAATCTTACATTGGCTTTTCAATTGAGATTTAGCTTTAAATGCCATACATAGTCAGATTCCCTCCTTCTAGCACCAAAAATGTTGAATGCTAGAAAGTGACTTCCTCAACGTTAGGGGATTCTGCCTGGTCGGGAGCTTAAAACAACTCCTTTTCCATTGAAAATGGTGGGTCCGAGTGGGGATAAAGAGACCAGTTTCCCATATAAAGGGAGTTTATATAACAAGAGAAATGAAATCAACACTAGCAGGGATAACATAAATTAAAACTAATCTAACTACTTCCCAGGATTTGATTCAAGTATATGATTAATGCATAAAATTTAACAAGCATGAAATAATATAGATCATCGCATACTTAATGAATATAAGAGAATTTAAGAAACTAAACCAATTTAATTGATTTAGATTATGAAGAACATTAATCACATATAAGATATCTAAGTCTCACATCTAACAACGTATCGTTCAATATATTATATCAATAGTAATAAGAGCATATATCACTTCAATGCTTATCAGAATGAAACTAATAAAAATAATAAGTTTGCTACAATCTCATAGACATAAAAAAAATTAATATACAAACAATAGTACCCGTTTCATCATAGATTTAGATCTGAGAATATAGCTTCAAGGTTTAGATTTTCAATTAGATAACTTTCATTCAAACAATAGAGTGAGTTTCAAAAGAAATATTTTCAAAATTTTGGAGCCCTTTCTAAATGCATGAAAGGGGTTTAAATACTAATTAATATTACAAAAATAGAAGACTTGTAAAAATAAGTCTTCTAATATTACTCTAAACTATAAAAATATAAAATAGGAAAATAAAATGCATAAGTTCTAATATTTTATGATTGTTTCATGGATTCATGGTCCAGCTGGTCTTTGAGCTTGCATGCTTTGATCATATGTTCGAGCTGGGGGGGGATGAATTGGCTGCATTCTCGTCTGGCCTACGAATAATCCATCATTTAGTGTCGAAAGAAGTTGAGCTTCTGCATTGGAGAGGTACCTCAATATTATCAATTGGTTATGAGGCTTAATCAACAAGTACCAATAAATCTCCATATTTAACCTTGTCATAATTTCTATGTCAAGAGATTTTCTATTTGATGTCTCTTGCTAGGATTGTTTTAGGAAATTGATTTCTGACGGAGTGCGTTTTGATTCCTAATAAATTAGGTTGGATTGTAGAAGAGAATATTTTATATACTAAGAGATGTTGTAAGATAAATTATTAGCTCTGATAATAACTAATTCAATGCACCCCATTTTAATATCCCAATCTCCAAATATTATATCTCTAATTGATTCTTCAAGACAAGGGAGATCGATCACTCTACCATGTGTAGTATCTTTCCAATCTATGTAACTTGACACTTTCTCTTCAATTTCTTCATAATAATTTCTCATATTGGAAATTTGACTAACTAATTGATCATTGGTCTTAACTTTCTCTTGAATCTGATTATACTTCTAATAGAAAATTGCTTGTTGTGTTGCCAGTAATGCTTCCAACTTTGTTGCTTCTTTATTTAATTCATTGATTTTGGGCTTTTCTTGGAGCTTTTCAATCTTCTAGTGCATTTGATGAATTACTTGATCATTTAATTTAATTTCATTTTCAAGTTTTAGTTTGAGACCTTCAAATTGTTGTTGTATATTATTAATGTTTGATTGAAGCTCCTACTTGATTCTTTGCTTTACATCACAGAAAAATTGCTCCATTTAAGCAATTTTTTGGTCCTTTTCTAAAATCAATGATTCAACCTTGGTTTCTTTATCGATTGTTGCATTTGCATAAGCACCTGCAAATTGAGATAATCTATTAAGCTCTTTCCCTGGAGATGATTGAATTCCTTTGCAAAGGACTCGCATTAATGTTGAATACATATGCAATTTGGGAGATTATTCCATCTTTCATTTCTTGTTTGACCAGGTCATGACATCTTTCTGCTTCGGACTATAAAATAGGTTCAATGGTGGTACCTCTTCAAATTTCAAAACTATTTCAGTAGTCGGAAAAGATGAAATTATTTCCATATCTTGGGCCAGTGTTTCCTCTAGTTTCTCCTCTGTAGCATTGTTTCCTTGGATCTGGCTTTGCTCAAGAAAAATTTTGGAAACCTCTACAATGAGTGAGATTTATATGATTTCTTCCTGATTCTTGGAGTTATCTATATGAGTAGAAAAATGCTTCATACTTGAATCTCCTATATAATTCGTGAAACTTGTAGCACCTATAATAGACACGGTTTCTGACTGAATTACATTTTGAATGGTAGGGGTATCAGTATATGACAGTGCTTTCTCAATTTCTTCCCAACTTTGGATGAATCTATCATCCTGTTGAACATTAGCGATTTCTTCTTCTTGAACTAGTACTGGTACTTGAAAATATATTGCAACTATAACCCATTCTAGCTTCGGCTCTGGTTTATGAAACAAATAATCTGGTAAATTGGCACTTCTCTGTTCCCAATATAGTTTGAATCTTAACAAATTTTTTGGACTAATAATTTCATCTGCTTTATGTTGAACTGTTGAAAATTCATGAATTGATTCAAATACATCATCAAACCTTTCATGCTCACTTGGAAATACTCTCAGCTTCACTGAATTCATTATCTCTCTAGGAATACAATAGGGATCATAACTTTTATTAGGTAGCACTGGAAATTTGAAAGGTTTTAATCGATCAATTTCAAGACAGGCATGCTTGAAATTTTCTAGGGCATACGAACCATAGGAAAAAGGAAAAATTTGGACAAATAGTGTTTTTTGCATCTTTCAAGATTTTAGTCAAACCATTACCAACTGTTTGATAAGAAATTTATTTGGCTAAAATTTTTTCTAGTATATACAAGGGTAGGACATGAGGATTGCAATAACCTCCGAAAATACGAATATATGTAAAATTCTCTTCACCAAACCACTGTCCTACAGATTTGAGACTCTTATTTCCTTCAAGAGTGACTCTAGTGATTTTTCTTTCGAAAATGACTTGGAATACCAGGAGAATTATGTCATTGCATATTTTTAACATGTGAGAATGATATTTTGACTCCCATAAGAAATCTAACTGTATATAAATGGGGGTTTCGACTTCTTTGGTCCATTTCCATCCTAATGATGAGAATTCAAAGGAAAAGAAGACTACGTCTAAGATACAAGAGCTCATATAAAAAGGAGAGATTGCATTGGGTAGGGAATTTCTATTTTCTTTATAGGCTGTGGTAAATCTGATCAAATTCTAAGAAAGAATAGTAGCCTAATCTAGAATATCGACATCGTAGGTTGCTTCTATCAAGGGTGTGCAATTTTCTTTAAATTTGGTCGTATTTATAGATCCAAAGAGACAACAGATCATTGTAGCTATTTGAGAGAATGGGCTTTTGAGAGAGATGACAAAATACATACCTTTATTGTCGCTCTGATGTTGGTTAGTATCATTTCTCCATTATTTAATTACAGCCACGAGATGTTCATTCTCGAGCATGAATTATTGAACAAATTGGGCATCATATCTCTTCTGGGGTTTGGGTAGTTTATACATATTCTTCAAATCTGACGGTCTGAGAGAGCCAATAAATTTTTTTCTTCGAGTAACAAATTTTCTATCTCTGATATCTACATTGTCAAACACCCATTTCACTAAGTCAATGTATGGTAGCATTTTAGGATGAGGAGCAATTCTGTGGAAAATAATTAGCAGTGTCTGTCCATGATTCTAAATCATTGGACAAATTATCACTGGCCATAACTTTTCTGACCAGAATTACTTTTCATTTCTCGTTCTCAAACAATTAATAGATCCCTTCCCAACTTGAGGAACCAATTTATGGGTTTCATGTAGTATTTGAGATTAGGGGAGCCATTTCACTGTTTTCCTCTTGGTGTATGACTAATAGTGATGGGGTGGTGGATTTCCTTCATGATTTAATCAACCTTGACATCCTTTTATGCTTAAGTGTTTTGATTTACCCCATTAAAAAGAAAATGAGAGAGGATAAGCTGAAATCACTTCGAACAATATTAACTATCCTGTCAACTTAACTCATGCGTAATGGGAAATCCTTGGTATTAATATTGAAATAATTACAAATCATTTAAAAACCTCGAGATCATAAAACACCTAAATTAACATTAAATTGACAAGCATAGGTTCATATGATTTTGACATATGTCATTATATTGGGATTAATTGATCGTCAATTTTGATTATTGGCGATTCATAATGCTCGAAGCCATCTCTGATACGCGAAGTGTGACATTGCGATTTTTTTAGATGAGCTGTGATATCGGCATCTGCTAGATGACAGTTTACGATGTTGACATCTATTAAGTGACGACTTCGTTATTTCACATTTCGGCGTTTTGCAATTGTACATTCGCTACATGGATTTCGGTAATGTGTTATTTTTGAGATTCGTTGTTTGGGATTTTTTTGATGCTTTCCCCCCTCTTATGTGCATTTTTGGTCTGAGGGTTCCTTTTTAGGTTTATTTATTTATTTTATAAATCTTATTCTAATAGAAAACCTATCTTTAATTTTTATTTCTAAAGAAAACATTAATTGAAAATTTTTAAAGGGTCCCCATTATCCTTTCTAATCTATTTTACTTAGATAATGGGGATTTGTTCTGATACTATAATAGGAATATGACTCCATTATCATAAATAGTGCATTGGAAGTGGTCCCAAGACTAGTGGGGAAGTCAGTGATTGGATCCATGTGGATCTATAAGGTGCAGCAAGTAGTAGATGGGAGTGTGGAGAAATAAAAGGCTAGATTTGTGGCCCAAGGATTCTCACAAGTAGATGGAATCGACTATTAGGATGATTTCGCTCAAGTGGCAAGGTACTCATCGATTAGATCTATCCTTGCACTCTCAATGGAGATGGGGTGAAAGATACACTAGAAGGATGTAAGTACATCCTTTCGCAATGGAGTTATTCAGGAAGAAGTGTACATTGAGCATCCAGAAGGTTATGCGACCTTTGACAGGGAGTTGCATGTGTGTAGACTCAAGATAGCACTGTATGGGTTGACGCAAGCACCTCGTTCTTGGTACACCAGGATCGACAGCTATTTCACCAGGTTGGGATTCACAAAGAATGAAGTAGAAATGAACCTATATCATATTGTGGTTGATGGTAATATTTTGGGTATTGTACTTTATGTTGATGATATTATACTAACAGGTGATGAGAATCTCATAAATTCTTAAAAAGAGGATCTTGCAAGAGAGTTTAAGATGAAGGACATGGGGCTTTCTATCATTCTCCCCAACTTTCCAAGGCTGATAGTAGGATTGCATAAAGGTAACCACAGAACAAACTTTAGGTCAGGTATCTAGCCCTACCTGGACCAAAGAGGGCTTTCTCTTTGTCACTTTTAGCAATCAAATGAATGGCCGAGTTTCTAATTATTTTAGCCTAGGTATGTAAGTTTAACAAATTGAATTTATTTGATGTTTTTAATGTTGAATAGAAAAGTCAGTGAATGGCCTGTATATAAGGTTTTTAGGTCTGAAATTCAAAGCAAACCTGCAGAGAATATGTGAGGCAAGATATGTAGTTTGAAATAATATTAATCATTAATTGAGTATAAGATGAAAATAAAGGATATTTTTAATTAGAATTGAGGTGAATTCATTCAGCTTAGAAGCAAATAAACATATCATGGTGAATCTTGTCTAAAAAAGAGCATGCATAAACATGAATTTTTCTCTCAAACTTAAAATATAAACATATATGAATAATAAGACATGGTATTAAGCATAAAATTATAAACATACATGAGAAAAAAATATGCTCCAAAGCATACCACAAATATCTCAACACAATTCCTACAAATATGTCTCTAATTTTATTCCACAAGTTGATTACAAGAGCTCCAATGCAATATGAGACTATCCAACCTCAAAAAATACTAAACGGAGTCTACTTATTGAAAATATAGACTATGACCCCTCAATAGGTCAAAATCCCATCCAAAATGGATCATAAATGCAAAATATGAGTCTTTTCCTAGTTTCTAGGGATGTTAGAAACAATTTCCCAAATTTTAGCTATAAACTAGGAGTGTTTGTCCCTTACATTAATTTAAAATTCCTTCATGATAGGAATAAAAATCCAACCCAATAAATCTAATTACAACTCATAGGACAACATTGCCTCAAATTTGTGACCAATTCTGAGCTTGACAAGTGTCCTAGGGAATCCATCTTGATTTTGTGACAGTTCTGATATAAGATTTAAAAAAAACATTGCAAAAGCGTAAGAGAAATTTGGAGGCACTTTGAGAAGTCCAAATCCACTTCTTAAAGACTAGTCCACTAGCCCTGTGTGTCTAGTTTCTAGAACATGTTTAATTTTTAAAAATGGACCATGGGAAGGCCTTCAAAAATCCATTCTCCCAAGGTCTCTCAAAAGCATAACAAAGGGTCCAAAAGGAGGGCACAACATGAAAATGAGAGGTTTTTGAGATGCCTCCAAAATAAAAGTCACAAAAGTGACCCTTATCACAAAAATTCACAAAAGTCACAAGAGTGACCCTTCTCATATTTTAGCTTGTTGAAAATAGGCTGGACAACTAAAGATGGTACCCCCCTTCCATAATCCTTTCACAAAATGACAAACATTGAGGTCTTTCAAAGCACCTTCTGGCCAATGGTGAAGCATTAATAACATGAATGGTGAATGGTTCAGGCCTGAGGTGGCACCCTCCCTTGAAGATCTTCTTGTCACTTTCCATGGTGTTTGTCACTGGAATGATGAAAACCATAGGGTGTTAATGAAATGAATAAATGAATGGAAATATGGAAAAACAGAGTGTAAGAAAAGGTGAGATTGGTGGATGAAATTAATGGCCTTATAGAAAAAATTTAGTAGGTTTTGTTGTGTGTTAGCTTCAATTTGTAGGTGGAATGAGAGAAAATGGATGTGAGGAAGGTGTCAAAATGTCTAAAACACAAGAAAATCCCAATTTTGACTGTGAGAATAGCTTGTTCAATAGTAGTGTAAGTTGGTAATATGAAATGGGGATGATGGGGTTAAGTAAAAATTCTGATAAAAATTTCGTGTATATGGTAGTGTCTTAAATCCACAATGAAAGTAGAATGAAGGGAAATGGATAATTTTAGGGTGGTCAAAACCTCAAAACACGGGAAATTTCCAATTTAGACTATGGCAAAAATTTGTGAAAAAAATGTTTTTGAGTTCTGAGGGCCATGGAGCTAATTAAAAATTTTGATAAAATTTAAGTGAGGATTATGGCACCTTAGCTCCACAATGTAAGTGGAATGAGGGCGAATGGATAGGTGTAAGATGGTAAAAACCCTAAAACATAGTCAACACCTATTTTTTCACTATTTTCACTATGTTGAAAAACTAGAATGAGGCTTTGATTGTATAAAACTTGTTAGGGATGGTATTGTAAGTGATAGGAATGTATAGATGGATTTTTGGGAATGTATGAGTCATGGTTTATGTGGTGGAGTTAGGGATTAGGTCAAGTAGGGTAGGTTAGGGTTTTTCATAATTTGTTTTGTGTATGGACAGTGAACACATGGAGAAAATGTAAAGTGACATAAAATGATGCCAAATTTTCAAAATAAATCTAAACACCAGCATGAGAGGTTGCCTTACCTTGTATGGAGGGTACAAAAAAGGTGGTTCATGAGCTTTGAAAGTTTGGAGGGTTCCCTAAGCTTCAAACACCAGAAATTTTAGACTACGGGAGCGTATTACCTCCTTACAGAAGCGTAACAACGCTCACAGAAGCATAACAAATAAGGTAGGAGAATAAAAAAAATTTGCATAGCACTTGTGCAATGCTCTATAAGGGTAAAAAATCTTGCGTAGCATCCACAAAAATGTAACAAAGGAGTTCAACAATGTTGTAACATGCCCAGAAATGTAACAAAGAGGTTTTTTGAAGGATTCAAAGTGGTTTTAATGGAATTTGAAGGCAGTGCTTTGGAGTTTAGAGAGTATGGAGGGTAAGTGGAGTGGATAGATGCTCTCTCATTCATGAAAATGGTATAATAAATTAAAATGGGGTTGATTTCCTTTTATAAACTTTGATGAACCTTAATTTTACCTTTTGACACTTGACAATGACCCTTTTTTAACCCTTTGTGCACTTGAAAATGATTTTTTTTCACCTTTTAATGAGATATAAATATAGATTGAACCTCTTTCTTTCTTTTTGAATCTTGAGGTTAATTTTTAACCTTTTAAATGAGACATGAAGACACAGTTTGCCTTTTTTATGAGACAAAACTTCTCCCTTTTCATAAAATAGTGAGACTAAAATTTTCTCGTTTGAAATTTCACATTGGATATGACCTTTCAAAACAGGATAAGATGTCTTTAAAAACTGAGAATGACTCCTTTTGGATTTGACTAGACAGTAGGTAAAAATTGACATCTTTTGAAGCTCTGACAGTCAAGATGATTTTGTTGATCCTTAAATGAGACAGTGAGACATGAATGCATTACTTTGACATTTGTTGGAATTGAGCCATATGAAACAAGAGAGGTGAATTTTATTTCATCTTCATAAACATGATTGCTCCTTCAATATGGTTTTATGAATATAATGGAGGGTTGTTGTCTTATTTTAAATGAAAGTTTGAAGATTTTTTTAAAGGCAGAGATGAACCTAGATAGTGACCTATATGAGATGGAGTGACCTAACCCAATACCTCTTCAGTAATGATGATGGATATCATGACCTTGAAAATTATGGTGTGATGAATGAAATGAAGGATAAGTATACATGATTTAGACCTCTTCAGTGAACACAATTATTTTGTGAGAACTTGTTCTAAAAAGGAAAAAAAAAAATTAGACCTACGACTTTGGAAAACAACTGAAAGAGTATTTTGATCATTGAGATAATTGAGATAACATTGGCTCCAGATAGGGATGGAAGCTCCTTCAGAAGTTGTCAAGAACACGGTAGATTAAGTAGCCTTACCATGGTTGATGGAGTCAAAATAGACTTTGAAAATTTTTGACAAAATGGAAATGATGAAATATATTTGGAAATGACTTTGACTAGAGAAAACTGACTTGACTTTGACTTTAAAACTGACTCAAACTTTTTAAAAATTTTGAAAGAAAAAATGATTTGTATGTAGAAGTCTCATGGCCTTCTCCTCAGGCTTCAAAATTCTGTAACAACTTCCTTATTTCTTGGATATAAAATTTAAAATTATATGTACAATGACAATTAATTTATTCTTCAATGATCAACTTAGATAGTTTTTGAGGAACCTATCATTGACTGGTCCTCCCAACACTTCTTGCCCTTCAATATCCTCTAGTAGAAATTATTTATTACCTATGAATGAAGTGATATTATAAGGTCCTTTCCACATATTATCGAACTTTCCATGCTTACTCTTGTCTTCATTCTCGGCATCCCAATGAAGAACAATATCCCCAAGCTTGAAATCATCTTCTTTGGTCTTCCTATAATAAATATTTTTTATTTTCTCATGAAGTTTTGAAGTATGGCTGAAGACTTCATTTCTTGACTGTTGTAGATGAATCATTTGGATGATTCTTTAATGAATGCATAGGGGCTTCATTTAGGGAGAAATACCATAGCGCGTGGGTTCACATTGGGGGATATATACTGAGGAAAAAATGACATAATATCTTGGGGGATATATAGGGGGTAAAGGGTTTTAATATTGGAAAGTCTAAAAAATGGAGCTCAAAGTTAAACAAAAAATATAAAGGGGTATAAAAATTGTTAATGAAAAAATAGATACCTACAATATATAGTGAAAGTAGGGACTTTTTAAATTGGGAATGTGTATTGGTTTTATATTGATGGGGGGTTAAATAATGTGATTTTTAGAGGTATTTTCCAATATGTACTAAAATTAAGGGTATTGTTTAATATGCTATGATCACACGTGATATGTTAGAGGTTCATTGAGTGAATCCCCTGTGGTTGAATGTCATTAGGCTCACTGTCGATCTCTTGTAGAATTTTCATCATCGGTATAGCTAGAGAAGTAGGGAACACCATGTTAGCACCATAAATGAGCTTGAAAGGTGACATGTTGATTCATCTCTTCATGCTAACTCTATCCTCCCATAGAGCATTGGTGAGATTGTTGTGCCAAATCCTCTTGTTTTCTTGGATCATCTTCTTGATTATGTTAACCAAATATTTATTTGACAATTCAGCAAGCCCATTTCCTTGAAGATAGGATGTTGTTGAATGAACCAGCCTAATGTGATACTTGTCACAAAATTCAATAATTTTCTTGGACTTGAAGGCAACTTCATTATCATTGACGATCTTGTGTGGACAACCAAAAAGAGACAAAATATTTTTCTCAAGAAACTGAATGATAACAGTGTCAGTAACTTTCCTCGTGGGGATAGCTTCAATCCATTTGGTGAAATAATATGTGGTAGTGAGTATCCATTTATGTTGAGCTAATGATGGAGGATGGATCTCACCAATGAAGCCAAGTCCCCACTTCTGGAATGACACTTCCACTTCAATTTGTTTTAAAGGAAAAGTCAAGAGCTTCCTTGTTCCCTAAAATATTTGGCATTCATGATAGCTCATGACTATTTTATAAACATTAGAAAATAAACTTGGCCAATAGAAGCCCACTCTCAAGATCTTATTAGCTATAGTCTTCCAATAAATATGAACACCACAATCACCTTCATGAAAATATGTCATGACTTTTTCATCTTCTCATTCAACCAAACAATTCAACAATAGTCCACCCGACTCTTTCCAATATAAGACACCATTGAGAATTCAATACTTAAGAGCTCTTAACTTCAAATATATAGCCTTACTACTTGGAAATATAGGAGGAGGATTCAAGTGTTGCAAAACATGTACTATATTATCATACCAAGGTGATAGAGAGAACATTTCAGATACCTCAAGTAATGTTTGAGCATATTTTTCTTCAGATAATGCAGCAATAAATCGACGTCCAAGGCATGGAGATTTGAATCCGCCATGAGCTTCGCCAGGCATTTTCCTTTGATCATATTTGTGGGCTTGATCTCCAAGCCATATTATAACATAACTATGATCCATTTACCTTGTTGCCCTTTAGGATCATTCTGTGTAAGCACATCTTTGACAACAACGTTTGGAACATATGCAATGACATGAAAGTATAGAATGTAGACCCGTAAATATCTCAATGCTTTGACTAAATCCAAGGCCTATTTCTCAATGATGTTGTACTTCAAGGTTTCATCTCTTATAATTCTACTGAAGAAGGAAACGGGCTTCTCCGTATTCTGATTTTTATTTTTCATTAGGACAGCAATAAGAGTATGTTATGAGGCAAATGAAAAAATGATAAAATCAAGTGTATAGTCTGGACTAACAAGGATAGGAGCACGAGACAAAGAAAAATTAACTTAAATGAATAATTAATTTTCCTCTTCAAACCATTTTACTTCACTATATTTCTTCAACATGTTAGTAATTTTCCTTAAGTGTTAAGCAAGTTTAGGAACAAACCTTCTCAAAAAATTGATTTTTCCATTGAATGATTGAATTTCCTTTTTGCTCCTAGGATAGTCCAAGTTCTAAATTTCTTCAATCCTTGAAGGATCTATCCTAATTCCATTTTTTGATATGAGAGACTTCTGTCGTACCAAAAGCTTATTTTTATTTCACTTTTTAATCACGTTTTTGAGGTGATGCACTCGATTCCAAACCATTTGGCACTTTTTTACAAATTTATGCATTTTCCAATTCTAAAACAGAATTTGAAAATTCAGAATTTTCTGCATTTTCTTCAATAAAAACTTCGGAATACATTGAAAATCATCATTGAAAAAGATAAAGGACTCTAAATCTATATGGATAACATGTATAGGATGGTTATTTGACTTTTCTCAGCTACTAATCATGTACTTAATTTTACTTTCTCCATATAGTTTCCTAAGTTTTCGAAAGACAGGAATGGTAGCATATGAAAAATTAAGTTGTAAGGTACCTCTAAGCTTCGGCCCCCATGACCGAGAAAGCAACATACCATATCTGCGAGGGATATCAGCCACAACAACGTCCATGAGGAAATTCTTGGTTGGGATTTATTCTAATGACACCACTAGGTCCTTGATGAGGCTAAGACATTTCACCCTCCGTAAATCAAATGAGTAAATATCATGATAAGGTCTTATGATATCTAGTTCTAATATGTCCATAATGGACTTAGGTATAAGGTTTTGAGAGGCTCCGGAATCAGGCATGATGTTATGGAGGATAAATTCATGGATTTTTAGGCTTAGATAAAATGGAGGGACTTCACTATCTTCTAGATCGCCATCAACAACAGGACCAAAAATAAGTTCATGGTGATCATCACTCACATTAACAATGTTGGAAATTTGATCAAATCTAAGAAAATTAGCAAATTCAACTTTGTACTGATCATTCCTAACTATTTCAGTTAGAGTAATGGAGACTTTCAAATTGGAAATTTCATTTTCAAGGGAAAAAAGAGCTGAATGTTTTTCTACCTATTTCAATGGTGCATATTTCTTCTCGGACTGATATTTGTGTGAAGACTCTTTCTTCTGTTCTCCTTCTTGGAATTATTTATCTTTTATTTTGCCACTGGAAGACGCTTTGTTTCCTTTATCATGATTAGGAACAACATGTCCCTTGTATTTACTTTGATTTGGGGCAGGAACTTGAGTGTTCTGTTTTTTCTGATTGGAGGTTATAGGAACATTCCCTTTCCTCAAGCCATACTGTATTTTCACTTAAGAAATATCATTATGATATCCCCTCTGATAATATTCTGTTGACACTGATAATATGTCATCATTTGACAACACAAATTGTTGATCATCCAATGCACAAATTTCTGCAGAAAAATGATCTTCTTCAGTGAGGAAAATAGGTTTTTGATTTTCGTCAAATAAATCGTTCTCGCTAGAAGTTTATTACTCATCCTCTTCATCAGGGCCTTCATTATAATTCTTTTGAAGTGGAGTGTGAATTTTCTACTGACTTTGTGGATCATGAACCCTCTATTCCCTTTGCTTGATCCTGTATTGAGGCTGCTGATTTTAACCCATGAAATTGGGATTTCTAATGGAGGGTTTAGCCTGTCTATCAACTATGGAAATTTTATCCATAATCTTATCCATGGGCTTGATCAGGTTATCTAATTTCCTATCTGATAAAGTGGATGTTTCATCTTTGATAGTGACTCTTTTTTCTGTCTTGATTTTAGACTTCCCGATGATCAAATTTCCTTCCACACTCATTTAATTTCTCTGCATTTCTTCAAGAGTCGATGTGTTTCTTTCCCTGAACTGATAGACCATTCCAGGATCAAAACCGTGAGGATAATGAAGTAAAGCAAGGCCTAGAGGTGGCTTAATATTATCGGGAATTGAATCTAGCTGTAAAGTCTTGGACAGACTCATTGAGATTCCTTTACATGGTGTTATACTCAGCTAAAATTTGCAATGGAATTTTCTTCTCTTCCCATTTCCCCATAAAAAAATCAGTAGCTGATGTGAAGTACCTATTGAACCATTTTTTATAGAGAGAAACCATTTATTTACCTCTTCATAGAAACTTTGTGCAATGATGCACATCTTGGCATCTTCATTGTCGATCTCTTCAAGATCTATGAAGTCAATCACTTTGGCAACATGCTGATAAGTTGTAACCTCTTATTTTCCATCAAAAATTGGAAGTCTCTGACCATATCTATGATTTACTGGAGTGAGCTGAAGCAGTAGGATCAATGGAGAAAATATGGCCATGAATAATGGAGGAGGTGGTGGAGGCACTGATGGAGTAAAAACTTGCAGAGGTAATGAAGGAATGAAAGGAGGGATTGATGATGTAGCTATATGAGAAGGTTTACTGATAGGTGAATCAAAAGCCTGCTATTGATATTGAAAATAAGCCTTCTCTAAAGTTTCTTAAAAATTTTCCACCAAGCCTTTGAGCTTGTGAAAATTAGACCAGACTTCACTATCGACTTCAGATTCAAAAGACTCAAAAAATGATGCAAGGGATTTGAAATCGAAACGGTCAAAGGTGGATTCTGAAAGAAACGTTTTTGACTTAGTTCTAAAAAAATATTTTCCAGATTGTGAACTATAGAACAAATCTTCTGGAATAAATCTCATAGGCAGATAATTTGATTTGACAAGTGGAGAAATAACTCTTCCAACCTTCTCAGACTTGGTTTTATGATTTCTAAAAAGTCTCTCAGGGTCATACATAGTTGGTGAGGGATTTGTGTATGGATTTGAGCTGGTATGTCTTTGATGAGCCAGCTTAAGATATGAATTTTGGACTTTGGCTCAAATTTTAGAATTCAGCCTATTTTGAATGCTAGAGATTGTCACCTACAAGTCTAATTTTCAGATGACTAAAGAAATAATCCTAGGGAATGTTTAGCAATTGCTCCCTGACAATGGTGCTAATAATTTTATCACTCTCCCCAACTTCCCAAGGCTGACAGTAGGATTGGAGAAAGGTAACCATAGTCCAAACTTTAGGTCAGGTAGCTAGCCCTAACCGGACTAGAGAGGGCTCTCTTTTTTTCACTTTTAACAGTCAAATGACTGGTTCAGTATATAATGATTTTACGCTAGGTATGTAAGCTTAATACATTTAATTTGTTTTATGTTTTATGTTTTGAATGTTGGATAGAAAAGTCAGTGAATGGACTGTATATAAGGTTTTTAGGTCTAAAATTCAAAGTGAACCTGCAGATAACATGTGAGGCAAGATAGGTAGTTTGAAATCATATCAATTAGTCATTGAGTATAGGATGAAAATAAAGGAGAGTTTGAACAAGCACTGAGGTGAATTCATTAAGTCTAGAAGAAAATAAACATAATATGGCGAATCTTGTCTAAAACAGAGCATGCATAAACATGACTTCTGCTCTCAGAATTACAATAAAAACATATATGAAGAAGAATACATGGTATTAAGCATAAAATTATAAACATACATGAGAAACACAGATGCTCCAAATCATAACACAAGTATCTCAACACAATTCCTGCAAATATGTCTTTGATTTCATTCCACAAGCTGATTACAAGAGTTCCACTACAATATGAGACTATTCAACCTCACAAAAAACTAAAGATATTCTAATTATATAAAATATAGACTATAATACCTCATTAGGTCAAAATACCATCCAAAATGGACCATAAATGCAAAATATGATTCATTACCTAGTTTATATGGAGGTTAGAAACCATTTCCTCAATTTTAGCTATAAACTAGGAGTGTTTTTCCCTTACATTAATTATGAATTCCTTCATGATAGGAAACCAAAACCAACCCAATAACCCTAATGAAAACTCATAGGACAACAATGCCTCGAATTTGTGACCAATTCTGATTTTGACAAATGTCCTAAGGAATGCAATGTTGATTTGTGACGATTCTAACAGAAGATTTAAAAAAACAATTTGCAGAAGCATAACATAACATTGGAGACACTTTTAAGGCACTTTGAGAAGTCTAAATCCCCTTATGAAAGAATGGTCAACAATCCCTATGTGTTTATTTTCCATAACATCTTAAATTTTTCAAAATGGGCCATGGGAAGGACTTCAAACATCCATTCTCCTAGGGTCACTCAAAAGCGTAACAGAGGGTCCAAAAAGGAGGTAGAAACATGAAAAATGAGAGATTTTTGAGATTTTTGAGGTCCTAAATTGTGATGTAATCATCAAAATACATCCATCCATGTAAATAAATCACCATTTGGATGCCTCCAAAATAAAATTCACAAAAGTATGTTACTCTTCTGCAATAGGAAATTTCCAGAAATCTGCCAAAAATGATATAAAATGCCAAAATTTATCAAAAGTACTCAAAATTGGTTCCTTGGCACCTGCAAGAAATATGATAAATAGCTAAGTAAGCTTCAGCCAATAAATCCAACCTATCCTTCTCCTTGCGCTTCACTTGCGCCTCTTTAAGCCTCTTCTTCACTTGTTTCAGCCTTATTTGAGAAATGGTGTCCCTGGTGCCATAATGGCTTGCCATGTGCCTTTGAAACTTGTCAGCCCTTTTAGCCTTCATCAATAGCTTCTCCAAAATCTCATTAAATCTTGATAAATAAAGCCTTTTTCCCTCATTGATCTCCATGGCAATGAACTCACCAAATTTGAACTCTTAAGATTGATGAGTTGACTATCTTTCTCGCTCCAGTGCCCTTTTGAGGCCTCTTGTTATTGGCCTTATTATGTGTGTTTCAGCATCCATATCCTGCATTTGGTCAATGAAAACAATCTTCTTTCCTTTACCTTGGTTTGCCTCCATGTCTGATTTGTACTTGCTTTGAAAGAGTTGATTCACTTGCAATTGAAAACTTTCCAACTTAAGAAAAGTGAATTGGTATTGGGAAATGGAGAAGGGCTCTTTCAGTTCTGAAATTTAATTATATTTCTCTTTTAGGATTTATTCAACTAATCTAACCTCATCATGCTCAGATACGTCAGCCTCCAATGCCACTGACACATTATGCTAATGCAAGAGAGGTTTCTCTTTTATGTGACATTGCTCAACATGGGTTCCAAGTGTAAGAAAAATCCTAGTAGACATAGGCACAAATACTTGTCTCTTCCCCCTCTCATATGTGTGATAAAATTCCAAAAACCTAGGAATATCTGAAGGTTTAATAAGCATGTTATAAGAGCTAATCTCCATTGGCTGTGTTGATGATGTAATAGGCAAGACTGAAAGCGTTGCTGACAATCTCTCCAAGAATTTTTCCCATGTCATGTTTATGGAGGACAAGTGATGCAACACAATGATATTAATTAGGCCATGATGAAAAATACTACTGTTATGGTCTTATTTTATACTCTGAACCCTCTCAGCCATATTAATCAAGCTCATGCACAAATAATGAGGAAAATCAAGTGTTTTGACTAAGGTAAAATGCATCAAAAGCCTGATGTGATACATATATAACTTGGAGAATATTCCTTCACAAGTGAAGTACTTCATTATGAACATCATCATAGGAGCATACATGTTTCTGAGGTGTCTGAAAGGAAAAATAAAATCGGGATCCTCTCTAGCATGAAGCTTGAGGAATTTCTTGTAGTTTTCAATGTCTAGGTCCATGCCTTTTAACCACTGCTCTCCATGAGAAGGGATACCTGTAATTGGAGAAATTAGGTCAGATGATATGTTGATATCCATACCTGTAAGAGTGACCTTTCCCATATTGTAGCTTTTTTCAAATAGCCTTGACAATTGAAGATGATACCCCCTTTCCATAAGCCTTTCACAAAATGTCAAACACTGAACTCTTTCAAATCACCTCCTAGCGAATGGTGAAACATTAATATCATGCATGGTGAATGGTTCAAGCTTGAGGTGGCACCCTCCCTTAAAGCTCTTCTTTTCAATTTCCATGTTTTTTCTCATTGGAATGATGAAAACCCTACGGTGTTAATGAAATGAATGAATGAATGGAAATATTGAAAAAGAGTGTAGGAAAGGGTGAGTTTGGTAGTTGAAATGAAGGGCCTCGAAGCTCAGAAAAATTATAGAAAAATTCGAGGAGGTTGTGTTGTGTGTTAGCTTAAAGTTGTAGGTGGAGTAAAGGAAAATGGATGTGAGGAAGGTGTCAAAATGTCTAAAACACATTAAATTCCCAATGTTGAATGTGAGAATAGCTTGTGCAATAATAGGGTAAGTTGGTAACATGAAATGGGGGTCATGTGGTTAAGTAAAAATTCTGAAAAAAAAAATTGAGTGGATAGGGCAGTGCCTTAACTCCACAATGAAATTGGAATGAAAGGAAATGGATAATTTTAGGGTGGTAAAAACCTAAAACACAGGAAATCCCAATTTAGACTCTGGGAAATATTTGTGAAAAACTGTTTTTGATGTTTGAGGGCCATGGAGCTAATTAAAAATTTTGATAAAATTTTAGTGAGGTGTATGGTGCCTTAGCTCCATAATGTAACTGGAATGAGGGAAAATGGATAGGTGTAAGATGGTCAAAACCCTAAAACATAGTCAACCCCTATTTTTTCACTATTTTCACTATGTCAAAAAACTAGAATGAGGGTAGGTTAGGGTTTTTCAACGGATTTATTTTATTTTATTTTTATTTATTTATTTATAAATGTATGGACATTGAACATATGGAGAAGATTTAAACTGACATAAAATTATGTCAATCTTTCAAAATAAATCCAAACACTATCATGAGAGGGTACCTTACCTTGTATGGAAGCCACACCAAAGATGGTTCACGCGATTTGAAAGTTTGGAGGGTTCCCTAGCTTCAGACACCGGAAATTGCACTCTATAGGAGCATAACACCTCCATACAGAAGTGTAAAAACTCTCACATGAGCGTAACAACTAAGGCATGAGCATAGAACTTGCACGATGCCTACACATCACTCCAAAATGGTAACAACGCCTATGTAACATCCACATAAATGTAACAAAGGAGTCCAACAGTGTTGTAAGATGCCCATAAACGTAACAAAGAGGTTTTTTGAAGGACTGCAAGTGGGTTTAATGGAATTTGAAGGCGGTGCTTTGGAGTTTAGAGAGTATGGAGGGTAAGTGGAGTGGAGAGCTACTCTCTCATTCATGAAAAGAGTATAATGAATCAAAATAAGGGTTTCTTTCCTTTTATAAACTTTGATGACCCTTACTTTTTCCTTTTGACACTCGACAAAGACCCTTTTTTAACCCTTTGTGCACTTGATAATGATTTTTTTGCACCTTTTAATGAGATATAAAGATAGATTGAACCTCTTTCATTCTTTTAGACTCTTGAGGTGAACGTTTTAACCTTTTAAATAAGTCTTGAAGACAAAGTTTGCCCATTTTATGAGACAAAACTTCTCCCTTTTCATGAAACATTGAGACTGTTTTTAAAAAAAACTTTGAACTTTTCTCCTTTGAACTTTCACATTGGACATGACCTTTCAAAACAAGATAAGATGTCTTTAAAAACTAATAATGACTCCTTTTGGATTTGACTAGGATAGTAGGTCAAAATTGACTTCTTTTGAAGCTCTCACAGTCAATATTACGTTTTTGGTCCTTAAATGAGATAGTGAGATAGAATTATTCTTTTCAATGAGACAGTGAGACAGGAATGAGTTACTTTGACATTTTTTGGAACTTGAGCCATATGAAACAAGAGAGGTGACTTTTATTTCATATTCATGAACATGCTTTCTCCTTAATTAGGGTTTTATGAATAGAATGGAGGGTTTCTACCTTATTTTAAATTAAAATTTGAAGACTTTTCAAAGGAAAATATGAGCGTAGACAATGAGCTATATGAGATGGAGTGAACCAAACCTAAACCTCTTAAGTGATGATGATGGAGATGATGACCTTGACAATGATGGTGGTGATGAATGAAATGCAGGAGCAACATAGATGATTTAGACCTCTTCAATGAACAAATTATTTTGTGAGAACTTGTTCATAAAAGTAAAACCAAAAAATTGACCTATGACTTTGGAAAAAAATTGAAAGAGTTATCTGATCACTAACATACCTGAGCTAACAGTGCTCTTGCATTATATCCTTTTCTTGGAAATATGGGAAAGAGATGGGGAGCTATTTTTATCTCAGGGAAATTATTCCAAGGAGATTGTGAGGAAGTTCCACATGGAGGGAAACATTAAACCCATGGAGACTCCTTTTTCTAGAAACTGGAGGAAGGAGGATGCTACTTAATGCAAGGTAGTGGATGCTACTATTTACAGACATCTTGTCAGTTCACTTATGTATTTGGTGAACACACGGCTAGACATATGCTACGCAGTTAGCCAACCTATTCAAGCTATAGTTAAGCCTACCAAGCTCTTTTGTAAGGTGGGGAAACATGTGTTGAGATATCTAAGGGGAGCTACAGAGTGTGGATTGTGGTACAGACGGACAGAGGTAGGGAATCTTAAAGGCTTCACTGATGCAGATTGGGTAGGTAGTCCATCAGATAGGAAGAGCACATCAAGGGGAATCTTCAACATAGGATCAACAACAATTTCCTAGTACAAAAGGAAGGAGAGGCCAGTTCAACTCAGTTCATCCAAGGTAGAGTACATGGCAGCTAGTCAGGCTGCATGTGAGGCCATCTGGATGAGGAAGAAACTCGTTGGTTTGTTTGGTCATTAGATGGATCCGATAGTGATACATTGTGATAACTAGAGTTGAATAAAACTCTCGGTTAATCCAGTATTCCATGACAGGTCCAAGCATATTAACATCCAGTACCACCATCTTAGAGATTGTGTTCAGAGGCACATTATGTTGTTGCAGTACATTCCCACGGAGGATCAGGATCCAGATATCTTGACGAAGGCGCTTGCGAAGAGAAAATTCGAATATCATAGAGGCAAGATCAGGGTAGCAGATGATCCCTTTCTTGTTGAGAGGGAGTGTTGAAATTAAACAAGAAAATGCACCAAATACTAGTGTGGGATTCCAGGTCACACATGAGTGAGGAATTCAGTGACACATTAGTGCTAATGTGGCGTGAGAAATTTTTCAATAAATTGGAAAATAAATTGTAATATTATCTCATAACAACCTGTAATAGTTAGATAAGTGTGATAGAATTAGTTAGCTCAATAACTTCGACTTGAGGGTAAGAGGATAGGCCTGTAGAGTGATTATATTATTTATAGGTTCCAGTTGGAGTTGTAGCACTAGTGTGGTATGAGTGCAATCAGTTAACTCAAATTAGTTGAGTTAAAATTAGTTTAACTAGTTCTAACTAAATGATGAGCTGGTGGAAGATCATTTGAATAAAAATTTTAATTCAAAATTATTGATCTCCCAAGTAACTGATGATTCACTATTAATAAATGCATGCATGTCAATTCTGATGATGACCTTGTTGAGACAAAGGTTAAAGGGAAGTAAACTATTAGTTGTATTATTAGCGAATTGCCCAAGTGCAGTTATAAAGCCACGAGAAGCCAATGATGGATTGCGTAGTCAAGGAAGTTTGGAATTCCTATTTAACAGGAATTATTTTTCCTAGGGATTGCATGAGTAAGGCAGGCTAAAGGTGGGTAGGAAATTGGCTATGTATTGGTCCAATTTTTCCTATATTAGTGTGAGACAATTGGTAGAGTGTATGAGGTTTTGGTGAGCACACATGCATTTAAATATTGTTTCACAAATCCTTGGTTGATTATACAATAAATATGAAGGGGTTTTGAGTAGTTTATTTCCCTAGGAAAATATTGTGTTGTGCGATTGATTTACTTCTTTCTCTTACTTGCATGTGACTGAGAAATCGTAATTTATATTCCACAAATATTGTAGAAGGATTCAATATCTTATTTTAGTACATTGCATGATCAGATTGAATCCATTGGTGTAATTTCTACATGGTATCAGAGTTGTGTTAGAGATTTTCTATAGGATATATCATCCATAAAAACCATATATGAACAAACACACTTACCCATGAAATACAAGAGGGAAGGAGCTGTTATTGACATAAGAAAAATGAAACTAGATTTGGGACTTCCACGCACCACTTGACCATACAATAGGCTGAACCAAATATTTATTTCATCCAATCACCCCCGTGTCATATTCCAAGCATGAATGTGGGACTCATAAAAAAACTAAACATGGCTTCATCAAGCTTTACCTTATATCCCACCAGAGGGTTCTTAGGCTGGAACCCTCATCAATACAACTAGGCTTTATCGCAATCCCCACCAGATCAGCAGGCCCTTAACAAACATGGATGTCTCTGAATCACTCCACCTAAACTGTGACAAATTTTCTTGTCTTCTATTCTCTAGGATTTACCATATATCCCTCCATTCATCGATCAATGATTCCTAGGCCTAATCAAGACTCCACCCTCTAGTCTTTACCATATATCCTACTATTCACTTTTTGAGGATTCCTAGTCCTGATTGAGGGCACACACCTCTAGAATTTACCGTATATCCTTCCATTCATTATTCAAGGATTCCTAGGCCGAATCGAGGTATACAACTTTTGGCTTTACCATATATCTCGACATTCATCGGTAAAGGATTCCTAGGCCCCCTGATGTACACGAAATATGGATTTACCACAATCATACAATATACCATTCCAAGCATCACTAGGCCTTCTTTTCTTTGTTAGAGATCATCCCACTCAGCTTCGATACCATCCGACAACCAATCTCAAAAAAATAGGAGAACCCAACATCACACCATGGTTATCGAGAAATGGCGAGATAAGGCTGAAAACTAGTTTTACCCTTGGAAAAACCCATGCCAATGATACTAAGAAAACTATATACACACATGCATGTACCATGAATTTCAAATCTAGAAAGAAAATAACACATTCAAATCTATACCTTCAAGTAATCCCATTGTAGCTGCTTGATCCTAATCTTCTTTCTTGATATTTTCTTCCCTTTGCCTTCTTTTCTATTCATTTACGTTTCCTGATGCAATGCTAGAATTCTCTAAGTCTCCAAGAGTGTGAGAAAGAGAGCGTAGAGAGAGAAAGCTCCAAAACTAAACTGACAAAAAGCTACCAATTGATCCTGATAAGAATTTTTATGATTGAGGCCTCTAATTTCTTCAATTTCCAATATTTTCCTTTATTTTCCTCCTCACATGCAACCTATGACCTTTCACTATCCTTTTTTCATAATTTCCATTATTTTGATAACTAATATGCCAATTAATGTCTCTAGCCTTTCAAAATCCTTTTCATTTGTCGATTTCCGTTTAGCCATAATAAAATGAATGAACACGCACTAGGATTTTTTACCCAACATTTATCTTTGAATACATTTCCCATGACCTTAGTCTTATTTTTTCCTTTATTAACTTTGTTACATGAATTATTGACCACGATTGTTACATATGTTTACTTCAATGATCCAAGAACTGGATTTAAAGGTATTCTAATGAGAACACATATCCCATTGATGCTCATGATGTCAACACCAACATACCACATGCCACCTGAGGCTTTTGATTTGGTTCACATAGTAATGCTGACAGGTAGACCAATGCTCCAATACACTAGTCAACGACATATTGGTTATGTATGTGTGTGTGTGCATGTGCCCACAAAAACATATAAAAATACGTATATACGTGGAATGGATCAGATCCCTTTTCACTCAGAGTTTGGTCAATTGGCATTCATCGAACATATTCCATAATCGATGAATGGAAGGATTCACCAAGTAGCATTGCACGTCATTGTAAATAATTGGAAGACCACAACTGAGTTGATGCACTAGTGGCTTCCCTGACATCATACCCCAACAGTGTGCTTCCAACAAGATACCATTTAACCATTTAACATGTGGGTTCTACAAACCATGGGACATCATTCCAAATGAAATACATTAACCCATCCCAATTGACCCATTGGGGGTTAAGTTTTATATCACAACAAAGTAGAAATATAAAGTTATTAGCATGAATGTGAGATGCATAACACAGCATGAACCCACCCCTCATCCCACTAGAGGTTAGGGGTTTATACCAAGGAGAAAAAAAATACAAGGGTATCAACACCAATGCCAAATGTATAGCATAGTGTGGACCCACTATAGCATAGGGAAATTGAAGTACAAAGATATTGACTTGATGCCAAATTTATAACACAGTGTGGAACCACCCTTTGCCCCACTTGCGATCAGTGGTCTGAACCAAAAGGTTGTGTTGTACCTATCCATTTCCCCATCAAGGGTTGAGGGTCCCAACCGCTTGTGAAACACTTTTCTTATACCGAGTATTGAACACCATATATATATATATATATATATATATATATATATATATACATATACTCATCGCTAGTTACAAAAAACAATTAGGTAAGTGATGTGGCCTTGGGTTGTTACATTTACGTCAAAAATAATATGCAACAACCCATTGAATGAAATTCATAAGTGGTTTATATAACTCGATGATTTATATACATTATGCCTACATACATCCAATTATTTTGGTTTTTCATAAGTATCTTGTGCCAAACTATTTATTTGATTTATTCCATGGCTCATGAACCCAAATTATTATTTATTTGAGGTGTAATCAGCTTGCGTCGAACTATTACGCTGAATTTTCATGTATTACTTTAGTATTGCAAGATTCAAGTGGGTGAATTAATTAATCCATTTTTTAATGTGAATTACAATATTAAGTTGATATTTCACGCATTGGATGGGAAGCTTCACTACTATAGTTTTGAAGGTGGATAAAAAACCAAAAGGCATGACTTCAATCCAATGTACACCATTCTATTCTATACATGTGTGTGTGTGTGTGCGCACTTTAAATAAATGTATTACAAGAAGTTGTGGGTGAATACACACACATGCCTAAGAGTGGAATTGAGGCCAATCAAAATGATACAAAAGAAAAGAATTGTGTGGCCCAACCAACTTCTCTATACACATGTATAAATTCTTTGGGTGCAGTAGATTGCACTTAAGTAGATAAGTTTAATTGTTGAAAATGTAATGTTGTGAACCACAAAAATGGAGTTCAACCATTACAAAATATATGTGTATATACAAGCATATACATGTCTATATGTATAGAATTTCTAGAAATAGGAAATACACATAATACATCTTGACCTATGTTCAATATATAGTTTGAACAACATGCATAAAATTGGATGAAAAAATATTTACAATGTTCAACATTCTTAACGTATGAATGAAATTTGAATACTCAATTCACGTGTAGGAATGCACTATAATCATCTCTGCCAATGATCCATTTAACATGTAAATACAAAAATAAAGTGTCCAATATAATTCACACAGAAATGTATTCAAATGAACTCAACAATCACAAAATTACTCTAATAAAGTTACTTATATGTGAAATTTAAATTATGCTAGCAACTGGAGAAGGGATTCATGTTATCCTCCCAACCACAGGTAGTCACGTAACTTTCCACACGTATTCCATGTATAGATTCTTAGATTAAAAATTCACCAAGAAATACACTCGATAAGATAAGGGAGTTATATTACTTGCTGGTGGTTTATCAATGTTGGAAAGCACTAGTGGATTCTCAATTGTAGAAAATAGAAGTGGTTTCTTAGCTAGCTGCAAGGACCACAAATTCATTGTATTGGTGGTTTTTTAGCCGAAGATACACACTAGTGTTTTTTCAAATCAAACTATCATTAGTGGTTTCTAAATCTCTGCAAGCACGCAATAATTTAATTCAATATCCCTCGACATCCAATCTAACAACACATATAAATTGCAAATTAAGTAGTGAAATAAAGTACAAATTGAATGCTCTTGTGGGTTGTTACTAGCACTAGCATTTCCACAAATTTCTATAGAAAACTGAATAGAACCACTTGTTTTAGTTTGCCAACATATTTATGGTGGTTGAGCTGCATCCTAGAAAGGGCCAAGAGTGCACTATTTTCCCCTTGTGCGACCTTCCTTTGCACGACACCCTTTTGATTCATGAGAAGAGAACATTGAGTATGGTACTTCCAATTGCATTAATTATTTACTCATATCATAGCATCTTTTCCCAACCTTAGGTGTTCGACAACCTTAGGCTTTCAACAATAAATTCAGTAAGATGGGTATGGTGCTGCACATTATACCCCATATCCCGAGAACTTTGGCCCCTCATCGCTTCTCCTCAAATGTTATTAATAATAATAAATAAATAAATTATTATTATTATAATTAATAATTATTATTAACTAAAACATAAATCCATAATTAATCCCTTTTAATATTATTTCAATCATTAATATATGATTATTCTAATTTGGTATTTTCATACAAAATTAATGCATGATTAACATCAAATAAATAATTCATACACTTTGGTACCATGATCATGGCATGAATGGATTTTATCAGTAATAGTTTTATTATATTTAAAAAAAAATTCCCAAAAATCAGTTATCACATTAAGGTGTCCAATTATTAAAAAAACTTCTAAAGGTTATATTCAACATAGGGAATGTTATAAAACCCACCCCCTTAAAGGAACAAGGTCTCCAATGTTCTAGAAAATTGAAAAATACAAAATTTCGAGCTTTATAGATATAAATCTTTTACACCTATTAAATATTAAAAAAAAAGTAGAAGATTTTCATTTCATTTTCACTCTCCCAGGTTGCTTCATCGGGTCAAAGGTGCTTCCATTGCAGCTTGGCCTATTTTATTGCTTGGTTATAGAGAAGAATATGCCTCTAGTCCAGTATACACAAAGTTTCATGATGGAATTCTCCCTCTGAATCCACTTGTATCACAGACTAGTCGATCACATGATTATAATTTTACACATACATATTCAATAACGACATGTGGAATATATCATATGTCTTTATGGTAAGACGTAAGGGAAATTTATAAGCCATTGGGCCCTCTCTCTCCAAAATCTAAAAAGGTTTTCAAAACCTGGATGCAAACTTAGCACAAGTTCTTGATTTCAATGAGATCCTCCTCAATTTAATGTGGAGGTACACTTGATCCCCCACTTGAATCTGTCTATGCATTCTTTTTTGATTTGCGTAGCTCTTCTATTTGTCTTGGGCTACCCTAAGTTTATGTCTAATACTAATAACTTCATGTTGCATATCCTTTAACATATTTCGTCCGATAATTACCATGTTCACTCGTTCATCCCATATAATGGGTGTATTACACCTTCTTCCATACAGATCCTTGAAGGGGCTCATATTTAGTGATTCTTGATAGCCACTTTTATATTAAAATTCAACTAAATGAAAAAATATTCCCACCTTTTTTACTAGTGCATAACGTACATTCTTAGCATGTCTTCTAACATCCTATTCTCTCTCTCAATTTATCTATCAGTTTAATGATGGCATGTTGTACTGAATTCCAAATAAGTTCCAAATCCAGAGAATAATTATTTCCAAAATTTGGATGTGAAATTAACATCTCGATTTGAGATTGTATTCTTAGGTATGCCATGCATCCTTAATATTTCCTTCATGAATATCTACAAAATATCAATGGAATTGCGAGTGGAATTGACATGTATGAAGTGAGCTTCCTTCATTACATTTTCCACTACCACCATGATGTCATCATGTTATTTTGGTATCTTTGGCAAACTTGTGATGAAATCCATGGATACGACTTCCATTTCCTGACAACGATTAGAATTTGTTGTAATAGTTGAGTTGGATGTTTAAATTCCACCCTAATTTGTCAACACTCTAGACTCTTGGGCGAAAATTCCTTCTCCATAGCTGCCTAATAATACATATTTTTTTATAATTATAATAATGTTTTGATATCGAGGATGAGCTCAATAGGGTATTTTATGAAACTAGTCTAGGATGAGCTTCTTCAAGTCGTCCATGTAGGGTATATACCATCATTCTTTGAAATTTAGAATTTTATCATCTGTGAGTGTGTATTTATTACTTAATGGTTAGTATGCATATTTTTGCAAAAAATACTTCACATACTCAAAGTTTTCATCTTCTACCAATAATTCCCTTATCTTTTCCTTTATCTTAAATTCACAAGAGATCTTGTTTTCCAGGTGAGTCACTTTTAGACTTTTGATAAGCGCATCAAACACCCTATTCTCTTTATGCTTGATGTACTTGATTTAAAATTCAAATTCACTAGTGAGGGTTGATGATTTGAGTTTTCTTGTATTTTATTCAGGTTGATCGAACAAATATTTCAACCTACATAGTCCAACATCAACACGAGTTTCTAGCCAATCAAGTATTGTCTCTACATTTTTAATGCTTTCATGATTGTTGTGAGTTCTAAGTCATGGGTGACATAATTTATTTTGTGCTCATTTAAGTTCCTTGATTCATATAAAATTACATGTCCTTCTTTCATTTTTGCTCCACCCAATTCTTCCTCATAATAATTCATGCAAACTAAAGGGTCTTCCTCCGATTAGAAATCCTTAAGATGGGTGCATGCATGAGAAATTTATTGAGTTGATCGAAGTTTAATATGCATTATGATTCCCACTAAATTTACCCATCTCGTCTACAAATATATCATTAGATGCCCAAAATTTTGAATTTTTTTGAATGAATCACCAAAAATATTTGCTGAACCCCATAAAAGATATGAATTTTGTGACATGTCTAGGAGTGGGAAGCTCCATGATGGATTTGATATTCTTAGGGTAAAAAACCACACCTTTTGAGATAAATTTACCAAACTATTGAACCCGAGTCTTCAAGAAATCACATTTACTAGGTCCAGCATATAACTTTTGTTCCCTTAGAAACTATAATACTGCCTTCAAATGCTCCTATAGTTTTTGAGTATACCATAATATCATCAAAAAATACTAAAAAAAACTTGTCCAAATATTGGTTGAGAACATTTTTCATTAATCCCATAAACATGTCTAGTGAATTTGTACGTCCAAATGGCACAATTGATGAGTAAAGTTTTTAAGCGTTGCCTAAAAACCCTCAAATCTCTGAGAGCACGTGAGATAAGGGGACTAGGCCCAAAGTTCAATGCCTGTAGTGTTACTTTCTATTTATTTACTAAAAATTAATAAAACACAAGGAAAATATATATATACTATGATATAGATTTCATAAAGAGAACATGTAAAAAATAGGTAATATGTTACAACAATGAAATACGTGTATGAACAAGAAATAACTAAAATGACAGAAGAAATAAATTTTTTGGTGAAATTATAGAGATACCCCATCATCCAAAATATTACACATGTATGCAATAAACAAAAAAATGGAAATCATAAACATGCCTCATTTTTGCATAATTTGTTCACTAATGTAAGTAAAAATTTCATAAAAGTATGCATTGTAAAGTGGCTAAAAAAAGTTTTATTTTATTAATGAAAAAATGAGTACAACTCAATGTTTGGTCAACTCCAACAAGAATTGTGGACCATAAATTAATTCAAAAGCATCTAAGATCTAAAATACACACACATAGTCATCTGGATTGGATCATTATATTGTTTTTCATCCATCTCAATGCTTTTAAAGTGGAAAAATTGGAGGAATCAACTCACAAGACTATTTTTACCCGCAGGACCCAGTTTGGAAAATTGGGGCCTAAAACCTTTCAGGAGCATTTTGAGGTATCAAATGACATTTTTTGGAATAAAACTTGTATGCTTTGGCACAACACCCTATTTTCATATTGCACACAGAATTATTTTTCTAAAGTCACAATAATCATGTCAATCAAAGTCTTTATGCAAAATTTATGCCACTCAGAAGTTGACCTTCCCATTTTCACCAAAATAGTTCGAGAGGATGTCATGTCAGCCCCCATTATTCATCTAAAATGGGATATCCACGTGGTTATGGTGAAGAATAATTTAGAATAGAGCATATAGTAACTCTGGTTAAGATTTGAGGTAATCAAACCTAACTACTAGTAGGCTATCAAGTTGTGTTATAACCATCCCTCTAGGAGGAAAAGGGGTTCCATTCTTTTCAAATGCATTTTTTCCATAGATTAGAAAATATAGATGAGAAGGATAGGAGATAGAACACATATATAGGATTTGTGCATTGTAGTAGCCCAAGATCCACAAACCATACTTGTTTTCACTTGTATCCCTTTTCTATTCAGAGAAATAGAGCAGGGCGACCTCACCATCTAGCCGGGTTTTCTCCCGAAAGGGTTTCCTAGGTCATATCTTCTGTCAATTTCTATTTTTGAGATTTTTAATTTGTTTTCATTTTTTTACTAAAGAGACCCACGGTTGGACCATCGGGTGCCAACAAAGGACCCATTTGAGTCTAGCATGATACCAGCGTTTTCAATCTTTTGCAGGGAAAGAAGGTATTGTCTAAGGAATGTCAAGACTAAAAAAAAATGTTTTGGGATTTTAAGAGGTCGCATGATTAATTTCCTTAACTATATT
Organism: Pinus albicaulis; assembly: GCA_034641835.2. Taxonomy (NCBI): domain Eukaryota; kingdom Viridiplantae; phylum Streptophyta; class Pinopsida; order Pinales; family Pinaceae; genus Pinus; species Pinus albicaulis. Next base: position 1,133,769,955 of record CM076575.1, on the reverse strand, counting down.
ATACATTAAGCTTAAAAAAATCCATATATATGCTGAATAATCATTGCGAAAAATATAAATAGTTACATCACAAAAAATTTAACAAAAGATTTTAAAAATTTTAAAGTAAGAATGCAATACAATCACATTCATACATAAGCATAGATATAAATCCCCAAAAAATATCCTTTATATATATATATATATATATATATATATATATATATATATATATATATATGTATGCATATATACTTAGGCCAACTCAATAGTACAAATACAGATCCATAAGGACCTCGAGGGATCTGTTAAGAACTTCTTCCAAAACTCCCAATATAGTATCAAAGTTATGACAATATTACAAGGAAATACATCCGTGGAATGTAAGTCCTAATTTTGGTAGCATGTCAGCCTTCTTCTAATCTCCCCCTACATACATTTCTCTACATGTCTATATATAATATTTGGCCTCTTGAATATTTTTCACGCTCACTTGATGTGGTCCGCTTTAACCAAATTCACAGGATATATCTCTATTTGGTCCACATTTGTTTGATCTCTTCAACCTCAGCAACTTCATCCTTATTTCACAGATTTGACAAATTCTAGTGTAAATTATTGATATTTTTCTTGTCACTTTCTTCTTTACTAATGCTTGTTTCTGGTTATATTAACTATTTACTTCCCAACTTGCACTTATTTTTGTTTTGCAAATAATTTCCACCAAAATTGATCACAAAAATCAAGGACCTAATAGGCACAAACCACATTCTATTGAATCACCGTCAATTCAATAATTTGATTGTGCACTTGGTTCCTCTTTCGGCTTCTTAACTAACGTTGATGCTTCCTTTTACTATGTGGATGATTCTCCTTCAAATGAAGGATCAAACTCTGGAATAGTCTCCAAGACCACGCGTCAGAAAAATACTATACATATCCAATTTGTCTTTCCATGTCCCCAACAAGGTGGAGGATTTATCAATAAACGATTGGGTTGTCTATGTATCTCGGATTATGTCATTGCATATTTTGAACATGTGAGAATGATATTTTGACTCCCATAAGAAATCTAAATGTACATAAATGGGGTTTCGACTTATCTAGTCCATTTCCATCCTAATGATGAGAATTCAAAGGAAAAACAGATTGCATCTAATATATAAGAGCGCATACAAAAAGGAGAGACTGCATTGGGTGGGGAATTTCTATTTTCTCTATAGGCTATGATAAATCTGATCAAATTATCAAAAATAATAGTAGCCCAATCTAGAATATAGCCATCAAAAGCAGATTTTATCAAGGGTGTCAAATTTTCTTGAAATTTGGTCGTATTTACAGATCTAAAGAGACGACACATCATCGTGATTATGCTTGTTAGGATCATTTCTCCATTATTTAATTATATTCATGGGATGGTAATTCTCGCACATGAACTCTTGAATAAATTGGCCTCCATATCTCTTCTAGGGTTCTAGTAGTTTATACATATTCTTAAAATTTGATGGCTTGAGAGAGACAATAACAGTTCTTCTTTGAGTAAAAAATTGTCTATATCTGATATCTCCATCGTCCAACACCCATTTCACTAAGCCAGTGTATGCCAACATTTTAGGACATGCAAAAATTATATGAAGAAAATAATTAACAGTGTATGTCCATGATTCTGAATCATTGGACAAAGTATCGTCGCCCACAGCTTTTCCGACCAGAAATACTTGTGGTTTCTCATTCTCTAACAACTGATAGATCCCCTCCGAGCTTGAAGAACCAATTTTAGGGTTGCATATAGTATCCGAGATTAGGGAGCCATTCCATTTTTTTCCTCTTGATGTATACTGATAGTGATGGGGTGGAAGATCTCCTTGGTTCTTTAATCAACCTTGACATCCTTTTATGCCTAAGTGTTTGGATTTAACCTGTTGAAAAGAGAACGAGAGAGGATAATTTGAAATCACTTCAAAAGATATTAAATGTCTTGTCAACTTAACTAATGCATAATGAGAAATACTTTATATTAATATTTGAAATAATTACAAATCAATTACAAACCTCGAGATCATAAAACACTTGAATTAACATTAAATTGACAAGCATAGGTTTGTGTGTTTTTTATAGATGTCATTATATCGGGATTAATTGATCAATGATTTTTATTATTGGTGATTCATAATTCTCAAAGCCATCTCCGATATGTGAAGTGCGACATTATGATGTTTTGAGATGGGATGTGATATAAGCATCTGTCACATGATGGTTTGCGATGTCGGCATCTGTTAAGTGATGGCTTTGCTATTTTGAATTTTGGCGTTTCTCGATTGTACATTGACTACTTGGATTTCAGCAATGCGACATTTGGGAGATTCGCTGTTTGCAATTTCACTCATGCTTTCCCCCCTCTTATCTGCCTTTTCGGTTTGAGGGTTCCTCTTTAGGTGTTTTTTTTTGTTTTATAAAGCTTATTCTAATAGAAAACGTAACTTTAATTTTTATTTCCGAAACAAAAATTAACCTAAAATTTTTAAACGGTCCCCATTATCCTTTCTAATCTATTTTACTTAGATAATGGGAGGTTATTGTAATACTACCACAATTGGTGATACATTGGATGAATCAACAATCTCTGATAAATCTTAATAATTAAAGGCAATATTATAGGAAATTTTATAAATAATTGAAATTTGAATTTGATATAGGTAAATTATAATCCAAATAACTTGGTTTTACTTGAAAAATTTCCTCTTTCTTTTGTGAATGAAATATCTCTTTAAATGAATCGAATCTTAATAAGTTGAAAATATAGGTAGGAATTTAATCAAATCTTAGCTTATTTGATAAGCTTATTAGTCACTACTAGAGCCACTGCTGCCAACAGGCGTTCATAGCCTCGACAGGGTTACTAGTTAACCAAAAATGAACTAGTATCCCATTCATAATATAATACATATCTCCAAAGGTAACATAATTACTTATTTTCTTTGTGTATTTTTTCTCTTTTTTTTGCCATTTTAAACTTATTATCCTAGTTTGGAGGCCATAAGTGATAATGTCATTCACTGGTTATAATAAATTTGAACAAGTTGACTTGTGATGAGATCCCTTGTCTCAAGTTTTTTATGCCATGAGCCATTATCTTGGTTTGGTAGCCAATTGATAATGTTAAGTTAATTAGATTCATATGAACATGATGATTCAACTTGTGATGAGATCTCTCAACCTTAAAGTTTTTTATATTTTTGAATTACACTTTTAAAAATATATCTAACATACAAATGAATGGGGAGGTTTTCATTTTGCTCTTTATGAGATTTTGGACGACCATTTGAGTAAAATATGTCAATACTTCAATAAAATTTCCCACTTTTTAAAAGTAATTTTTCGAACATGATCCATGTCAAAAAAAAAATTCATGTCACACCAATCAAAAGTATTATTCTTTATAATCGGCTATTTAAATCAAAATTTTCCAAAGAAATAGAGAATTCAATTTATGATTTATTTCCTTATTTTATATCTTTAAGGACTAACACTTCCATGTTCAAGAAGAATAACAAAGTGTTTCACCTTTTGCATAATATTGCAATAATTTAATTTATTTTAAATTAAATTTATCTATATATTTATACAAAAGAACAATTTTTCTTTTAAGAAAAATATTTTTTAAGGAAAAGTCCATTAACATGAAGATTTTCCTTCTTCCCTTGTAAATCTTGCAACATAAAAGTTGATGGACCTATTTTTTCGATTATTTGAAAAGGGCTAAGCCAAAGTTTTTGAAATTTTGTATGTTTTCCTTTATCCTCGTGCACTTTATGCCATTTCAATACCAAATCTACAATCTCAATTTGTTTAGTTTTGTTTGTATTTGAATCAAACGAAGTTTTGCTCAACTGTTGATGATGACTATGTACCATTTTTGCTTTCTCTCTTTCTTCTTTCGTTTTAATTATTTCAGACATTCTTAATTGTAATGAAGAAGAAGATTGTTAATTAATGAATTGAACTATGGTTGTTGCTGGGATAACTATATTCGAAGGTAAAATTTCCTCTTTTCCATATACCAATAGAAAAGGAGTCCCTATTGAAGATTTTCTAGTTATCATATCTGCCCATAATGCAAAAGTTAAGGATTTACGCCAGTTTTCTGGTTTTGATCAATAGTTCGTTTAATTATCCTTATCAGGTTTTTGTTTGTTGATTCTTCTAAACCATTTCCTTGAGGATAATAATTTGCATACTATTATAATTTAAAAGCTCTTTTAAAAGAAAATCCAGTCATGGCATTACCCGAAAAATAAGGAGCATTGTCAAATACCAGAGTGTTAGGAACACCAAACCTTGTAATGATGAATTGATCAATAAAATGAATAATATTTTTTGAATTGGGCGTCTTAAGAGGTATTTCCTCTACCCACTTTGTAAAATAGTCTGTGGTAGTCAATATATATTTGTGTTTTTTAGAAGAATGAGGAACGATCTCACCTATTATGTCAAGTCCCCATTGTTCGAAAGGTTGTTCCATATTGACTGGTTGAAGTGGTATTGAAGCTTTTATTTGTCTTCCTGCTACAGTTTGACAAATCTTACAATTTTTGACATAACTGTGTGCATATTTGAAAAATGTTGGCCAATAATATCCTACATGTAAAATTTTATGTGTTCTGGTGTCTCCACCAAAGAGTCCACCTACTAGCCCATCATGAATTTCCTGGAGCACATTAGGTATTTCAGTTTTCTCTAAGCATCTGAGTAAGAAATATTCATAATTTTTTCTCAATAACACATCATTAACTAATTGCTACTAATTAGCTTTCAATCTTAATGCTCGTTTTCTTTTGAAATCCAAATTTTGTGGAGCATGATCATTCTTTAAATAAAATATTAAATCATCATATTGAGATTGAGGGTTAGCATTGGGGACCTTTGTAAAATGTTCAATACTAGCTCTTACCTCATCTAGTGATGTGTCATTCATTCCTGTAATCAACCTGCAAAATCCCTGGCCTCTTACATTTTAGCAGGTTTTATCTCTAAATCGTATTCTTGCACTGTTGTTACCCAATTGGCCCTTTTTCTCCTAGTTCCTTTTGTATAAGGATTTGTTTCACTAATGATAAATGAACTATTACCTTAACATGAGCTTCCAAAAGAAATGGTCAAAAATATTTGACCGCTTTATAGAATGAAAATGCCTATTTTTCAGCTCCTAAATAGTTTAGTTCAGCGCCTTGAAAATTAGAATTGAAAAAAGAAACTGGGGTTTCGAGTTTTTTATCATCTGGTTGAGATAAGACCGCTCCATCTGATAGTTCTGAGGCAAAGGTATATAAAATTAAATAATTGGAAAAAATAGGAGTTGAAAGAGAAGGAGCATCAATAATTGCTTGTTTGATGATTTGAAAAGCTTCCTTTTCTTCTTCTCACCATTTAAAAAATGTATCTTTCTTATAATTTTTTTGTAGTGGCAGAACTATATGTGAAAAATCTGGAATGAATCGTTTGACAAAAGTTGTCTTTCCTAAAAAGGATTGCATTGATTTCTTGTTATGTGGTAGTGGAATTTCTGAAATTGTTTTAATCCTGTTTGGATCAATACAAATTTCATCCTTTGATACAATCAAACCTAGAGGTTTACCTTCACTTAAAGCAAAAATTGACTTCTTTGGACTAAGAGAGATCCCAAATCTCCAGCATGTTTGAAAGATATTCTTTAACTCATGTAAGAGATTTTTTCTATCTTTTGAATATATGGTTATATCATCAAGGTATACTACCATTTTTTTATTTATCAATCCTTTGAATGCAATATCCATGGCTCTTTGGAATGTGGCTCCTACATTCATTAGTCCGAAGGGAATCTTCTGATAAGCATAAATTCCCCATTTGGTTCGAAATGTTGTTTTCAAACAATCTTCTGGATGAACCAAAATCTGGTTATACCTGAAAATCCATCTAAAAAAGTCATTAATTCATAACCTGCTACTGACTTTAAAACTTGTTCCATTGATGGTAAAGGAAAATTATCCTTTTGACATGATTTTTTTAGATTTATCAAATCAATACAAATGCAAATATCTCCACTCTTTCTCCTAATAGGTACTAAATTAGAAACCCATTTTGAATGTCTAACAGGAAAAATGATCTTTGTTTTCAATAATTTGTTTAATTCATTCTTTATTTGGGTTTCCAAGTTCGGAAGAATTTTCCTGAGCTTTTGTTGAATAGGTTTAACATCAGGTACCATAGGAATAGTATGTTGTATAATTGATGAGTCGTATGCTTTAAGCTCTTGGTAATTCCATGGAAAAATATATTTGTACCTTTTTAATAATGAAATGAACGCATTTATTTATTCCAATGAAAGGCTAAGCCCTAGGATTTTATCTTGATTTAATTCAGTAGATCCTAAGTTAACTAATTCATACCTTAGAGTAGAACTTTGTGGTTTAGAGTTGTTGAATTTCTTGAATCTATCTTTTAAACCTTATAAATCTTCAAGCTTGACCATGGATTTTGGAAAAATATTTTTATCATTTTTTTGCTTAATTTGATTATCATGTTCATCTTCGTACATAATTTGATCATCATATGTTTTCTCAGAAGTAAGAAAACTTAAAATATCACTATCGTCATTAAAAACCTGCCAACTAGTAACATTATCTGGTATAGATGGTCAGAAAATTAATTCAATAGAGAATTTGTCTGACTAAAATCTTCAAGCGGATTAAGCTTGGAGGCAACATTAGCTAAAAGGTCAGTGTTGGCATTCTGTGATCTAGGAATATGAGAGATATTGACTGCGATAAAATGTGATGTGAGGTCCTGAAGCAAAGATTCATAATGTTTCAAGTGAATTGAGAAAGAGTAAATAGTATTTCACACTTATCTTACCAAAATATATGAATCTCCAAACACCTTAATATATTGTATATCAAGAATACAAAAATTTCGGAGATCTTGAACCAATTCCTCGTATTCAGAAATATTGTTAGTGCATTCAAATTCTAGCCTACAAGATAGCATCGTTTTCTCACCTTTTGGGCTAATAAGTACACATCCTGCTCTTTCTCCATCATTTGATCTTGATCCGTCAAAATAAAGTTTCCAAAAAAAATATTGGACTATAGTTTCCTCTTCCAAATAGAAGCATCTAATGGAATCATTCTGAGAAAATTTTTAAACTTGTGATTTAACAGATTTGACTTAAAAAGGTGAACTTTGTGCATTGAAATTTCCTAAAAATGAATCTACAAAATAATTTCCTAAAATTTTATTGTTGAATGCTATGGGCTCATTTTCTTCCCCAAGGTCTGTAACTGAGTACTTCATATGTTTTTCACGATCAAATCTAATTTGGTTTTTATTTCCATTATATGGGAGACACATATTAGACCAGTTTGTTGCAAAATATCCATGTAATTTTTTAGACCAATCTTGACTAAGAACTAAACCGGAAAATTCAAGGATGCCTGCAACAAGTATATTAATAATATGAGCAACTTTTGGATTTGATGACAATCTAATACTTACCGAGTTAATCTCTCCTAAGAATTCAACCTTTGTTCTATCCAATTGAACTATAATAACTGATGAATTTTGGGGTGTGATATTTAATTTTTGCAAATTTAATATGGAATTATACTAGATGAAACCCTAGAATCGATCAAATGGTTATGAACATTTCTATTGTAGATTTCAAAAGTTAAAATAAAAGGGGAAGTATGAGAATTAGATCTATCACCAATAAAAATAGAGTCTGAGTCATTAACCTTGTTTGAATTGTCAATCAAAGGTTTTCCTATTCCATTAGCAGCTTCAGTTACAACAGTTGGAGGAAGAGGGGATGTTGTCATCGCATTCAACTCTTCCAATAAAATTTTCTGTTTTTTTTTAATTTTATAAATTCATAAAGAGAAATATTGGCTTTAATATTCTGCATATCCTTGATTATATTATACTCAATAGTATCGGATACTAATAAAGTTTTAGATTGAGGATTGGGTGTAGATTTGATTGTCTGGGATTCGATGATAACCTGCTGAGATGATTTGACTGGAGGTTTTTTATTGACAGGCTTATATTTAGCAATAGAAGTGGAAATTTTCTTCTTTTGAGTTGATTCAAATGGTTCTACAGAATTCCTACTTCTAGTGCTAACAGGCATGGCTTCAGCTTCTATCTCTTCATCAGAAGAAGGTAAAATGAAATCCCATAATCGATGTAATTCAACAATTTCTTCATCTTGGGATTATTCGGAAAAATCTTTGTTTTCTTCTTCTTATTATTCTTCTTGGTGTCAACATTAGAAATAATGTTGGGAGGCTGAGAGACAGAGGATTGATTTTTTTCTAAATTATCTAAAGGGTTTTCTAGTAGAGGCCTCAACAACCTATTTTTTTATTTCAACCGTATCATTAGACATAGTTTTGAGAAAAAATTTCAATCCCTCAAGATAAAAAGGATATTTAGAAGTTTTCTTCTTTGGCTCATCTTTGAATGTTACCTTTTTATATATTTTATCTTCAAGCTCAGTTTTCTTTTCTAAAGCAACAATTTTTCTCTCAATGGACAAAGCTTATTTAATGTTCTCTACAAGAGTGACTTTATTAGATCTATCTACAAAAAATTCTATATTAGAAGGGAGAGAAGGTATGTACCATTCTATTTGTACATCCAATCTAGGCTTAGAGGTAGTTTATTCAATAAATTGTTAAATCTGGAGTTGAAGTCTTTGATCTTTTCACCTGTATTAGCTTTCAAATTAGAAATATCATTGATTAATGATGCAATTGTCCTATCATCACCAAATTTGGCAAGAAATAGTTCTTGAAAATTATTCCAATTGCCTATGGAACCTGAAGGGAGGGAAAAATGCTAGGATCCTGCAGATCCTCAGAAGGTATATGGAAAGAATATGACTAAAACATATTCATGTTCAACGCTGTTAAGATTCATGGCTAACATAAAATTATTCAGATGTTCTTCTCCGGGAAGACCATCATCATGATTATACTTTGGTAACTATTTTTCTGGATGATCTGGGATAGGATGTAAATGTATCATTTGAACAACACCTAGATTGACCCATGGTAAGTTTGCCATTACTTGAATTGTTGGTTGTGAAGATAAGATGGTACATCCATAAGCATATGTGGATGGAGAAGAACTAGCTATTGGAATATTACTACTTACAACAACGCTAATTGTTTGAGCAGAAATTGGTTGATGAGTAGAAATGGGTTGATTATAAGAGAAGGTGGGAGTAAATGGAGATGAAGATGATGTGATATCATTGATACTTGATTGATATGTTGATGTAGTAGCTTTCTTGCGATGAGATAAAATAGGAAACTTGAAAGGATTTATCCCAATTTTTTCACTTTGTGATCGGGTTAACGCACCAATACCTCGAAATTTGGAGGTAATACTTTCTTCAAAAATTTCAGGATTAATAGGCTTATTGAGAGATATAGTTATTTGTTCTAGCTTCTCAATCATAGAATGAACTTTGGGAGACTTGGGAATATGATCTGAAGAATGCCTACAAGATAATGTTTCAGGAGATGAAATAAATGGCCCTACAACTTTAGACTTATGACCTGTAGATAATGAACGAGATCTAGAAGTTGTAGGAGATTTGGAGGGAGATTGACTCTTACGTTGGATTTTCAATTGAGATTTAGCTTTAAATTCCATATATAGTCGGATTCCCTCCTTCTAGCGTCAAATATTTTGAAGGCTGGAAAGTGATTTCCTCAACGTTAGGGATTGCACCCGGTCTGGAGCTTAAAATAACTCCTTTTCCGTTGAAAATGATGGGTCCAATTGGGGATAAAGGGACCCGTTTTCCATATAAAGAGAGTTTATATAATAAGATAAATGAAATTAACACTATTGGGGTGATTTATTCTAATGATAACATAAATTAGAACTAATGTAACTACTTCCCAGAATGGGATTCAAGTATATGATTAAGGCATAAATTTTCACAAGCATGAAATAATATAGATCATCGCATACTTAATGAATATAAGAACATTTAAGAAACTAAATTAATTCAATTGATTTAGTTGATGAAGAAAATTAATCACATATAATATCTCTAAGTCTCACATCTAACAACATATCGTTCAATATATTATATCAATAGTAATAACAACATATATCACTTCAATGCTTATCAAAATGAAACTAATAAAAAGAATAATTTTGCTACAATTTCATAGACATAAAAAAAATAATACATAGATAATAGCACCCATTGCATCATAGCCTTAAATATGAAAAGATAGCTTCAAGGTTCAAATTTTCAATTAGATAACTTTTTTCAAACAATAGTTGGAGTTCCAAAAGCAGTCTTCTCAAAATTATAGATCCCTTTCTAAATGCATGAAAGGGGTTTAAACACTAATTAATATTACAAAAATAGAAGACATGTAAAAGAAGTCTACTAATATTAATCTAAACTATAAAAATGTGAACTAGGAAAATAAAATGCATAAGTTGTAACAATCTATGATTGTTTCTTGGATTCATTGTCTACCTAGTATTTGAGCTGGCATGCTTTGATCATATGTTCGAGCTTGGGGGGATGAATTGCCTGCATTCTCATCTAGCCTGTGAATACTGCATCATTCAGTGTCGGAAGAAGATGAGCTGCTGCGTTGGAGAGGCACCTCAATATTATCAATTTGGTATGAGGCTTAATCAACAAGTACCGGTAAATGTCCATATTTAATCTTGTCATATTTTCTATGTCAAAAGCTTTTCTATTTGATGTCTCTTGCAAGAATTTTTTTAGGAAACTGATTTCTGGCAGAGTGTCTTTTGATTCTTCATGAATCAGGTTGGCTTGTAGAAGATAATCTTTTATATGTACTCATAAATGTTGGAAGATAAATTCTTGGCTATGATAATAGCTAATTCAATGCTCTCCATTTTAATATCCCAGTATCAAAATATTATATATTTAATTTATTCTTCAATACGAGGGAGATCGACCTCTCTACCCTATGCAGTATCTTGCTAGTTTTTGTATTTTGACACTTTGTCATAACTTTCTTCATAACTAATTGATCAGTGGTCTTAAATTTCTCTTGAATATAATTATACTTCTGATATAAATCTACTTGTTGTGCTCCCAATAGTGCTTCCAACTCTATTGCTTCTTTCTTTACTTCATTGATTTCAGTATTTTCTTGGAGCTTTTCAATCTTCTAGTGAATTTGATGAATTAATTGATCCTTCCCTTTAATTTCGTTTTCGAGTTCGATTTTGAGACATTCAAACTGTTTTTTTAGATTATTAATGTTTGACTGAAGCTCCTTCTCAATTATTTTCTTTTCATCAGAGAAAAATTGATCCATTTGAGCAATTTTATAGTCCTTTCCTAAAATCAATGATTCAACCTCAGATGATTTATCAATTGTTTCATTTGCATAATCACCTGCAAATTGAGATAATATATTAAGCTCTTTCCCTAGAGATGATTGAGTTCATTTCCAAAGGACTCACATTAATGTTGAATCCATAGGCAGTTCAGGAGATTCTTCCATCTTTCATTTCTTCTTTGACCTAGTCATGAAAACTTTGTGATTCAGAATATAAAACACGTCCAATGGTGGTATCTCTTCAACTTTCAAGACTATTTCAATTGTCATAAAAGCCGAAATGATTTCCATATATTGGGCCAATATTTCCTCTGGTTTCTCCTTTGTACCATTGTTTCCTTGGATCTGGATATTCTCAAGAATAATTTTGGAAATGTCTGTAGTGAGTGAGGTTTCTCTAATTTCTTCCTGATTCTTGGAGTTATCTATATGAGTAGAAACATGCTACATACTTTATTATCCTATTTGATTCATGGAACTTGTAGCACCCATAATAGGCACAGTTTCTGACTAAATGACATTTTGAATGGCAGGGGTATCAGTCTTTGATAGTGCTTTCCAAAATTCTTCCCAATTTTGGGTGAATATATTATACTATTGAACATTAGTGAATTATTCTTCTTGAAATAGTAATGGTACTTGAGAAGCTATCGCAACTATAACCCGTTCTTCCTTCGGCTTTGCTTTGTGAAACAAATAATCTGGTAAATGAGAATTTATCATTCCCGATACACTTTAAATCTTAGCAAATTTTTAGGACTAAGAATTTCATCTACTTTATGTTGAAGTATTGAAAATTTGTGAATTGATTCAAGCTTATCATCAAATCTATTAGGCTCACTTGGAAATGCTCTCAGCTTCACTGAATTCATGAGCTCTCTAGCAATACCATAGGGATCATAACTTCTATTATGTACCAATGGAAAGTTGAAATGTTTTAATCAATTAATTTCAGGACAGACATGCTTCAAATTTTCTACGACATACGAACCATAGGAAAAAGGAAAAGTTAGCCAAACGGTCATTTCGGCATCTTTCAAGATTTTAGTCAAACCATGACCAACTGTTTGATAAGCAATTTATTTGGCTAACAATTTCTCTAGTATATACAAGGGTAGGACATGAGGATTGACATAACTTCCAAAAATATGGATATATGTAAAATTATCTTCACCAAACCACGTATCTATAGATTTGAGACTCTTATTGGCTTCGGGAGTGACTCTAATGATTTTTCTTTCGAAAATGACTTGGAAGACCGAGAGCATTATGTCATTTCATATTTTGAACATGTGAGAATGATATTTTGACTCCCATAAGAAATCTAAATGTACATAAATGTGGGTTTCGACTTCTCTGGTCCATTTGTATCCTAATGATGAGAATTCAAAGGAATAATATATTTCATCTAAGATATAAGAGCTCATATAAAAAGGAGACACTGCATTGGGTAGGGAATTTCTATTTTCTCTATAGGCTATGATAAATTTGATTAAATTATCGGAAATAATAGTAGCCAAACATTGAATATAGCCATCAGAGTTTGCTTCTATCAAGGGTGTCCAATTTTCTTTAAATTTGGTCCTATTTACAGATCCAAAGAGATGACACATAATTGTAGCTATTTGAGAGAATGGGCTTTTGAGAGAGATTACTAAACATATACCCTTATCGTCGTGCTTATGTCGATTAGTAGGATTTCTCCATTCTTTAATTATAGTTTTAGGATGGTCATTATTGTGCCTGAATTCTTGAATGAATTGGGCATCATATCTCTTCTAGTGTTCTAGTATTTTATACATATTCTTCCAATATTATGGCTTGAGAGAGTCAATAACAGTTCTTCTTCGAGTAACAAATTTTCTATCTCTGATATCTACATCGTAAAACACCCATTTCACTAAGTCAATGTATGGTAGCATTTTAGGATTAGCATCAATTCTATGAAGAAAATAATTACGATTGTCTGTCCATGATTTTGAATCATTGGACAAAGTATTGTCAACCACAACTTTTATGACAAGAATTACTTGCAGTTTCTCGTTATTGAAAAATTGATAGATCCCTTCCCAACTTGAAGAACCAATTTCTGGGTTGCATTTAGTATCCGATATTAGGGGAGACATTTCACTATTTTCCTCTTGTTATATGACTGACAGTGATGGGGTGGAAGATTTCCTTCGTCATTTAATGAGCCTTGACATCCTTTTATGCCTAAGTGTTTGGATTTACCCTGTTGAATAGAAAACCAGAGAGGATAAATTGAAATCACTTCAAATGATATTAACTGTCCTATCAACTTAACTCATGCATAATGGGAAATCCCTGGTATTAATATTTGAAATAATTACAAATCAATTACAAACCTCAAGATCATAAAACACCTAAATTAACATTAAATTGACAAGCATAGGTTCCTGTGATTTTTACAAATGTCATTATATAGAGATTAATTGATTGAATATTTTGATTATTGGCGATTCATAATGCTCGTAGCCATCTCCGATATACAAAGTGAGACATTGCGATGTTTTGATACAGGATGCGATATCAGCATCTTTCAAATGATAGTTTGTAATGTCGGATCTATTAAGTGACAACTCTGTTGTTTCACATTTTTTTTTTTTGCGATTGTACATTCGCTACTTGGATTTTGGCAATGCATTATTTTGGATATTCGATGTTCACGATTTTGCTGATGCTTCCCCCCCACTTATGTGCCTTTTAAGTTTGAGGGTTCCTTTTTAGGTGTTTTTCTTTATTTTATAAAGATTATTATAATAGAAAACCTATCTTTAAGTTTTATTTCTAAATCAAAGATTAACCTAAAAAATTTAAAGGGTCCCCATTATCCTTTCTAATATATTTTACTTATATAGTGGGGAGTTTTTATGATACTACAACAAGAGTATGACTCCATTATCAAAACAACTACATGGGAAGTGGTCCTAAGACCAGTGGGGAAGTTGGTGATTGGATCCAGGTGGATCTATAAGGTGAAGCAAGCAGCAGATGGGAGTGTGGAGAAATACAAGACTAGATTTGTGGCCCAAGGATTCTCACAAGTAGATGGGATTGACTATTAGGAGACTTTTGCACCAGTGTCAAGGTAGTAATCAATTAGATCTATCCTTGCACTCTCAATGAAGATGGGGTGGAAGATACATCAAATGGATGTAAAGACATCCTTTCTCAATGGAGTTATTGTGGAATAAGTGTACATTGAGCAGCCAAAAGGTTCTTAGACCTTTGATAGGAAGTCACATGTGTGCAGACTCAAGAGAGTACTGTATTGATTGAAGAAAACACTTTTGCTTGGTACACCAGGATCGATAGTTATTTCACCTGGTTGGTATTCACAAAGAATGAAGCAGATATGAACCTACATCATATTGTGGTTGATGGTAATCTTTTGATTATTTTAATTTATGTTGATGATCTTATACCGACAGGTGATGAGAATCTCATAAATTCTTAGAAAGAGGATCTTGCAAGAGAGTTTTAGATAAAGGACATGGGGCTTTTTATCACTCTCCCCAACTTCCCAAGGCTATTAGTAGGATTGCAGAAAGGTAACCACAGAACAAACTTTAGGTCAGGTAGCGAGCCCTACCCGGAACAGAGAGGCCTCTCTCTTTGTCACTTTTAGCAGTAAAATGAATGCAGGATTATCTAATGATTTTAGGCTACGTATTTAAGCTTAATAAATTAAAATTTTTTGATGCTTTTAATGTTGGAAAGAAAATTCAGTGAATGGTCTATATATAAGGTTTTTAGGTCTAAAATTCAAAGTGAACTTGCAGAGAATATGTGAGGCAAGATAGGTAGTTTCAAAGAATATTAATTAGTCATTAAGTATAGTATGAAAATAAAGGAGATTTTTAATGAGCACTGAGGTGAATTCATTCATTTTAGAAGCAAATAATCATAATATGGTGAATCTTGTCTAAAACAGAGCATGCATAAACATGAATTATGCTCTCAAACTTACAATATAAACATATATGAATAGTAATAAATGGTATTAAGCATAAAATGATAAACATACATGAGAAACACAGATGCTCCAAAGCATACCACAAGCATCTCAACAAAATTCCGGCAAATCTATATCTGATTTCGTTCCACAAGTTTATTACAAGAGATCCAATGCAATATGAGACTATCTAGCCTAAAAAAATACTAAAGAGAGTATACTTATAGATAATATAGACTATTACCCCTCATCAGGTCGAAATCCCATCCAAAATGGATCATAAATGAAAAATATGAGTCATTTCCTAGTTTCTATGGAGGTTAGAAACCATTTCCCGAATTTTAGCTATAAACTAGGAGTGTTTGTCCCTTAAACTAATTACAAATTCCTTCATGATAGGAAGAAAAAACTGACCAAATAAATATAATGACAACTCATAGGAAAACATTTCCTTGAATTTGTGACCAATTCTAAGCTTGACAAGTGTCTTGAGGAATTCATGCTGATTTTGTGACAATTATGATAGAAGATTTAAAAAACACAATTGCAGAAGCGTAACAAAACTTTGGAGGCACTTTGAGAAGTCCAAATCCACTTTTGAAAGACTATTCAACTAGGCCTGTGTGTCTAGTTTCCAGAACATCTTTAATTTTTAAGAATGGACCATGGGAAGGCCTTCAAAAATCAATTCTCCCAGGGTCACTTAAAAGTGTAACAGAGGGTCCAAAAAGGAGGCCAAAACATGAAAAATGAGAGGTTTTTGAGTTTTTTTCTACCAAATTGCAACTTTTCATGACATGATGGTTTCTTCTCCATGATTTTCTCATCAAAATACATCCTTCCATGTAAATAAATCACCATCTGGATGCCTCCAAAATTAAACTCACAAAAGTCCGTTACCCTTTTATAATGGGAAATTTCTAGAATTCTTCCAAAAATCATATAAAATACCAAAATTGATCAAAATTTCTCAAAGTTGGTTCTTTAGCACATGTAAGGGATAGGCTACATAGCTAAGGAAAATTCAGCCAATAAACCCAAGCTATCCTTCTCCTTGAACTTCATTTGCAGACTCTTTAAGCCTCTTCTTCACTTGTTTCAGCCTTATTTGAGAAATGGTGTCCCTAGTGAGATAATGGTTTGCCATTTTCCTTTGAAACTTGTTATCCATTTTAGCCTTCTTTAATAACTTCTCCAAATTATCATTAAATTTTTATAACCAAAGTTCTCTGTCCTCATTGATCTCCATGGCAATGAGCTCTTCAAATGTCAACTCTTCATATTGATGAGTTGGTTGTCTTTCTCGCTCCAACGCCCTTTTGAGGCCTCTTGTTCTTGGTCTTCTTAGGTGTGTTTCAACCTCCATCTCCTGCATTTAGTAAAAAACAACAATATTCTTTCCTTTACCTCTATTTGACTCCATGTCTTATTTGTAGTTGCTTTGTAGAAGTTGATTCACTTGCATTTGACAATTTTCCCACTCAAGGAAAGTGATTTGGGATTGGGCAATGGAGAAGGACTCTTTCAATTATGCAATTTATTTATCTTTCTCTTATTTGATTTTTTCAACTATATAACCTACTCATGCTATGATACCTCAACCTCCAATGGCACTGACTCATTATGTTAATGCAAGGGAGGCTCCTCCTTTATCTGAGTCGACATGGGTGCCAAGTATAAGAAAAATCCTAGTATACTTAGGCACAAATACTTGTGTCTTCCCCTTCTCATAGGTGTGAGAAAATTCCATAACCCTAGGAATATCTGAAGGCTAAATAGGCATTCCAGAGGAGCCAATATCCATTGGTTGTGTTGATGATGTAATAGGCAAGATAGAAAGCGTTTCTGACAATATCTCCAAGAATTTTTCCCATTTCATGTTTATGGAGGATAAGTGATGCAACACAATGAGATTAATTATGCCATAATGAAAAATAATAGTGTGGCGATCTTCTTTTTTACTTTGAACCTTCTCATCCATATTAATCAAGCTCCTGTACAAATAATGAGGCAAATAAGTGTTTTGACTGAGGTAAAATGCATGAAAAGCCTAATGTGATGCATATATAACCCGGAGCATCTTCCTTCACAAGTGAAGTACTTCATTATGAACATCATCAGAGGAGCATACTTTTTTCTGATGTGTCTTAAAGGAAAAATAAATTATGTCTCCTCTCTATCATGAGGCTTGAGGAATTTCTTGTAGTTTTCAGTGTCTGGGTCCATGCCTTTGAACCACTGCTCTCCATGAGAAGGGATATCTGTAGCTGAAGAAATTAGGGCAGATGATAGGTTTATCTCCCTACCTACAAGAGTGACCCTTCTCATATTGTATCTTGTTTCAAATATGTTGGAAAAATGAATATGGTACCCCCTTCCATAATCCTTTCACAGAATGTCAAACATTGAGCTCTTTCAAAGCACCTTTTGGCCAATGGTGAAGCATTAATATCATGCACGGTGAATGGTTTAGGCCTGCGGTGGCACCCTCCCTTGAAGCTCTTCTTGTCACTTTCCATGGTGCATGTCGTTGGAATGATGAAAACCTTAGGGTGTTCATGAAATGAATGAATGAATGGAAATATAGAAAAACAAAGTGTAGGAAAGGGTGCATTTGGTGGATGGAATGAATGGCCTTGAAGCTGAGAAAAATTCTAGAAAAAATTTAGTAGGTTGTGTTTTGCGTTAGCTTCAAGTTATAGGTGAAATGAGAGAAAATGGATTTGAGGAAGGTATCAAAATGTCTAAAACACAGGAAATTCCCATTTTTGATTGTGAGAATATCTTTTTCAATAGTATGGTAATTTGTTAAGATGAAATGGGGGTGATGGGTTTAAGTAAAAATTATGAAAAAAATTGAGTGGATAGGGTAGTGTCTTAACTCCACAATGAAAGTGGAATTAAGGGAAATGGATACGTTTAGGGTGGTTAAAACCTCAAAACACAAGAAATTTTCAATTTAGACTGTGGGAAAATTTTGTGAAAAAAGTGTTTTTAGGTTTGAGGGCCATGGAGGTAATTAAAAATTTTGATAAAATTTCAGTAAAGGCTTATGGCACCTTAGCTCCAAAATGTAAGTAGGGTAAGTTCCTTAGATAAAAAACTAAAAGTCATTGTTCACAAATAGATCAAAAATCAGTACACCAGTATATCACGTGGTTAAAACCCTCGAAGAGGGAAACAGTCCACGGCCTGAGCCAACGCGGCCACTTCAGGAAATTTATTAATATAAAAAGATATTTTACATATGTTTCTCTCATAAATGGTTAATCGACAAATGACCCTCCATGTTCTATTAAATAGAAATCATGGACCAATCGGGTTAAGCCACGGATCAAGTGTCATTAATACTGAGGAGAGAGTGAACCATTAGATCACTACAAATCGTGACAGTTGGATTATAAGTTACAAATGTACATAGTAAAGAAACACACTTTACATAACTCTTTACTAGACAAAGTTATACTTAACTGTTTCCTATGTGTCGAAATATCCTAACATCCCCCCTTAAGAATATCTTGGGATATGATTGAAGGATTTACAAAGGTGACACAAAAGGAGCCTATTTCCTATGTGTCGAAATATCCTAACATCCCCCCTTAAGAAAAACTTGGGATAGGATTGAAGGATTTACAAAGGTGACACAATAGGAGAAGGAAGGAGGCATTAGAGACTGTCCCCCCTTAATGATAACTCTCCTAAACTCTAAGCATGGATTGAAGTTTGGTAAAATTTACTTCTGTAAGAGCCTTTGTAAAGATATCAGATACTTGATCCTTGGTTCGACAATACTTCACTTCAAGAATATGATCATGAATGAGCTTTCTAATGATTTTTTTGTGGAGCTCAATGTGTTTCATACGCTGATGCTGTAATGGATCTTTACATAGATGAATGGCACTCTGATTATCACACCAAAGTGTAGTTGGATGTTGTTGATGAATTCCAAATTCAGACAGGATCTAACGAAGCCACAAGGTTTCCTTGATGGCTTCAATGACACCACAATACTTTGCTTCTCCTGAAGAAAGAGAGATGACACTTTTTTTCTTACAAGACCAAGTAATAGGTCCCGAACCAAGAGTTAATACATATGCTGCAGTAGACTTTTGATCATCAGGGTCACTAGCCTAATCAAAATTATTGAAACGAATCAACAATGGAGATGCTCCTGCACTGTAATGAATCCTGAATTGAATTGTACCTTGAATATATCGAAGTATTCTTTTAGCTTCTTTCTAATAACTTTCATGAGCTTGGTGCATAAACCGAGCAACAAGACCAAGGGCAAATGAAAGGTCAGGACGAGTATGGGTTAGATACAAAAGTTTACCAACAAGTTTACGGTATAAGGTAGCATCAACTTCAGGGGTAGTACAAGTGATTTAAAGCTTTACTGTAGACTAAAAGGGAGAAGGGACTAGCCTACAGTATTCCATGTGAAAGTAGTGTAGAATATCACAGGCATACTTGGACTGAGAAAGGATAATACCTTCTTTGGATTGCAAGACTTGAAGATGAAGGAAATATTGTAAGTGTCCTAAGTCTGTCATTTCAAAATTCGTTTTGAGGCTAGAATTCACAAGTTTTACATGGTTGGGATCACTATCAGTAAGGATAATATCATCAACATAAAGAAAAAGGATGGTGAAGGACTTACCCACTTTCTTGGTGTAGATAGTGTTGTCAAAATGACACCTAGAAAATCCATTATCTAATAGAAAAATATCCATTTTGGAATACCAAGCTAGAGGAGCTTGTTTGAGACCATAGAGAGAATTCCTAAGGTGAAAAACATGGTTAGAGTCATTTTGGATAAAGTCAGGGGGTTGTTCCATGTAGATCTATTCATGCAAATCTCCATGTAAGAAGGCGGGTTTAACATCCATCTGATGGACTTCCCATTTAAAGGAGGTAGCAAAGGATAGAACAAGGAGGATAGAATTCATTTTGAAAAAAAGGAAGAAGGTTTCAATATAATCAATGCCTTCAACTTGTGAAAATCCTTTAGCAACAAGACGAGCTTTATTCCTATCCAATTTTCCATCTAGTCCAAACATTGTTTTGTAAACCCATCTGCATCTGACAATTTTTCTTCCTTTTGGAAGAGGAACAAGATCCCAAGTATCGTTTGCCCATAAGGAATGATATTCTTCATTTATAGCTTCATCCCAATCTGGATGACCGGAAGCTTCTTCAAAGGTGTATGGATCAAAATTTTCTGGAACTTGAGCCAGTAAGGAAGAGGTTCTTTCGAACCAAGAATGTGTATGTCGCCAATCAGCAGGGTCACCTACAAGGGAACCTACTACATTCTGAGTAGATCGAACCCATATTGGAAGCTGTGGGGCAGAAGGAATATCTTCAAGAGGTGGAGGAGGATTTTAATCCTCGCTGTCATCATCTCAACTACAAGGAATGCTATCAAAAATAGAAGAGATAGAGAGAGGTCGCAAATATGCCGAATCAGGCTCGCAGACCAAAGGTGGCACACCCATCGAACTAGGCTCGTAGGCTGATATATTTTCATCAAATTTTACATCTCTTCTAATGATTATATTTTATATTTTGGTTGAAGATGTCTATATCCTTTTACATCTTTAGAATATCCAACAAAAATGAATTTTTCACTCTTAGGTTCTACGACTTTATGTTTCGCATCTGGAATATGGGCCCAAGCATCACTTCCAAAAACGTGAAAATGACTTACATCTGCTATGATTGAGCTCCAGGATTCTTCTAGAGTTACATTCCTTAAAACCTTAGTAGGAGTGCGATTTACTATGTAATTTTCACAGTTAATTGCTTCTTCCCAAAAATTGAGACTAAGCCCTTTAGATTGAAGCATAAAATTAGCCATTTCTTATAAGGTGTGATTCTTCCTTTTAGCTACACCATTTTGTTGTGGATTATATGGAAAAATATGTTGCAATTGAATGCCATGCTTAGTGCAAAATTTGATAAATTTGTTGTTAACATATTCCCCTCCATTGTCTAATCTTAACTTAAGAATTTGATGTCTAGATTGTTTCTCAAAAAAGGCCTTAAAGGCCAAGAACATGTTAAAAATTTCACTCTTGAGTTTTAAGAAAGTGCATCTAGAAAAATCATCAATGAAAGTTAAGAATTACTTGGAACCAGAGAAAGAAACAACAGGAAGTGGACCGCATAAATCACTGTGCACAAGCTGCAAAGGGGCTGAAGTGTGCCAAAAGGCATGTTTTTCAAAACTATCTCGATGATGTTTTCTGATTAAACATCCAGATCAAACACCATCTCGAAAAGATATCATAGGAAGACCTGTCACCATATTTTCTTTACATAGATTTTGAAGAGAGTGATAGTTTAAGTGACCAAATCGCTCATGCCAAAGTTTTCTCACTTCATCATTATGAGCAACAAAAATGGAGGGAAGACATGATGACCCAAAGTTGTCAAACTTATACAACCTTGTGGAATCATCAACAATGCTAGTAGATAAAATATTTCTAGGATCTTTGAGGTCCTTGATTACAACATCATGAGGTGAGAATTCTACTATTTTCCTTTCACTTGAATGATTTATCTAATAAGTAGATAGAAGGTTGCATGACAAGGTAGGAACACATAATGCATCATTAAACTGACCATTATCTAGATGAATGGTTCTAGATCCTACAACACACTGAGATCTATTATCACCAACATAAATATGTTTGGTGTTACAATCATTTAAAGAAGAAAACATGGCTTTATTTTTTGCCATGTGTTAAGAAGCTCCAGAATCAATGAGCCACTCATGAGAATGAGAATAAGATACATTTAATGCATAACCATGTGCTTGAAAACCACAAGCTGAAAGTGTCATTCCTAAATATGAAGTTGAAGAGGTTTCAAAAATTATGTGGTGCTTCTTCATTGCTACTTCCAAGGCTTCCATCTTTTAAAAACATTTGGACTCTACATGGCCATCACAATTACAAAAGTTGCAATGTCTATCTATTTTCTTTTTCTTTTTTTTAGTTGCCTTATCAGTTTGGTGAGTTTATTTTTCAGTTTGCGGCTGAAATTGCTTAGGACCCTTTTTTGGTTTAGGACCATACCTTTTAAGATATTGTTTCCTAGTATTCTTTTGATATGGTTGTTGTTGGGCCGCTAAGGCTTTCTTAGAAGCGTTTCCAGAAGTGATAAGAACAAGGTGTAAGATATTTTCTTGTTCTCTTATCAAGGAATCGCAGAAGGCATAAAAATATGGGTTCTTGTAGGTTGTTCCTTGAGAAATTAGGGCTTCTCAAGTGAAATGGAAGGTGGAAACAAATACAGAGTATGCAGGGCCAAGCTTAGCAAGAATGGAATAGACGAGGCTACCATCTTCCTTCTTGACCTTACAACTTTCTAAAAGAAGTCTAAGGGTCTTGAATTTAGACAAAAAATATTCAATAGAGGAGAAATTATTTGGGGCCAAAGTAAGCAACTCATTTTCAAGCTGGTGGCCCTTGATTTGATTTTGAATGCCAAAAACAGTATTTAGCTTTTTCAGGGCTTCATCAAGGGTGTCAATTTCAAGGATATGAAATCGAAGATCTTGAGCAATGGAAATTCCTCTCAACGCTCATTCTTGATCTTGTTTATTTTCCCATTTAGCATCTTTATCTCCATCGGTAGCTTTATCTTCTTGTCCTATGGCTATTCTAGAATTCCCTTTACTCCTAATTAAATCTACCATGTGAGGTAGCCATTGGAAATAATTGGTGTTGTTAAGAATAACCCGGCAAGAACTTTCCCATTTTTTTCAAATGAAGCTGAAAAGGGATGAAAGTAACTGCTCCAATGGAAATATATCGAAAAATTAGGCCGATTAAAAAAAAAGACTCGAAAAAGAGCTTCCGTATGAATAATTTATGCCTTTTTGAAAAAAAATATTTTTAGATGCTGAATAGTTAAGGGAGCGGTTGAAATTTGATGATGAAGTTCTACTAAAAAAATCCCACCCCTTTAACAAAAACATTTTTAGAAAAAGAAACTTGAGAAAGGGACTTGAACCCAAGACCTCTATTCTCATAAACCAACTTTACACCAAGTGAGCTAGTAAAAGGATTCTGTAATTGTTTGAAAGGAGGAAGGTTTTTTTTTTACTCTTCGGTGTGCGTGTTTTTTCCTACAAAATAAAAATAAAAAATACGAGCACAAAAAAAAAAATTGAAAATAATACCCTTATGGCAGAATGTTATATTTTCGGTTAGCCTTACCGGAAACTATCCCTTTTTGCTATTTATGATTTCCCGAGATCACACAAATACGCGGGGAAAGAGCATATGTAGCAAAAAAACTCTCGTCTTCCTGATTCTGATTTTTGAAGATCGCACACAGCGCGGAGAAAATATCATACACAGAGAAGAGGGTATAGATCTGCAATAGAAAAAATATAAACCAAAATAAAAAAAGCGAACCGAAATAAAAAAAATGATTAATAAATATAACTATAAAACATATACTTTATACCTCCAGATCTAAAATGACATAACTTGGGCAACTGGAAACCTTTTCGTAGAAAACGAAAGGGGTTCCTCACTGCAACATATTCTCCGAACACAACAAATCCATTCTCCAAGCCCAAAAAGGTTAAAAAATAGTAGATCTAGAAAACAAAAATCACATGCAGTCAAACCGGCTTCGGATTTGGATCAAAAACATATGCGTCCCTCAAAATAGCTCTTTTACCATGTAGGAATGTACAGGATAAGTTCCTTAGATCAAAAACCAAGGGTCACCTCTTAGAAAAATATCACAAATCAGTACACCAATATATCACGTGGTTAAAACCCTCCAAGAGGGAAACAGTCCATGGCCTGAGCCAACGCGGCCATTTTAGGAAATTTATTAATATAAAAAGAATGTTTACATATGTTTCTCTCATAAATGGTTACCACACAAATGACCCTCCATGCTCTTTAAAAATAGATCATGGACCAAACAGGTGCTAAGCCATAGATCTAATGTCATTAATACTGAGGAGAGAATGAACCATCAGATCACTACAAATCGTGACCATCGAATTATAAGTTACAAATGTACATAGTAAAGAAACACACTTTACCTAACTCTACACTAGACCAAGTTATACTTAACTATTTCCTATGTGTCGAAATATCCTAACAGAAATGGGGTGATGGGGTTAAGTAAAAATTATGAAAAAAATTGAGTGTATAGGGTAGTGTCTTAACTCCATAATGAAAGTGGAGTTAAGGGAAATGGATATGTTTAGGGTGGTCAAAACCTCAAAACACAAAAAATTTCCAATTTAGACTGCAAGAAAATTTTGTGAAAAAAGTGTTTTTGAGGTTTGAGGGCCATGGCGATAATTAATTTTTTTTGTAAAATTTCAGTGAGGATTATGGCACATTAGCTCCAAAATGTAAGTGGAATGAGGGAAAATGGATAGTTTTAAGATGGTAAAAACCCTAAAACACAGTCAACCCCTATTTTTCCACTATTTTCACTATGTTGAAAAACTAGAATGAGGGTTTGATTGTATAAAACTTGTTAGGGATGGTAGTGTAAGTGATAGGAATGTATAGCTGGATTTTAGGGAATGTAAGAGTCATGGTTTATGTGGTGGAGTTAGGATTTAGGTCAAATAGGGTAGGTTAGGGTTTGTCATAATATTTTTTGATGTATGGACGGTGAACACATGGAGAAGATGTAAAGTGACATAAAATGATGCCAATATTTCAAAATAAATCTAAACACCAGCATGAGAGGGTACCTTACCTTGTATGGAGGGAACACCAAAGATGGTTCATGAGCTTTAAAATTTTGGAGGGTTCCCCAAGCTTCAAACATCAGAAATGTCACTCTACGGGAGTGTATTACCTCCTTACAGAAGCGTAACAGTGCTCACAGGAGTGTAACAACTAAGGAAGGAGCATAATAAAGCTACGTGTAGCACTTCCACAACGCTCCAGAAGGGTAAAAACTCTTGCGTAGCGTCCACATAAATGTAACAAAGGAGTCCAACAGTGTTGTAAGATCCCTAGAAATGTAACAAAGAGTTTTTTTTAAGGATTTAAAGTGGTTTTAATGGAATATGAAGGTGGTGCTTTGGAGTTTAGAGAGTATGGAGGGTAAAAGGAGTGGAGAGTTGCTCTCTCATTCATGAAAAGGGTATAATGAATTAAAATAAGGGTATAATGAATTAAAAAATATAGAAAATTTTGAGTAGGTTGTTTTCTTTGTTAGCTTCAAGTTTTAGGTGGAATGAGAGAAAATGAATGAGAGGAAGGTGTCAAAATGTCTAAAACACACGAAATTCCCAATTTTGAATGTGAGAATAGCTTGTGGAACAGTATAGTAAGTTGGTAAGATGCAATGGGGATGATGGGGTTAAGTAAAAATTCTGAAAAATTTGTGTGGATAGGGTAGTGACTTAAATCCACAATGAAAGTGGAATGAAGGGAAATGGATAAGTTTAGGGTGGTCAAAACCTCAAATGCAGGAAATTCCCAATTTAGATTGTGGGAAAAATGTCTAAAAACTTTTTTTGATGTTTGAGGGTCGTGGAGCTAATTAAAAATTTTTATAAAATTTTACTGAGGAGTATGGTGCCTTAGCTCCAAAATCTAAGCGAAATGAGGGAAAATGGATAGGTGTAAGATGGTCAGAACCCTATTTTTTCACAGTTTTCACTGTGTCAAAACACTAGAATGAGGGTTTGATTGTATAAATCTTGTTAAGAATGGTAGTGTAAGTGATAGGAGTGTATCGATGGAGTTTAGGGAATGTATGAGTCATGGTTTCTGTGGTGGAATTAGGTTTTCGGTAAAATAGGGTAGGTTAGGGTTTGTCAATTTTTCTAATTTTTTTTTTTTGATGTATGGACATTGAACACATGGAGATGTAAAGTGACATAAAATGATGCCAATCTTTCAAAACAAATCCAAACAACAGCATGAGAGGGTACCTTACCTTGTATCAAGGCCACACCGAAGATGGTTCATGAGCTTTGAAATTTTGGAGGGTTCCCTAGCTTCAAACATCAGATATATCACTCTATAGGAGCATAACACCTCCTTACAGAAGTGTAACAACACTCACATGAGTGTAACAACTAAGGTAGGAGCGTAACAAAGCTAAGCATAGCACTTGTGCGATGCCTGCACATCACTCTATAAGGGTAATAACGCTTGCGTAGCATCTACAAATGAGTCCAACAGTGTTGTAAGATGCCCAGAAATGTAACAAAGAGGGTTTTTGAAGGATTGCAAGTGGGTTTAATGGATTTTGAAGGTGGTGATTTGGAGTTTATAGAGTATGAAGGGTAAGTGGAGTGGGGTTATTCTGTCTCATTCATGAAAATGGTATAATGAATTAAAATTGGGGTTGCTTTCCTTTTATAAACTTTGATGACCATTGATTTTTCCTTTTGACACATGACAATGACCCTTTTTGAACCCTTTGTGCACTTGAAAATGAATTTTTCTCACCTTTTAACGAGATATAAAGACAGATTGAACCTCTTTCATTATTTTTGATTCTTGAGGTTACTTTTTAACCTTTTAAATAAGACATGAAGGCACAGTTTTCCTTTTTTATGAGACAAAACTTCTCCCTTTTCATGAAATAGTGAGACTGTTTTTTAAAAAAACTTGGAAATTTTCTCCCTTTAACTTTCACATTGGATATGACATTTCAAAACAATATAAGATGTCTTTAAAAAATAAGAATTATTCCTTTTGGATCTGACTTGGACAGTATCTCAAAATTGACCTCTTTTGAAGCTCTCACAGTTAAGATGATTTTGTTGGTCCTTTAATGAGACAGTGAGACATGAATGTGTTACTTTGACATTTTTTGGAACTTGAGCCATATGAAACAAGAGAGGTGAATTTTATTTCATCTTCATAAAAATTATTTCTCCTTCATTAGGTTTTTATGAATAGAATGGAGGGTTGTTGCCTTATTTTAAATGAAAATTTGAAAAATTTTCAAACCCAGAGATGAACCTAGACAGTGACCTGTATGAGATGGAGTGACCTAACCCTATACCTCTTCAATGATGATGATGGATATCATGACCTTGAAAATCATGGTGGTGATGAATGGAATTAAGGAGAAACATACAATATTTATACCTCTTCAGTGAAAAAATTTAT
The DNA here is from genome assembly GCA_034641835.2 of Pinus albicaulis. Taxonomy (NCBI): domain Eukaryota; kingdom Viridiplantae; phylum Streptophyta; class Pinopsida; order Pinales; family Pinaceae; genus Pinus; species Pinus albicaulis. The sequence continues at coordinate 1,133,742,479 of CM076575.1, read as the reverse complement.
TTTGTGACAACTTGTTTGAAAAAGTGAAAAAAAATTAAACCTATGAATTTGGAAAACAACTGAAAGAGTATTTTGATCACTGGCATACCTGAGCTAACATTGAATCTAGCTGGGGATGGCAGCTCCTTCAGGATGTTTCAAGAACACAGTAGATCAGGTAGCCTTACCATGGGTGATGGAGTCAAACTAGACATTGAAAAACTTTGACAAACCGGAAATGATGAACTAAATCTGGAAATGACTTTGAATAGAAAAAACTGACTTGATTTTGACATGAAAACAGACTCAAAATTTTTAAACTTTTCGAAAGAAAAAATGATTTGTATGTAGAAGTCTCATGGCCTTCTCCTCGGGCTTCGAACTTCTACAACAACTGTTACACAGTAATTTGTCACCGTCCCTGCAATCCCCATCTCGCCCATTGGATGGTTGTTTCTATGACCAATAAGCAGTGTCATGCCTTGCAAATACCATCATTGCATCCCTTTCCATGAGGACAACATTTCTTCTGTTGATCATTTCTTGAGTAGACCCCTAAAAACACCTGTTTTTGCCTTGGTGCTGGTAGCCCATTACGTATTTGCGCCAATGAGGAAAATTAACACTGAGCCCACGCCAATTGGCACTCTGTCCTAGCTAAGCACCTGCGCCAATCTACTTTTGGAAAGTTTTTTAAAAAAAAGAGGCGAAGTTTCGATTACAACAACTTCGTGGGTGAGTCATCAGGAGTGGTTTCGACTGAATAACCACGGCCTTCCTCCTTTGGCCTCTTGTTTCCACCTTATGGGGAACCTCCCAAGGGATAAGGCCTCCCTTCCACTATTGTAGGGATCCCAACCTCCTCCTCTCCTCTATAAATATAGCCTTCATCCATTGATGAAGGGGCTGAATGGATGAATAGCTGAATAGCTAGTCTCCAAGTTCCCAAGAGCCATCAGAGCCTTATGCTGCAAGAGCCTTGATTCATTCCCTTAAGGCCAAATCCAAGCAAGGAGATCATGGTCGAGACTTCCGAAGAGAGAGGTTTGTCCCATCCCTGACAGGCTTTATCGAGACACGTTCTGCTAACGACCCTCCGAAAGAGAATTCAGCGTCAAAGCTATGGTTGTATTCTTCTTTTGATTAATTAATGATAAGCGACTATTGGTTATGGTTCCACTCTTGTTCTTGAGGATGATCATGAGTTATGTCTTCTCTGACTGAAATATAGTTGTATGTACTGGATTTTATGCTTGCGTTTGTTTTGTTTCTTGCGTGTGCAGGTGTCCGACCACGGAGATCGTGAGGATTTTGATCTGCCAGAGCTGAGGAATGGGAGCACTACTTTCTCTACCAGCGACAACATTGGATTCTAGGTAAGCCTTCATCGCTAGTTGGTTTATTTTCAATTAGGAACCTACACTATAGCGTGAACGATTGTTGCTAGACCCGGTCTAGGCTAGTAGGGATCGCCTCTGTCCACAGAGGGGATTTACCTCCACAACAAATTGGCGGCTCCGCTGGGGATCGTCTAGCTTGTTGTTGTTCTACTTTGTAAACTACAGACGGAGCCTGAAGTTAGCCAGATAGCCTTCGAAATGCTATTGCTTTGCATTATCAAATGTAGATGAATGCTGCTTCAGTCAATCTCCGGTTTATTTTATGAACTGAACACTTGGAGTACCGTCTTGTCTTTTCAATTGTTTCTCGATTCTGCTTGCTTGATCGACTCTTTTGGCTGACTCTTTTTGTGATTTTGGCTTTTGGTTCAGCCCCAGAGGATCAGATTTGACCACTGTGTTTTTGAATTTTCATCTTTTCATGGTTGGCTTGATTGGCGAGATTTCTGCCCTGACAGTTGCGCCAATTGGCGCAGGTTGCCAGTTCATCACTCGCGCCATCCCCTCTCTGGCGCAGATTACAGCCAGACAGTCACGCCATCTTCTGTAGGTGCTAGGGTTTACCCTTATTCGGAAGCTTCTTTTGGTGAGTACTTTGCTTCTGGGTTTGTTTTGGATTCTGCTTGAAGTGGTGAGTCTGGTCTTGGTTGGGAGAAATTCTTTGTTTTTTCATTTTCAGGCGTTGGCGCTTGTTGTCAGTTAGCAACCCGCGTCAATTGGGAATTGGTGCTATTTTTCAGTGAGAAAGTCACGCCAGTTGGTGCTAGTTGTCAATGTACAAGTCGGGCCAATTTAAGGGTGTGTGAAAATTGAGATTTTTTCCCTGAATCCTTCACCAATGTGTCTTTCCCTTCCGGTCTTTTCTCTATATGAGCATAGATTACATTGCTCATTGTTTGAAATGTCTTATTTCCATGATTGCTTGATGTGAAAGGGAATGAATGCCTTGTTTTGATCTCATGCTTTGGAAGTCCTCTTTGTGTTTTGTCACCTTTTGAGGAATTTCGTTACAAAGTGTTTGAAACAACGATTGCATTCTTAGTGTTTGTTTACATCTATTTTTCATTTTTCCTTCATTAAGGAGATTTGTGTTTATTTAGTTTTCGTCTCAAAGTGTTCTTTTTGTTAAAATGCATTAGATCACATTACATTGAAAAGTATTTTTTGAGATCCATCATTGAACTTAGATTACATTGTTTAATGATTGAAAACTAGAAATCGCTTTGAGTGCATTCTCTTTCATTAAAAGCGTGCATTAAGTAGATTCTCATTTCATAGAAAAATGCATTGAGTGCATTCTTATCATTTGAAAAGAAAAAGGAAATTGTGCATAGATCACAATTGCATAGTTTTCGAAAAAGAGGATTTTGCATAGATTACATTGCATTGTTTGCATCGCTGAATGTTTGAAATTACTTTTGGATAGTGAAAGTCATCTAGTTTGGAAAAGATTTTGTTTGCAGTGTTGTTTTATGTCACATCATTGTTTGAAAAGTTTTTTTTTCTCATATAGTTGCATACAGGAGATTGTCAGACATTACATTCGCTAGGGCCTGAAAACTGAAACGTAATTGAAGATAAACTTTAAAATTTACTCAATTTACACTAAGGCATCATTGAAACATTAACGCAACATTTAGAGGTCTAGGCTAGAGACATGTTCCGGTGTCTTTAAACCTATTAGCTGTCGTTCGCCTCTTGGCTTTAGACAGCGCTAGTATGGACTTGTGCTGCCCGTACCTTCGCGTATATAAAGGGAGACCCCACTAGGTTTCTATCCTTTATCCATAGGAAGCCGAGTCTTCTGCCCTATACCCGTGATACACCGAACACAACATTCGGGGAGATTTCCTACATGTATGTTAAGTCCTTGGTTGATTTATTTTTCATTTTGAAACCAAGGTGTATATTGCAGTTCACGGTTATTTGGTACACCCTTTGCCTAGCATTCCTAAGCAGTCATTTTGATCTTATCTGACTCTTTAAATTTGAAAAGATAATCAAGCGCTTGTCCTTTCACGCTTGTTTCCAATCTGAAAGTGATAGAGTCACCTTTTTCCTATTTCTCGACTCTTAAAAGATGAAACGGTAGAGTTTTGTTTCAATGTTTTAAAATTAACTACCCACGAAATATTCCTGGTTAGAGTTAGTTTCCTTAGGGTGTTGTTTTGAAGATCGTTTCTGATGGCAACTTTTCTAGAGTTCACCAACCAAGGAATCCCCTCTGATGGGAATCTGGGTCATTTTCCTCCTTTTGGGAATGTTGGTGCTCCTGACATGGCAACGTTGTCCCTTCCTGGGTTAACTGTTGGGTTGCCTGTTTGGTTGTTTTCAACCTCTGTGGTCCCGAATGTCCTGGCTACTGTTCAATCAGTTCCTCCACATGAACAACATCATGTTGATTCCAAGGTGGACCTCTCCCCTTCTTCACCTATTTCTGCGTCCTCATCTTCTACTTCGCCTGGTGAAATTCTGGATTCGAGTAACCAGGTGGCTAAGAAGAAGAAGAAGAAGACAAAGAAGAAGAAGCATTCCATTGATAAACCTCCCAAACCTCCACGGAAAGTCAAATACCCTTGCATATTGTGCACGGGAGACCATCTTCTTCGAGATTTACCTGGAATTCCCAAGGTGCTCGAAGCATGGTCCAATAGTTGTCCATCATTTCCTTTGGCTTTCGGGAGTCAAGTTGGGGGCACGTCTTCAACTGGTGCTGGTAAGGCTCCTGAGAAGCAGGGTAAACTCACCAATCCCTGTAAGTTGTGTGAAGGGCACCATGCCATTCACCTTTGTCCGTATATGGATGAAGCCAGGAGAGTTTTGGACAAATCGATTGTTTCTGCGCCGTGCCTTCCGACTGGTTACAAACAGCTTTCTTTGAGTCCTTCACCAGCTGATGCCTCGATTGGTCAAGAGTCATCCTTGGTTGATCCCGCTCCTTCAGAAATTCAAATTCAGGAGTCCATCCCCGACCAACCATTGGTCGTGGGATCGGTTGAACTGGCCTCGTCTACAGTGCACTAGGTCTTTTCCGTTGAGAGTGGACCTCACAGCCCTCAAGTTCTTTTTTTTTCTTCAGATTCTTCAGACTTGGAGAAAGATTATCCCGTCCCTACACCTCAAGAAGTGCCTCCTTCGCCTGCCCTGATGGAGGTCTCGGGGGATACCCCTCCCACCTTTGAGATGGAGGTCGTGGAGGATGCTCCTTCTTCTGTATCACCGGGGGAAGACCATCTCAGTTTGATGGTAGCCCCTCTAAGTAGTTTGATCGCTTCCTTTGATTGGAATCGATTTTCAGGATACCGCCTTCCATCTTATGTGCCTTTCGAGATCACAGTACAGGCTTTTGGTCTGGTCGTACCTAGCACCATTATAGATGAAGGCGCATCTATTACTGTTCTATCCTCAACTACCTGGCAAGCTTTCGGTTCGCCGTCGCTTGCACTTGTTACAAAGAATCTGTTGGCATTTAACAGAAGAACGAGTCAACCATTAGGGATCCTTCCAAGGTTAACTGTTACTTTGGGAGGTAAAACTGTCCATATGGACGTGATGGTTGTTCCAGGCCCCGTGGATTTCAATATTCTCTTGGGGCGCGATTACACCTATGCCATGGGAGCGCTTGTCTCCTCCCTTTTTCGTGTGGTCTGTTTTCGACATGAAGGACGGATCGTGACCATTGATCAGCTTTCGTCCTTTGGTCCTGATGTGGCAGCTGGCCCGCCATCATCCCTTCCTGGTTTTTATCCACCCGTTGTATCTGCCCCACCATAGGTCAACTATGTGGCTACCTACCCCGTGCCTGTACTCAGTGATGATGTCGTCGTGCATAGTGTGCTAGGGGCATTGGGTCCTAATTTCCGAGATGTTTTCCTTCAATTGGGAGTGGAAATCTTGGAAGCTATGACTTATTGTTCATTATGATAAGGTTTTCGGAGCATGGTTCTTTTCCTATGTCAAGCTCCTTAAAAAATGAAACCAGGTCTGGTCTGTCGGAGCATAGTTCCTTGTCTTGTGTCAAGCTCCTTAAAAAATGAAACAAGGTTGTCGGAGCAGAGTTCCTTGTCTTGTGCCAAGCTCCTTAAAATATGAAACAAGGTGTCCTAAGGATAGTTCTTTTAATGTGTCAACCTTGTTAAAACAATGAAACACATTCCCGTTCAATTAGAGTCTTTGTTCAGATCTCGTAAAATCCTAGTCGAGTCTTTCTCTTGATCTCGTGATTTGAACCTTCACTCCATTTGCCTTTCATATGGACTGAAGCTTGCGGGGCATGTACCTCGAATTGAGTCACCATGCTGGGGGCATGCTTACTTTTTCAAGCATAGTTTTCTTTCATTTCAGGCTTGTGTAAAAATGAAACCAGTTTCAAGCATAGTTTATCTTTGTTTCAAGCTTGTGTAAAAATGAAAACAACTTCAAGCAAGTTTTTTGATTTCAAGCTTGTGTAAAAATGAAACCATTCCCATTTTACCTCCTGTGATTTCCATTTTATCAGCCTATTTTTGCCAGATGAGCCTTGGTTTTCTCACTCCATCGTCACTATCTGCTTGGCCGATCATATGCCTTCACTTGGTTGTTTTACGCGTTCCTGAGGAACCGCTGCGATGAGTGGTCTTGTTAGCCAGCCTCTTGACCTCTACTTGTTCTGAGCAGTTCCACCATTACCGAAACCAGTAGCTACCCTTTATACCACTCATTCCTCCAGGAGGAGTCACCTTTAAGCTCTTTTCTGACTCTCTAAACATGAAAAGATTGTCGAGCCCCTTGTTGTTTCGATCTCGTTAAAGTGGCCACGAAATGACATCTACCCAGTATATGTTTACCCCCTTTTCAGGCTGGGATAGATTATTTACGAAAAAGGAATACACTAGCCTACGCGACTAGGAGGTTCTCTCAGACATAGTTTTCTACCTTTTCGGATCTGAGGAGCTATTTACGAAAAGGGACCGTTGGAGTTTACTTTTCCGATGTCTTTTCAAACTCTCTAAACATGAAAAGACATCGAGTTCTTCCTTTGTCAGACTTGTTAAACCCTAATGACATTGGATTCAGCCGTAATGACGGTATTCGAGTTTCTCCTTCCTAGGGCTCGTTAAATGTACTAGGTTGGGTTTGTCCGAAGGATGAACTTATATGACAAGCATATGCTATCCTTTTTAAGCTTGTGTAAAAATAAAGAGGTACTTGCCAGAAATGGTGGGGGAAAAATGGAACCAACATCATTGTCGTGTCGGCAGTATGTCGCTCTTGAACATGGCACTTGTCTGCATTCGTGTCAGGTTGGGGACATCTCACCTCATTATCTGTTTGCCTCCGTGGGTTTGGGTGATCCTTTTTTGACCTCTCATCTGCTCTTTTCCTCATCACCATGACCTCTGATCTTTTGATGTCAAATACTGCCAAATCCACTATCGTGCCGCCAATATGTTCAAGAGAAGTTGACCTCTGCAAGCATCAACATTCCTCTGATTCTCATCTGATCTTGATTCACAAAGACATTATGTTCCTCTGTCTCGTGTCAATGATGTGGGAAACACTATGGCCCACCTTCAATCAAGGTGACTTCCTGTCGACTTTAGCTCATTATCCAGGAAGTTGATCTAGAGACTCCCTTCTGGTACCTTGGAGCCTGCATGCCTCAATGGCAGGTCCTTCGTGTTCGACATGAGGTTTTCATTACTGGCCTCCGATCGAGTCATTCTATGGGTGTTCAACGCCAGCTCATTGATTCACATGCCATGGGGATTGTACCCGAGTACCTGAGGGCCATTTTCATTATTGGTGGTACTGCACCTGCTAACAGCCATCATTGGATGGCACCGACGATGTTCCCGCATGCCTACTTCACCTCACATATTCGCATGCTTGAACTTCTACTCTCGTTCGGGTCGAGATGGAGCCAAGACCGGATTCTCCGTCTCATAATCCAGCCGGATTTTGTGATTATTGTGATCGTATTGACGACTCATTCATCGGGATGGATGCGACCATACCGAGTCTATTTATCGATCCTCACTCTGGATGGTCACGACTATACCTTTGGATCCGGATTATTGTATACTATGGATGGCTGTTATACTATGGATGGCTGCGCCCCATACCGCATATACAGTATTTGAGATATCGGTTTTATTTCTCACGCAGTTTTCCGACCGATGTTGTTTTCTGGGCTTGGACACGTACTTGTAAAGCATTTCACCCCTCACTCATGTTCGGACTTCATAATTTAGGGGGCATCTATTACATAGTAATTTTTCACTGTCCCTGAAATCCCCATCTCGCCCATTGAGGGTCATTTCTGTGACCAATAAGAAGTGTCATACCTTGTAAATACCATTATTGCATCCCTTGCCATGAGGACAACATTCCCTCTGTGATCATTTCCTGAGCAGACCCCTAACAACACATGTTTTTGCCTTGGCGTTGGTAGCCCGTTATGTACTCACGCCAATGAGGAAAATTAACAATGAGCCCGCGCCAATTGGCGCTCTGTCCCAGTTAAGCACCCACGCCAATCTGCTTTTGGAAATTTTTTTTAAAAAAGAGGCAAAGTTTCGATTACAACAACTTCGTGGATGAGTCATCAGGAGTGGTTTGGACTGAATAAACACGGCCTTCCTCCTTTGGCCTCTTGTTTCCACCTTATGGGGAACCTCCCAAGGGATAAGGCCTCCCTTCCACTATTGTAGGGATCCCAACCTCCTCCTCTCCTCTATAAATATAGCCTTCATCCATTGATGAAGGGGTTGAATGGCTGAATGGCTGAATGGCCGAATGGCTAAATAGCTAGTCTCCAAGTTCCCAAGAGCCATCAGAGCCTTATGCTGCAAGAGCCTTGATTCATTCCCTTAAGGTCAAATCCAAGCAAGGAGATCATTTTCGACACTTCCAAAGAGAGAGTTTTGTCCCATCCCTGACAGGCTTTATCGAGACACGTTCTGCTGACGACCCTCCGAAGGAGAATTCAGCGTCAGAGCTATGGTTGTATTCTTCTTTTGATTAATTAATGATAAGCGACTATTGGTTATGGTTCCACTCTTGTTCTTAATGATGATCATGAGTTATTTCTTCTCTAACTGACATATAGTTGTTTGTACTGGATTTTACGCTTGCATTTGTTTTGTTTCTTGCGTGTGTAGGTGTCCGACCACGGAGATCGTGAGGATTGTGATCTGCCAGAGCTGAGGAACGGGATTGCTACTTTCTCTACAAGCAACAGTGTTGGATTCTAGGTAAGCCTTCATCGCTAGTTGGTTTATTTTCAATTAGGAACTTGCACTATAGCGTGAACGATTGTTGCTAGACCCGGTCTGGGCTAGTAGGGCTCGCCTCTGTCCGCAGAGGGGATTTACCTCCACAACAACAACTTTCGTATTTCTTGGACATCAAATTTAAAATGATATGTACAATGACAGTGAATTTCTTCTTCAATGATCAACTTAGATAGTTTTTTAGGAACCTATCATTGACTGGTCCTCCCAACACTTCTTGCCCTTCAATATCCTATAGTATAAATTATTTTTTACCTTTGAATGCAGTGACCTTGTAAGGACCTTTCCATAAATTATCTAACTTTCCATGCTTGCTCTTGTCTTCATTCTAGGAATCCCAACAAAGAACAATATCGCCAAGCTTAAAATCATCTGCTTTGGTCTTCCTACCATAAATATTTTTTATTTTCTCATGAATATTTGAAGTATGGCTGAAGACTTCATTTCTTGACTGTTGTAGATGAATCATTTGGTTGATTCTTTGTTGAATGTCATTAGGCTCACTATCGATCTCTTGCAGAATTTTCATCATCGGTACAGCTAGAGAAGTATGGAACACCATGCCAACACCATACATGATATGGAAAGGTGACATGTTGATTTATCTCTTCTTGCTAATTCTATCCATCCATAGAGCATTGGTGAGATTTTTGTGCCAATTTCTCTTGTTTTCTTGCAATATCTTCTTTATTATGTTCACCAAATATTTATTTGATGATTCAGCAAGCCAGTTGCCCTGAGGATAGGATGTTGTTGAATGAACAAGCCTAATGTGATACTTGTCACAAAAGTCAATCGTTTTCTTATACTTGAAGGAAGCTACATTATTAGTGATGATATTGTGTGGACAACGAAAATGATACAAAATATTATTCTCAAGAAATTGAATGATAACAGTGTTATTAACTTTCCCCACGGGGATGGATTCAATCCATTTGGTGAAATAATATGTGCCAGTGAGTATCCATTTATGTTGAGCTAATGATGGAGGATGGATCTCATAAATGAATTCAAGTCCCCACTGCTAGAATGGCACTTCCACTTCAATTGGTTTTAAAGGAAAAGACAAGATCTTCCTCTTTGCCTAAAATATTTGACATTCATGATAGTTCATGACAGTTTTATAAACATTAGAAAATAATATTGCCCAATATAATCCCACCCTCAAGATCTTATTAGATGTAGTCTTCCAATAAATATGACCACCACAGTCACCCTTATTAAAATATGTCATGACCTTTTTAACTTCTCCTTCAACCAAACAATTCAACAATAGTCCACCCGGATCTTTCCAATATAATACACCATTGAGAATGTAGTACTTAAGAGCTCTTAACTTCAAATATCTAGCCTTACTACTTGAAAATCGGGGAGGAGGATTCAAGTGTTGCAAAACATGTACTATATCAGCATGCCAAGGCGATAGAGAGAATGTTACGAAACCAGCTCCAAAAATGGAAGAAAAGAGAGATCAACACCTTAGAAATAAGCCACTTCGAGGGGGTAACCTCATTTACATTACATGAATGAAAAATTATTTGGTGATACAAATGAGAAAACCTCCTTCTATATATAGGAGTCCATGGGGTCACAATATAATCCTAGCCGACCTAACAATAATAATGTAAAGGCACAACAATAACAATATTGGGGTTACAGGGGTACAAAAATAACAATAAGGGGGCTACAATAACAACAATAACGGACTACACTAGTAATATAGGGACCTAACATGCCCCTCTCCTTCAAAAACTAGTGTTTTCCTCAATGCTTGAGTAGCTTTGGGTGCTTCTATATAAAATTCTCATCCTCCTATGTGGAGTCTTCAGTGGGTAAGTTCTTCCACTTAATGAGATACTCTGAAATTGATCAATTTCGTAGCAATCGAGTTCTTGTTTCCATGAATGCTTCAGGTTCTAATATGATTTTTCCTTCCTCATCAAGTTCTGGAAATATTGTTTGAACTGGAAATTTTTCACCTATAACCTTCTTTAAGCATGAAACATGAAAAACTGGATGCACTGGCAAAGAAGCAGGAAACTCCAATTTTTATGCCATATTACCAATATTTTGCAACACCTTGTAAGGACCATAGTAATTTTCCGATAATTTATAATCCTTCTTAGCTTGCATGAGGGAAATTTGGTTGTATGGTTGTAGCCATAAAAATACCCAGTCTCCTGCATTAAAACATCTATCGTTGCGATGTTGATCTATCTGTTGTTTCATTTGATTTTGTGCCAAATTTAGGTTATCCTTTAAAAGTTGGAGAGCTTCTTGTTGATGCTTGATGTGATCTTCCACTTCTTTAACCTTGAATTTTCTCTTAAATTTGATGTTATGGACGGTGCATGATATCCATAAATTTCCATAAATGGGGTCATTTTTTCTGCAGTATGGAAGGAAGTGTTATACCACCATTCAACGAGAGGTAACCACTTGACCCATTGTGTTTGTTTATCAGATACAAAACAATGAAGATATTCTTTCAAAAATTTATTCACTATCTCAGTTTGACCATCGGATTGAGGATGATAAGATGAGGTATGAGCTAGTTGAGTCCCCAAACAAGAAAATAATTCCGTCCAAAAAGTTCCAGTAAAAATGGGATCTTTGTCTCTTACAATAATCTTTGGGTTTCCATGTAGCTTTTGAATTGTTTCCATAAATGTAGTATAAATTGTACTTGCTTTAAATGGATGAGATAATACAAAAAGGTTTGCATACTTTATAATTCTATAAACTACCACCATGATGACACTCTTTTCGTCAGACTTAGGAAAAATTATGATAAAGTCCATTGAAATCTCCTCCCAACATTGACTTGGAATGGATAAAGGTTGTAGAAGACTCGGGGTCTATATTGTCTCAACTTTATTTTGTTTTAAAACCAAACATTCCACCACAAAATTTTGAATATTAGATTTAAGGCCATCCCAAAAAAAAATCTTTTTTCACCCTATGGTAAGTTTTTAAAAATCTCGGGTCTCGTCCTAAAGGAGAAGTGTGAAATTCCGAACGAATATTTTTTTTTAGTTGATAATTCTTACAAATATATAAGCGATATTTGTACCATAAGGAATAATTTTTCCAACTAAATGTATCAGATGTACTAGGATCTTACTGCAACTTTTGAATGAGTGTCCACACTTCTTCATCCTTCTTCCATTCATCCCTTGCTTCGATTATCCAATATGGTTGTATAATTGAAATGGCACAAAGCAATGCTTCCACCTCTTCATTCTTTCTTGAGAGTGCATCTGCAACAACATTTAGCTTCCCTTTTTGGTAGATGATTTCAAATTCATAACCCAACAGCTTTGTGACCCATTTTTGCTGTTCTTTTGAAGATAGTATTTGTTCTGAAAAGTGTTTAAGACTATCATGATTAGTTTTTACCTTTAAGTGTCTTCCCATTAGGTAAGGTAACCATTTGCATGTAGTATTGCTAACATTTCCTTATCATAAATAGCTTTCTGTAAATACTTTCCTTTGATTTGGCGACTTTCAAAAGCAATGGGTCTTCCTTCTTGCATTAAAACAACACCAATTCCATTTCTCGAGGCATTACATTCCATAATAAAGGTTTTTGTGAAGTCTGGCATAGGTAAGAACGGTGCTAGGAACATTCATGCAGCACCATGCACCATGATCCATCCTTCTGGTGCACCAATACTACTGAAGCAGAGAAATAACTTTGACTAGGTTGAATTATACCATCCTCTAACATTTCTGCAATCATACATTCAATTTCGCTCTTTTGGACATAAGGATATCTATAAGGCATGATGTTTGGAGGAACGCTTTCGGGAATCAAATGAATAGCATGATCATGATCACGAATAGGTGGGAGTCATTTGGGAGTTTCAAACACCTTGGAATGATTGTCCAATTATTTTTGGAGATATGGAGAAATAGATGGTTTTGATGTTGGAACTTCTAGTGAGCATAATTGTGCAAGTGTGGCTCATTGTTCTTTCTTTAGAAGCTTTTTCATGACATTAGAGCTTATTATATTTCCCAGCTTCCTTGCGATACCCTGTAATTCGACTTTCTTTCCTTCCGAAAAAAAATTCAATAAAGGTTCTTGAAAATTAAAAGCTACCACCCCCAAAGATTATAACCATTGTACTCCTAGTACAACATCATCACCTCTCATTGGAATGGAAATAATTGGACTATTTAATACATATTACCCCATGGTTAGCTTGATATTATGGCATTTTCCAGAGAAATTTATAATTCCTCCTTTTTCAACCATCACTAGACATTCTGGAGTTGGGTATAGGAAACAATTAAATTCCTTGGCTACCTTACAATGAATAAACTTATGGGTAATACCCGAATCAATCAATACTATTTCCTTTTTCTTCTTGATATGTCCTTCTATCTTGAGAGTTTGAGGAGTAGTAATTCCTGCCAATGCATTACATGATATGGTTAGACTCATTTCTTCTTCTTCTAGGGTTGGTTCCTAGTGTATATCTTCTTTTTTGAAGTTTCTTTTTCAATTTCTTCCTCCTCTTCAAAATATATGTAAAATTATTTCTTCTCAGCACACTTATGACCTTTAGCGTATTTGCTATCACAACTGTAGAAAATCCCTTTTGCTCTTTTTTATTTCAATTGTTGTGGTGTCAACCTTGTAGGTTGTGGAAGTCTAGGGGTGACAACACTTCCATATTTATAGATGTTAGTGGTAGGCTTCCTTGTCTCCATAATTTTACATTCAATTTTTCTTTCCAACCTGAATGCCTCCTCCAATGAATTAGGTTCCCAAACGTGAACCTCATGTTTGATGTTATCCTTTAAAATCCATATGAAGACATCAATCATGTGTTCCTCTAGAATATCAATTACCCTTATATTGAGTTTTTGGAAGTCCTTAATGTGATCCACCACTGAACCCTTTTGTTTGAGATTTATCAATTGGCTAAAGAAGGTGTTGCTCTCCTCATAATGTGCTATCATTTCCTCCATAAAAATTGACCAAGTGACAATTTTTTTATGGGAGAAAAGCCATCGATACCATACAAATTTATTTTGTTCTAAATATAAAGTTTCAATGCATACCTTCTGTGTGTTTTGCACATTATTGAGATCACAATATTTCTCCATCTGTAGTATACATGTTACAGGATCCTTTCCATCAAACTTCCTCATATCGATCATTGGAATATGGTGGGTCTTCTATCCAACATTAGAGTTTATGAAATCATGATTAACATTTATTTTGTTCTCATCATGGGTTTCCTCTACTATATTTTTTCCATTAGGAATAATTTCTTGTATAAACTTTGTCAAGCCTTCCATGTCTGCTTTTATATCATTATTCATGTTTTCTATTTTTTCTTCCATGCATTCCATGCCATTATTCAAACCATACATCTTAGCTTCCACTCCTTCATTAAAAACATCCATCTTAGCTTCCATTCCCTTATTCAAAACATCCATCTTAGCTTCCACGCCTTTCTTCAAAACATCCATTTCAATTTTTGTTGCTCTTTGTGAGAGCGTAATTTGGTGCACTTGCTCTTGTATTTTTTATATATCATGTTGCACTTCTTCATCTTCATGAGTCATTGCAGAGTATTCTGAAGGCTTAATGGGTGCTAAATTATTTTTAGGGGGTATTTTAGAACCCAATATTAATATTTATGCTTCAATATGCTCTTGGAATCACTTCAAACTGATTTTTCAAACAATACTTATGCAATTTGAAAAAAAATACACACCTTTTTCTCACTTTTGAGGAGCTCGATATTGAAACTGAATTATCTTTGTGATTTCAGATATTCAATATATGAAATTAGGTAATGTATTAGCCCCCTAAATCTTCTTTCCAATACCATATGTCTGATCTGATTTGGATTCTTCAAGAAAAAGTTATGCCCAATCTTCCACAATGACCAAATTATGGACTTGCTTAGTAGAGCGAACTTGTACGGCGTGCCACGTGTCATTGTTTCATTTTTTGGCTCTAAAATTAATACAAATAAAAATAAATTCCATGTAATTTTTGCCACATTTTACATAATTCAAATTCAATGCCGCTAGAGAGAGAGTTATGACGATTTTCCAATGGTCACCTCTTTTAGATGAAATTCAGAAGCTTGAAAAAACCCTAACTTCCACAAATGATATCTCCGAAAATATTGTGAACCAAGATATGAAATTTTTACATGATTCTCCTTGGGATTTAGGCTCCACGTACTAAACGTTTAATCTTTCGAATGCTTGTAGAAAAAAATTTATAGCGAAAATTCCACTATTTTCTGTTTGGAGCAGCGAAACCCTAGAATCCAAAGCTCTTATACCAAATGTTATGAAACCAACTCCAAAAATGGAATAAAAGAGAGATCAATGCCTTAGAAATAAGCCACTTCGAGGGGGAAACCTCCTTTACATTACATAAATGAACAATTCTTGGATGATACAAATGACAAAACCTCCTTCTATAGGAGTCCATGGGGTCACAATATAATCCTAGCCGACCTAACAATAATAACGTAAAGGCACAATAATAACAATATTGGGGCTACAGGGGTATAGAAATAACAATAAAGGGGATACACTAACAAAAATAAGGCACTAAACTACTAATATAGAGACCTAACAAAGAAAATTTCAGATACCTCAGGTAATGTTTCAAAATATTTTTCTTCAGATAATGTAGCAATAACATAAATGTCCAAGTGATGGAGATTTGAATCAGCCATGAGCTTGCCAGGAATTTTCATTTGATCAGATTTGTGGGCTTTATATGCAATTCATATTATAACTTAATTGTGATCCATTTTCCTCGTCGCCCTTTAGGATCATTCTGTGTAAGCACATCTTTGACAACAACATTTGGAACATATGCAATGACATGATAATATAGAATGTAGACCCGGAAATATTTCAATGCTTTCACTAACTCCAAGGCCTATTTCTCAATGATTTTTTACTTCAAAGCTGCATCTCTTATGGTTCTATTGAAGAAGGCAATGGGCTGCTCCATATTCTGATTTTTATTTTGCATGAGGACAACAGGAAGAGTATGTTCTGAGGCAAATGAAAAAATGATAAAATCAAGTGTATAGTCTGGACTAATAAGGATAGGAGCATGAGCCAAAGCCAACTTAACTTGATTTAATGATTTATTTTCCTCTTCAAACCATTTTACTTCACTATATTTCTTCAACATATTAGTAATTTTCTTTAAGTGTTCAACAAGTTTAGGAACAAACCTTCTCAAAAAATTGATTTTTCCATAAAATGATTGAATTTCCTTTTTGCTCCTAGGATAGTCCAAGGTCTGAATTGATTCAATCCTTGAAGGATCTATCCTAATTCCAACTTTCGATATGATATGGCCCAGCAATTTAACTTCCTCCATAGTGAAAAGACTCTTCTTTGGGTTCAATGATGTGCCAAACTTTCTACATCTCTTAAAAAATGTTTTCAAGTGCTGCTCATCTCTCTTGGAAGAATCAATGATATCATCAAGATAAATGACAAAAAAAACATCATTTTCCTTGGTGAAAGAAATGTCCATTTCTTGTTGAAAAGTAGCCCCTACAGTCTTCAATCCAAAAGGCATTTTGGTGTACATGAAGGTACCCCAAGGTGTTGTGAAGGTTTCATTTTCTTGATCATTGGGATGGACAATAGTATTATTATAGCTAGAGTATCCATCCATCAATGAAATTCTATGAGATACAAATACCCTTTGCAAAATATGATCCATATTTGGTAGTGGGTAATTTTCCTTCAATGAAACTTTGTTCATATTTATGAAATCAATGCACAAGAAAATCTCTTCCGTCTTCTTCCTCATTGGCACCACATTAGACATCCAATTTGAAAAGCAAAGAGGCACTATAATAACAGTTGTGAATAATCTATTTACCTCCTTCTAAATAGAGGGCAACAACTTAAGATTCATTCTTCTTAGCTTCTGGAGGAAAGGTTTTTGATCCAGATTCAAAGGAATGGTATGCCAAATTATTCTCATATCATATAATTTAAAATCAAATTATTCCCAATCAAACACATCAGCAAATTGAGACATAAGCTTTTCATATTTACTTTTCATTTCTACACTAAAAAATTATGAAATGTTTACCATCTTTGGCTTTTCCGAAGTGCCAAGATTGAGATCTTCCACTCCCACTTTTGTCAGTAACATGGACGGTTTGCGTGCAACATCATCTTGACCAAAAAGCTCTTCAAGGTACCAAACCTCTTTGAAAGGAGTTATCTTATAGCTGAAGCACTTGCATCTCTACTACATGGATTTCTTGGTCATCTTCATAGCACTGAATGTCCATTTGAGAATTCAGAAACTCCTCTTTTGTCTACAAGAAGTTTTTTAATCTGTTTATCATATTGAAATACTTTCCAATACTAAACATTGTCTAGGATAGCAGGGCAATGTTTTACATTTATCTCATACTTCTTATTAGGATACAATGGAATTTTGAACATGCTAGCTGAAGTAGCAATAGAAACAGTAATAACATTGTTGTCCCTTGGGATCAATGATAAAGTGTACTCAGAGAATGTCTTGAGAATGTCCAACACTGCATTTCAATAAGCTCTCATCCTTGGATGCTTGGCTTGGTATTCCCCTTTGACTTTATTTATTACTAACTCGGGGTCGCCATATACAGAAAACTTCTTTGCACCAAGCTTCTTGAGAATTTTCAGACCAGTTATCAAAACCTCATACTCAGCTTCATTTTTTGAACATTCAAAAGCCAGCTTTTAGGAGGAAATTCGAACAATGGGAGGAATTTTTAATGGCTAATTTACAGGGCTATGAATCCACACTCCAATACCAACCCCTTCATTTCCCAAAGCTCCATCAAAGTCCATAGTCCACAAACTTCTTTCCTTGTCTAGAAAATACAAATTGGATGGCTAAACATTGCTTGTTCTTTGAGAGACTTTTGTTGTACCAAAAAATTCTATTTCTTTCACTATTTCGTCACTTTTTTGAGGTGATGAACTTTTTTACAAATTTCTACATTTTCCAATTCTAAAACAAAATTTGAAAATTCAGAATTTTCTCATTTTATTCAATCAAAACTTAGAAGATGTTGAACATTCATCATTGAACAAGATAAAGGACTGTAAATCTATATGGATAGCATGTATAGGATGGTTATTTGACTTTTCTCGGCTACTGATCAAGTACTTCATCTTACTTTCCTGATATAGTTTCCTATGTTTTCCAAAGACAGGAATGCTAGCATATGAAAAATCAAGCAGTAAGGTACCTCTAAGCTTCACCCCCCATGAACTAGAAAGAAACATTCCATGTCTGGGAGGGATATCAACCACAACAACGTCCACGAGGACATTCTTGGCTGGGGCTTATTCTAATGACACCACTAGCTCCTTAATGAGGCCAAGACATTTCACCCTTGCTGAATCAAATGAGTAAAGATCATGATAAGGTCTTGTGATATCTAGTCCTAATCTGTCCATATTGGACATAGGTATATGGTTTTGAGAGGCTCTAGAATCAAACATGATGTTATGGAGGATAAATTCATGGATTTTGAGGCTTAGATAAAATGGAGGGATTTCAATATATTCTAGATCACCATCAACAATAGGACTGAAAATAAGTTCATGGTGATCATCACTCACATTACGCTTGAGAAAGAGCATTCTGATATCCCCTTTGATAATCTTCCATGCACACTGATAATATTTCATCATTTGACAACACAAATTATTGATCATCCACTGCACAAATTTCTGCAGAAAATTGATCTTCTTTAGTGAGGAAAATAGGTTGTTGATTTTCCTCAAATAAATGGTTCTCGCTAGAAATTTCTTATTCATCCTCTTCATCAAGACCTTCAAAATAATTCTATTGAAATGGAGTCTGAATTTTCTAGTTAATTTGTGGATCATGACCCCTTTGTTCCCTTTGTTTGATCCTGTATTGAGACTGTGGATTTTGACCCTTGAAATTGGGATTTCTAATTAAGGGTTTAGCTTGTCGACCAAGGATGGAAATTTTATCCACAATGTTCTCCATGGGCTTGGTCAAGGTATCTAATTTCCCATCAGATAAATTGGATTTTTCTTCTTTTATAGTGAATCTTTTTTCTGTCTTGATTTTAGACTTCTTGATGATCAAATTCGATTCCACACCCACTTAGTTTCTCTAAATTTCTTCAAGATTTGATGGGTTTCTTTCCCTTAAATGATAGGAAATGTCGGGATGAAAACCATGAGGATAATGAAGTAAAGCAAGCCCTAGAGGAGGATTAATATTCTCAGGAATTGAATCATATATTTTATTGAATCTACCTACAAAGTCTTGGATAGACTCATTGGGATTCCTTTTCATGTTGTTATACTTAGCTAAAGTATGCAATGGATTTTTCTCCTCTTCCCATTTCCCCATAAAAAAATCAATCAGATGAGGTGAAGTACCTATTGAACCAGCTGTGAGAGAGAGAAACCATTTATTTACCTCTTCAGAGAAACTCTGTGCAATGATGTGCATATTGTCATCTTCATTGTAAATATCTTCAAGATCTAAAGTCAATCACTTTGGCGACATACTGATAATTTGTAACCTCTAATGTTCCATCGAAAGGAGGAAGCCTCTGACCATAGTTTTGAAGTAGTGGAGTGAGCTGAAGTGGTAGGATCAACGAAGAAAATCTAGCCATGAAAAATGGAGGAGGTAGTGGAGATGTTGATGGAGTAAAAACTTGCAGAGGTAATGATGGAATGAAAGGATGGATTGATTATGTAGCTATACGATAAGGTGTATTGAAAGGTGAAGAAAAATCCTATTGATAATATTGAAAATAAGCCTTATCTGAAGTTTCTTGAAATTTTTCCACCAATCCTTTGAGTTTTTGAAAATTAGAATAGACTTCATTATCAACTTCGGATTCAAAATACTTAAAAAATGGTGTAAAGGATTCGAAATCGAAAGGATCAAAGGTGGTTTCTAAAAGAAAATTTTCGAACTTAGTTCTAATCGAATATTTTTCAAATTGTGAGCTATAGAACAAATCTGCTGGAACAAATCTCGTAGGCAGATAATTTGATTTGACAAGTGGAGGAATAACTCTTCCAACCTTATGAAACTTCGTTTTGTTATTTCTAAAAATAACCTTAGGGTAATACATAATTGGTGAGGGATTTGGGTTTGGATTTGACCTGGTATATCTTTTAGGAGCCAGCTTAAGATAGGAATTTTGGACTTTGGCTCAGATTTTACAATTCTGCCTGTTTTGAATGCTAGAGCTTGTCACCTACAGCTCTAAATTTCACAGGATTAAATAAATATTCCTAGGGAATATTTAGAAATATCTCCCCGATAACAGTGCCAAGAATGTTATCACTCTCCCCAACATCCCTAGGCTGACAGTAGTATTGGAGAAAGGTGACCATAGACAAAAATTTAGGTTAGGTAGCTAGCCCTACCCAGACCAGAGAGGGCTCTCTTTTTGTCACTTTTAGTAGTCGAATGAATGGTTGAGTATATAATGATTTTAGGCTATGTATGTAAGCTTAATAAATTTAATTTGTTTGATGTTTTGAATGTTGGATAGAAAAGTCAGTGAATGGACTGTATATAAGGTTTTTAGGTCTGAAAATCATAGTGAACCTATAGAGAATATGTGAGGAAAGATAGGTAGTTTGAAATCATATTAATTAGTCATCGATTATAGGATGAAAATAAAGGAGAGTTTCAACGAGCAATAAGGTGAATTCATTCATTTTAGAAGCAAACAAACATAATATCGTGAATATTGTTTAAAACAGAGCATGCATAAACATGAATTCTTCTCTCAACCTTACAATTAGAAAAATATATGAAGAATAATACATGGTATTAAACATAAAATTATAAACATACATGAGAAACATAGATGCTCCAAAGCATAACACAAGTATCTCAACACAATTCCTGCAAATTTGTCTCTGATTTCATTCCACAAGTTGATTACAAGAGCTCCACTACACTATGAGACTATCCAACCTCAAAAAATACTAAAGAGAGCACACTTATATACAATATAGACTATGACACCTCATCAGGTCAAAATCCCATCCAAAATGGACCATAAATACAAAATATGATTCATTTCCTAGTTTCTAGGGAGGTTAGAAACCATCTCCTGAATTTTAGCTATAAATTAGGAGTGTTTGTCCCTTACATTAATTACAAATTCCTTCATGATAGGAAGCCAAAACCAAACCAATAAATCTAATGAAAATTCATAAGACAAAATTTCCTTGAATTTGTGACCAATTTTGAGCTTGAAAAGTGTCGTGAGGAATGCAATGTTGATTTGTGACAATTCTGACAGAAGATTTAAAAAAAAATTTCCAGAAGAGTAACATAACTTTAGAGGAATTTGGAGAAGTCCAAATCCACTTCTGAAAGAATGGTCAACTAACCCTGTGTGTGTAGTTTCCATAACATCTTAAATTTTTCAAAATGGACCACGGGAAGACCTTCAAAAATCCATTCTCCCAGGGTCACTCAAAAGCGTAATAGAGGGTCCAAAAAGGAGGCAAAAACATGAAAAATGAGAGGTTTTTGAGCTTTTCTCCAAAATTAAAACTTGTCATTCCATGAGGGTTCCTAAATTGTGATGTACTCATCAAAATAAATTCATCGATGTAAATAAATCACCATTTTGGTTCCTCCAAAATAAAATTCACAAAAGTTCGTTACCCTTTTGCAATGGGAAATTTTGCATAATTTTGCCAAAAATCATATAAAATACAAAGAATTGTCAAAAGTTCTCAAAATTGGTTCTTTGGCACCTGTAACAAATATGATACATCACTAAGGAATCTTAAACCAATAAATCCAAGCTATCCTTCTCCTTGTGCTTCACTTGTGCCTCTTTAAGCCTCTTCTTCACTTGTTTCAACCTTATTTGAGAAATGATGTCCCTAGTGCGATAATGGTTTGTGATGTGCCTTTGCAACTTGTTATCCCTTTTAGCCTTCTTCAATAGCTTCTCCAAATGCTCATTAAATATTTATAACCAAATCTCTATGTCCTCATTGATCTCCATGGAAATGTGCTCACGAAATGTCAACTCTTCAAATTGATGAGTTGACTATCTTTCTCACTTCAGTGCCCTTTTGAGGCCTCTTTTTATTGGCCTTATTGTGTGTGTTTTAGCCTCCATATCCTGCATTTGGTCAAAAACAACAATATTATTTCCTCTACCTCGATTTTCCTCCATGTATGATTTGTAATTGCTTTGAAGGAGTTGATTCACTTGCAATTGAAAGATTTCCCACTCAAGAAAAGTGAATTGGGATTGGGAAATGGAGAAGGCCTCTTTCAATTCTGAAATTTATTTATCTTTCTCTTTGATGATTTCTTCAACTGATATAACCTCATCATGCTTGGATAAGTCAGCCCTAATGGCACTGACACATTATGCTGATGCAAGGGAGGTCTCTCCTTTATGTGACATTGTTCAACATGGGTTCCAAGTGTAACAAAAATCCTGGTAAACTTAGGCACAAATAATTTTAACTTCCCCATCTCATATGTGTGACAAAATTCCACAACCCTAGGAATATCTGAAGGCTAAATAGGCATGTTAGAAGAGCTAATATCCATTTGCTACGTTGATGATGTAATAGGAAAGACAAAAAGTGTTGCTAACAATCTCTCCAATAATTTTTCCCAGGTCATGTCTATGGAGGACAAGTGATGAAACAAAATGAGATTAATTAGGCCATGATGAAAAATACTAGTGTGATGATCTTCTTTTCTACTATGAACCTTCTCAGCCATCTTAATCAAGCTCCTATACAATTAATGAGGAAAATCAAGTGTTTTGACTGAGGTAAAATGCATCAAAATCCTGATATGATACCTATATAACATGGAGAATCATCCTTCACAAGTGAATTAATACATTATGAAAATAATTAGAGGAGCATACTTGTTTCTTAGGTGTCTGAACAAAAAAATAAATTCTAGATCCTCTCTAGCATGAGGCTTGAGTAATTGCTCGTAGTTTTCAATGTCTACGTCCATGCCTTTTCACCACTGATCTCCATGAGAAGGGATACATGTAGCCAAAGCAATTACGTCAGACGATAGGTTAACATCCATACCTGCAGGAGTGAACTTTCCCATATTGTATCTTTTTACAAATAGCCTTGACAATTGAAGATGATACCCCCCTTCCATAAGCCTTTCACAAAATGTGAAACATTGAACTCTTTCAAATCACCTTCTGGCCAATGGTGAACCATTAATCTCATGCATGGTGAATGGTTCAAGCCTAAGGCGGCACCCTCCCTTGAATATCTTCTTGTCACTTTCCATGGTGTTTCTCACTAGAATGATGAAAACCCTAGGGTGTTAATGAAATGAATGAATGAATGGAAATATGGAAATACTGAGTGTAGGAAAGCATGAGTTTGGTGTTTGAAATGAAGGGTATTGAAGCTTAGAAAAAATCTAGAGAAATTTGAGTAGGTTGTGTTGTGTTTTAGCTTCAATTTTTAGGTGGAATGAGATAAAATGGATGTGAGGAAGGTGTCAAAATGTCTAAAACACAAGAAATTCCCAACTTTGAATGTGAGAATAGCTTGTGCAACAGTAGGGTAAGTTGGTAAGATGAAATGGGGGTGGTGGTGTTAAGTAAAAATTCTGAAAAAAAATTGAGTGGATAGGGTAGTGACTTAACTCCACAATGAAAGTCGAATGAAGGGAAATGGATAAGTTTAGGGTTATCAAAACCTAAATTGCGGGAAATTTCCAATTTAGATTGTGGGAAAAATGTGTGAAAAAGTGTTTTTGATGTTTGAGGGCCATGGATCTAATTAAAATTTTTGATAAAATGTTAGTGAGGAGTATGGTGCCTTAGCTCAACAATGTAAGTGTAATGAGGGAAAATGGATAGGTGTAAGATGGTCAAAACCCTAAAACACAGTCAACCCCTATTTTTTCACTATTTTCACTATGTCGAAAAACTAGAATCAGGGTTTTATTGTATAAAACTTGTTAAGGATGGTAGTGTAAGTGATAGGAGTGTATATATGGAGTTTAGGGAATGTATGAGTCATTGTTTATGTGGTGGAGTTAGGGTTTCGATAAAATAGGGTAGGTTAGAGTTTTTCATTTTTTTTATTTTTTATGTTTGGACATGGAACACATGGAGAAGATGTAAAGTGACATAAAATGATGCCAATCTTTCAAAATAAATCCAAACACCGGCATGAGAGGGTATCTTACCTTGCATGGAGTCCACACCAAATATGGTTCACGTGCTTTGAAATTTTGGAGGGTTCCTTAGCTTCAAACACTAGAAATTGCACTCTATAGGAGCGTAACACCTCCTTACAGAAGCATAACAACTCTGACAGGAGCGTAACAACTAAGGCAAAAACGTAACAAATTTGAGCGTAGCACTTGCGTTGTGCATAAAAATTTCTCTATAAGGGTAACAACACCTACGTAGCATCCACAAAAACGTAACAAAGGAGTCCAACAAATTTGTAAGATGTCCAGAAACGTAACAAAGAGGTTTTTTGAAGGATTGCAAGTGGGTTTAATGGAATTTGAAGGTGGTTCTTTGGAGTTTAGAGAGTATGGAGGGTAAGTGGAGTGGAGAGTTGCTCTCTCATTCATGAAAAGGGTATAATGAATTAAAATGAGGGTTTATTTCTTTTTATAAACTTTGATGACCCTTACTTTTTCGTTTTGACACTTGAAATGACCCTTTTTTAAACCTGTGTGCACTTGACAGTGAATTTTTTGCACCTTTTAATGAGATATAAAGACATATTCAAGATATTTCATTATTTTTTACCCTTGACGTGAATTTTTAACCTTTTAAATAAGACACGAAGACACATTTTTTATTTTTTATGAGACAAAGCTTCTTCCTTTTCATGAAACAGTGAGACTTCCTTTTTTTAAAACTTTGAAATTTTCTCCTTTGAACTTTCACATTGGATATGACCTTTGAAAATAAGATAATATGTCTTTAAAAAATGATAATGACTCCTTTTGGATTTTACTTCGACAGTAGGTCAAAATTGACCTCTTTTGAAGCTCTAACAGTCAATATGACTTTTTTGGTCCTTAAATGAGACAGTGAGATGGGATTCTTCTTTTCAACGAGACAGTGAGACAGGAATGTGTTACTTTGACATTTTTTGGAACTTTAGACATGTGAAACAAGAGAGGTGACTCTTATTTCATCTTCATAAACATGCTCACGCCTTCATTATGGTTTTATGAATAGAATGGAGGGTTGCTACCTTATTTTAAATGAAAATTTGAATATTTTTCAAAGGAAAATATGAGCCTAGACAATGATCTATATGAGATGGAGTGACCTAACCGTAAACCTTTTTAGTAATGATGATGGATATTATGACCTTGACAACGATGGTGGTGATGAATGAAATGCAGGAGCAACATATATGATTTAGAACTCTTTAGTGAACAAAATTATTTTGTGAGAACCTGTTCATAAAGGTAAAAAAAAATAATTGACCTATAACTTTCGAAAACATGTGAAAGAGTTATTTGATCACTGACATACCTAAGCTAATAGGGCTCTTCGATTATTTCCTTGTCTTGGAAATATGGTAAAGATATGGGGAGATATTTGTATCCCAGGGCAAGTATGCTAAGGAGATTCTGAGGAAGTTCCACATGGAGGGAAACATTAAACCCATGTAGACTCCTTTTGTTGGAAACTGGAGGAAGGAGGATGCTACTTCAGGTGAGGTAGTGGATGCTACTGTTTATATGCATATTGTGGGTTCACTTATGGATTTGGTGAACACATGGCCAGACATATTCTACACAGTTAACTAGCATAGTTAAGTTATGGTTAAGCCTACCAAGCTCTTTGGGAAGGCGGGGAAACATGTGTTGAGATATGTCAGGGTCACTACAGAGTATGGATTATGGTACGGACGGATAGAGGGAGGGAAGCTTCAAGGCTTCACTGATTCAGATTGGGCTTGTAGTCCATCAGATAGGAAGAGCACATCAGGGGGCATCATTAGCATAGGATCAGCAACAGTTTCTTGGTACAACAATAAGGAAAGATTAGTTGAACTCATTTCAGCTAAGGCAGACTACATGGAAGCTAGTCAGGCTGCATGTGAGGCCATCTATATGAGGAAGACACTTTTTGGTTTTTTTGGTCATTAGATGGATCCGACGATCATACATTGTGATAACCAGAGTGTCATCAAACTATTTGTTAATCTAGTATTCCATGACAGGTCCAAGCATATTGAAATCTGGTACCACCATCTCAAATATTGTGTTCAGAGGTGCATTATTTCATTGCAGTACATTCCCATGGAGGATTAGGATGCAGATATCTTGACAAAGGCACTTGCGAAGAGAAAATTAGAATATCATAGAGGCAAGATCAGTGTAGCAGAGAGTCCCTTTATTGTTGAGAGGGAGTGTTGAAATTAAACAAGAAAATGAACCACATACTAGTGTGGGATTCCAGGTCACACATGAGTGAGGAATTCAGTGACACAATAGTGCTAATGTTGGTGACCAAATTTAAATAAATTGGAAAATAAATTGTAGTATTATCTCATAACAACCTATAATAGTTAACTAAGTGTGATAGACTTAGCTAGCTCAATAATTTTGAGTTGAGGCTAAAAAGATAGGCATGTAGAGTGATTATATTATTTACAGGGTCCAGTTGGAGTTGTAGCACTAGTGTGGTGTGAGTAAAATTAGTTAACCAAAATCAGTTGAGTTAAAATTAGTTTAACTATTTCTAATTGAATGATGAGATAATGGAAGATCAAGTGAATTAAAATATATTTAATTCAGAAGTATTGATCTACCAAGTAACGGATGATTCAATATTAATAGCCGCATGCATGTCAATTCTAATGATGACCTCGTTGAGACAAAGGTTAAAGGCAAGTAAACTATTAGATGTATTATTAGCCAACTGCCTAGGTGCAGTTATAAAGCCACGAGAAGCCCGTGATGGATTTTACAGTCAAGGAAGGTTGGAATTCCTGTTTAATAGGAATTATTTTTCATAGGGATTTCGTGAGTAAGGCAGGCTGAAGGTGGGCAGGAAATTGGCTATGTATTTGTCCAATTTTTCCTAGATCATTGTGAGACAATTGGTAGAGTGTATGAGGTTTTGGTGAGGACACATGCATTATATTGTTTCACGATTCCTTGGTTTATTATACAATAAATAGGGAGGGGTTTTGAGCAGTTTATTTCCCGAGGAAAATATTTTGTTGTGTGATTGATTTACTTCTTTCTCTTATTTGCATGTGATTGAGCAATGGTAAATTATATTCCGCGAATATTGTAGAAGAATGCAATATCTTATTTTATTACATTTCATGATTGGATTGAATCCATTGGTGTAATTTCTACATGGTATTAGAGTTGTGTTGGAGATTTTATATAGGATATCATCCATAAAAACCATATATGAACAAGCACATTTACCCATGAAATACAATAGGGAAGGAGCTCTTACTAACATAAGAAAAATGAAACTAGATTTGGAACTTCCACGCACCACCTGACCATAGAATAGGCTGAACTGAATATTTATCTCATCCTATCACCCCCATGCCATATTCCAAGCATGAATGTGGGACTCACAACAAAGCTAAATAGGGCTTCCTCCAGCTTTACCTTATATCCCACCAAAGGATTCTTAGGCTGGAGCCCTCATCAATACAACTAGGCTTTAACACAATCCCCACTGGATCAGTAGGCCCTGTTACACCATTTTTTGGTCATCTAACTCTTCATCATTAGATGGACCCAAGTACCATGAACGAGTTTAAGTAAAGCTTGCTTTCCTATGTTAGTGAAACCCCAAACTCAATAATTAATTAAACCATGAATTTAAAAATTATTCCCAGGTCATGTTTAACCCAAAAACAAAGAAATTAATGAGATAAACCCATGAATTTTATCTTATTATTTTCTAGGAATAATTATTTAAATAATATTCCTTGTTAAATATGACCAAATCATCCACCATTAATCAAACTAAATCATTATTTATTTGATTATGTCAACCACTTCCTTAAAAGATAAATAAATCATTTATTTATTTATTTTTCATAATCAAGGGATTTGTTGATCAAACACCCTTTCCCTCCAACAAAATAATAATAAAATATTCCATAGAGGTGGATGCAGATTTGGTTAACATTAATCATGCACCAAGATCTAGAATGACCCAATATTTTGTTATAAATAGGAGAAATAAGGGTGTTGACTTAGGTCTGATAGTGAAAAATAAATAAATAAATGATTTATTTATCTTTTAAGGAAGTGGTTGGGATATAATCAAATAAATAATGATTTATTTGATTAATGGTGGTTGATTTGGTCATATTTAACAAGGAATATTATTTAAATAATTATTCCTAGAAAATAATAAGATAACTATGGGTTTATCTCATTAATTTCTTTGTTTTTGGGTTAAACATGACTGGGAATAATAATTAAACCATAATTTAATTATTGCTGCTGGAACCCTATTAACATAGTGAAAACAGTTTTATAAATTATGGTCTCATGGTGTACTAAGTTCCATCTAATAGTAAAAAGTTAGATGACAAATGGTGTATTTCCTCGAGATCTCCACCTACACCATGAGGAATTTTCTTATTTTCTATTCTCTAGGATTTACCATATAGCTCTCCATTCACCAATCAATGATTCCTAGGCCTAATCGAGACTCCACCCTCTAGTCTTTACCGTATATCATACCATTCACTGGTCGAGGATTCCTAGGCCTGATCGAGGGCACACATCTCTAGAATTTACTGTATATGCTTCCATTCACCAGTCAAGGATTCCTAGGCCTAATCGAGGTATACACATTTTGTCTTTACCATATATCCCAACATTCATCAGTCAAGGATTCCTAGGCCCACCAATGTACACAAAATTTGGAATTACCACAATCCCACAATACCATTCCAGGGATCACTAGGCCTTATTTTCTTTGTTAGAGACCATCCCACTCATCTTTGATACCATTGGAAAATCCAACTCAACCAAATAGGAGAACCCACCATCACACCATGGCTATCGAGAAATGGCAAGACAAGGCTGAAAACCACTTTTACTCCTAGAAAAAACCATGCCAATGATAGTAAGAAAACTAGATACACACATGCATGTACCATGAATTTAAAATCTAGTAAGAAAATAACACATTCAAATCGATACCTGCAAGTAATCCCATTGTAGCTCCTTGATCCCAATCTTCTTGCTTGATATTTGCTTCCCTTTTCCTTATTTTCTCTTCCTTTACAATTCTTGATGCAATGCTACAATTCTCTAAGTGTCCAAGAGTGTGAGAAAGAGGGAGTAGAGAGAGAGAGCTCCAAAACTGAACTGAAAAAAAAAGCTACCAATTGATCCTCAGAAGAATTTTTATCATTTAGTTCTCTAATTTCTTCAATTTCCATTATTGTCCTTCATTTTCCTTCTCATATGCAACATGTGACCTTTAACCATCCTTTTTTCCTAATTTCCATTATTTTCATAACTTATATACCAATTAATGTCTTTCCTTTCCAAATCCTTTTCATTTTTCCTATTTCCATTTAACCATAATAAACTGAATGAACACCCACTAGGATGTTTTACCCAACATTTAGCTTTGAATACATTTCCCATGACCTTATTCTTATTTTTTCCTTTATTAACTTTGTTACATGAATTATTGATCATGGTTGTTACATGTGGTTACTTTAATGATCAAGGAATGAGATTAAAACATATTTTAATGATAACATATATCTCGTTAACGCTCACGATGTCAACACCAACATACCACGTGGCACCTGAGGTTTTTGATTTGGTTCACATGGTAGTGGTAGGTAGACCAATCGTCCAATATACTAGTCCACGACATATTGATTATGTATGTGTGTGTGTGCATGTGCCCACAGACACATAAAAATACATATATACGTGGAATGGATCATATCCATTTTCACTCAGAGTTTGGTCAATTGATTGACATTCATCGAACATATTCCATAATCAATGAATCGAAGGATTCACCAAATACCATTGCACCTAATTGTAAATAATTAGAAGACCACAGTTGAGTTGATGTACCTGTGGCTTCCCTAACATCATACCCCAACAATTTCCTACCAACAAGATACCATTTAGCATGTGGGTTCTACACCCCATGGGACATAATGCCAAATGAAATAAATTAACCCATCCCCATCGACACATCAGGGGTTAAATTTTATACCACAACAAAGTCAAAATATAAATTTATTAGCACGGATGTGAGATGCAATACATAGAATGGACCTACCCCTCACCCCACTAGAGGTTAGGGGTCTATACCAAAGAGAAAAAAAATACAAGGGTATCAGCACCAATGCCAAATGTATAGCATAGTTTGGACCCACTATAGCATAGGAAAATTAAGAAACAAAGATATTGACTTGATGCCAAATTTATAACACAGTGTGGACCCACCCTTTACCACACTTGCGATCAGTGGCCTGAACCAAAAGGTTGTGCTCGACCTATCCATTTCCCCATTGGGGTTTGAGGGTCCCAACCGCTTGTGAAACATTTTTCTTCTACCCAATGTTGAACACCATATATATATATATATATATATATACATATACTCATCGATAGTTACAAAAAATAATTGTTTAAGTGATGTGGCCTTGGGTTGTTTCATTTACATCCAAGGTAATATGTGACAACCCATTGAATGAAATGCATAAGTGGTTTGTATAACTCATAACTTATTAGTCTCGGGCGTGGGCATGGCTGGGACTATAATAATCGAAAATATTTAGTTAACATTATTTCTAGGGGTTTTTCGGGGTTTCTTGTCACCACAAACCAAAATTTTTTACCTTTTTATTAGCCCGCAATGTATTTTTATAATGGATTTGGTTTTTCTCTCTTATTTGGCCTCTTCCCAAGGCAAGCAAGCCAAAATCATATGTTATATTGTTTTTTTAGTATCACATTTTCAAAAATGTAAACACAAGTAAAATAATGTTAGCATTAGTTATTTAGTATTAAATGTTACAAATTAAACATTGGATTTCATCTTCAATAACCGATTTCATTTCTTGGAGCAATGTCACTTACGTGACTCACCACTTGGCTATCTACACTATTTGCATGTCTGCATGTGTAGACTATTTGTCACTTACGCAAATCACCACATGGCTATCCAAGTTGTCATTTGGTTTTAGTTGGACTAAACTACCTATTTAACATAGCTCTTGTAAAAAACCCATGATAGGTAGCTCTTTTAACAAACCCAAGAGGGAACTTTCTTCGGACTTGGCCTTCCATGTTGATAGCTCTTCACGGAGTTTCTTTATTTGTTGTTGTGGCTAAGCTTTTGATTCTGTGGGGGCGGGTAATCTGCAACAAAAAGCTCCTTGGTTGGCCACAGATGCAGTAGCGGTACCCTAAAAATAGAATCTCTAGTATAACCTTTTGAATATACTGGGGAAAATAGGTATTTCTCAAGTGTGAAATGCTTAAATTCTGGTATAACCTACAAAAGATGTCGCGTCTTGTTTATCGTACTGGTCGCTCTGCCTACCAAATGAGCTATGGAAGTTAGAAAGAGTGCAAGGAAATATAAGCATCCAGAGAAAAACGTCCTAAAATGGCATAAACACCCCATTAATTGAATGAAAAAATACATTTATATTTCAATTTCACGGTCTTGCACTTACAAATTTGTCAAGTACTGTGAAAGGATTAAAGGAAAGTTTCAGGTTTTTCATTTCTGTTTTTTTTATTTGTAATCACATCCAATATAAATTGATACAAATTTATTTTTTATTTCAGGTTTTTCATTTCAGTTTTTTTTATTGGTAATCATATCCAATATAAATTTAAAGGAAAGTTGCAGATTTTTCATTTTGGGTTCTTCATTTCAGTTTTTTTTATTTGTAATTACATGCAATATAAATGGATACAATTTTATTTTTCATTTCAGTTTTTTTTTGTTTGTAATCACATCCAATATAGCAACAAACTATAATTTATAGCAATGTTTTATATTTACAATTTTGTTTAAATTATCAAAACAAAGCTAAAAAATTATCAAAATATTTTGTAAGAAGTCGTCCGAATGAAACTAGAAATGGTGACAAGTGAGTCACCCTTATGTTATGTTTATGAAATATAAAGAAAATACATGTATAGTGTATATACACATTATAACCCTCGAAGGCTAAATATTACCTGAGCTTCATACTTTTCCCACACGTAACACTAAAATGCCTCTTATCAATTCGCATGTGAACCAGGGTTGATGCTATTGTATGCTAGCCATGGCCTCATATGAAAGAAGTGTTGGCGGACCTTAAACTGGTACCACTATCTAGAAGGTCTAATTGGATCTTCTTCTCTTACTCCCCACGCCTTTCACTTATGCCTTTCACTATCGCTGGATTCAATGGCGAGGTGGCTGGATGGAGCATTAGACAAGGAGCTACTGTTGGACTAGAAATTGGAGAAGATCCAGTTGTGACCACTACTATTTCTGGTTCAATAGGCGATGGTTCTGCCGAATTTACTTCCTCATCTAGACCTAGTACTGGAAATGAAATATGCTCTGCTATTTAAGCTTACTATGCCTTCCCCCCACTATAGCGATGCATCTGGCTTTGTATCTGCTACTTGTGTGTGACTTACCCTTTCCCTCTTTCACTGTGAAATTCACTTACATTTCACTACAGCTAAGGTATTTTATCCATTGGACTTCAAGATATACAAATTCATGCTTCCAATTCTGTGCAGAGGGGATACGTGGCCTGCATGCAAGCTGCATGTTCCCACCTATTTTTCTATATTTTAATTAAACATTAAATTTGATATATGAAATTCAATTTCTATTATATAGTGATTTAATTGATAAAATTATATATAATCTACATTTAAAGCGTGAGGAAATATATAATCTATTCATTTTCATTTTCATATATATTCCAACCAATGCTTTTAGAATTGTAAATTAATTTCAAATATGTATAATAGTTTTTTTTATTGTAAATTAATTTCATATATGTAAAATCGTCTTTTATTATTAACTGATAGTTGAATAGTTGGCCTCGACATAGGAATTAGAGACAGAAGCACCAAATGCAGAGCTTCTTGATTCAGGTTGTCATTCCAGGGGAAGATAGTGTCTGTTTATGGACTAAGGAGGCATAGAAATAATAATATTTTGTCCCCATATCCAAAAATTATGTAGCGGTAAGCATCGAGGGGCAAGGATGTAGTATCTATCCAAGAAAGAGCATATGACATTCGTCAACAGGTGCATAGTAATCATAACTAGTCCTAATGCATGCACAGAAATAGAATTATAGCCCTGGTCCTAGAGACTGAATCTTGAAGCAAGTAGCAGAAACGTGCTCCACAAAAATCAAATTTCTCTCTGTCTGTTATGATTTTATTGTAGGAAACTATACATTACCATATAGTTTTCACACTTATATTTTTCACGCTTATGCAGAGGGCAACTCACCTGATACAATGGTCGCACATGAATGAGGCACATGTTCTAGCTAGCGGCAGGGACTAGCTACCTCGCAACCACTCTTGTTTATATATAGTATGCTGACATACATCCAATTATTTGGGTTTTTCATAAGTATCTTGTGCCAAAACTATTTATTTGATTTATTCTATGGATTATGAACCCAAATGATTATTATTTAAGGTGTAATTGTTGGAAATGTTGTCACTGATGGAAAAGGAGGCAACAAAGACAGAGACAAACAAAGGAGGCAGCAAAGAAGCGAACAAAGGAAGCAAAGGAGACAAGCGGAAGAAGAATGTCGAAATGTAATAGTCAAACAGCAGAGCGGAAGCAATGGCAGAGACAGAGAAAGAAGCACAGCTAAGGCAGAGGAAGAGGCAGAGTCGTTATCAGAGGCAGAGGCAGAGCCGTTATCACAACAGAGGCAGAGCCGTTATCAGAGGCAGAGGCAGAGGCAGAGCTGTTATCACATCAGAGGTAGAGGCAAAGGCTACATAAACACAATTCTGGGAACTGTAACCCAGGCGGAAGGATACATAATATTCCGGGAATCTTAACCCAAGCGGCAAAGTATATATATAAACCTTATTCCGAGAATCATTACCCAGTCGGAGGTTACACTAAAGGCAAAAGCAGAAGCTTATATATATGCAGTAAGATACATATGATGTGCCTTATATATATAAAGGTCCAAAGCATATACATTTATATGTAGCGCGAGATCCAAAGAACCAAAGGTTCTATCAAAGGAAAAGCCTTATATGGTGGACCCTCATCAATCGCATCGGAAAAAGTTGGCAGCAGTGCACATGCAACTAAAAATTGCGATTGTGATTGAAGCCCAGACCCGATGGGCTTATAAACTATGATTAACACGTATTTGAATTCCGACCTAATCGCATCGGAGCATCGGAGTATAGGCATATTGGAACATCCATCGGAGAATAGGCATTGAAGCATGGACCCGATGGTTCAATACGTCATAATTCATATGTTCGTTTGAGTTTCTGACCCATACATCGCATCGACATAACAGTGATTCATCGCATCAGCAAAATACAGTGAACAGTGATTCATCGCATCGGAAAAATGCAGTGAACAATGATTCATCGCATCGGAAAAATACAGTGAACAGTGGTCAATAACATCGAACAAAAGCAGAACATCAGAGAAATATATTAAAATATTGTGATTGCGATGAAAGACCGGACCCGATGGGCTCTATAAACTATGATTCATGTATGGTTGAGTTCCGGTAAACTGTGAATCATCGGAATCGGAGCATCAGAGCATTGGAATGTCGATACATTCAAATGGAAATTGTGATTGCGATCAATTGCAATCGGAAGAAGTCGAGGAGAAATATATCGCATCGGAAAGCATGGCAAGTGGGCCCGAAAGGGCATTTGTTATGTATTAACATGATTCTTTATTGTTATAGTGGACGTGGCAGTTTGTTTGTTAAAACTTTGTATAAGTATGCTGAGAGTTGAAATTGTGTTATATATATATATATATATATAGCGCTGATATAAAAAGCACAGTTACAAATGTATGGCATATGGCCGTTACCCTGCGACAGTGAATAAGGAAACAAACAGAGCCAAAAGGGACAAAGACACAGTCAGAGAAAAGACAAATGCGCAGCTAGCCAAGAGGCTGAATGAGTGAGATGGAGTTTTCATTGTAATTGAATGTAAATGATTTTAGTTTATATTGTTGTGATGCATTGGCAAGTCTCCGAAAGAGAAAAAATTCCCACTGTAGTGTTAAATTGGTACCTACAGTTATATTTTTTTGAGTGAGGCGAAAAGAAATAAGAAGGTAGAAGACTAATAGGTATGGCTATCCATTTCGAATTCCTTGAGAAATACAAACAGTCATCAGGAATTATCTATAAGTAATATCATCTTGATATGCATAGAGAGGTTAGAGAGAGTAAGAATAGAGAATGAAAAGTATAGAATATTGAAGCAGAGAAGAAAAGGAAGAAAAGAGCAGAAAGAGATGCTACAGAACAGAGCTAATATCTGAGGTAAATCAGCAAACACTTATTGTGTTAAATTGAGGAAGTTGGAGCTTCCCTATCAAGTTGAAGCTTGATAGCTGTCAGTTGTAGCTAACTAAGGTTGGAGCCTCCTGTAGGTTGGTGCTTGCAGAAAAATTGAAGGGAGTTGGAGCTTCCTTGCAAGTTGTAGCTTGCAGAATTGAGGTTGGATCCTCCTGTAGGTTGGTGCCTATAGGAAAATAGTGGTGAGAGGGAGTTGGAGCTTGCCTTTACATCACAACAATAATAAGATGTGGTTTTATCCCTTTATGGGTTTCCACTTATATCTGTTGTATCTATTTGTGTTGCCTATGTGCTGAGATGATTTATCAAATCTTCTTAATGCTTACTGCTCTCATAATAAGTTTAATGTCACATTAATTTAATACTTGCTGCAACATATTAAGACTGTTCATATACTAAGTTTGAATACAAAAGTAAGCTGTAAATAAGCTGATGAAAATTTAAAAAGCTCATGTATGTATTGAACTGATTCACCCCCCCCTCCCCCCCTTCTCAGTTCAACTAAGAATTCAACAATTGGTATTAGAGAAGGTTCCTTTGTACTAGTTTAACAACTGAAAGGAGATCCTAGGTTCTTAGGATGGCTAGTAAAGAAGGATGCTCAACTAATAAAGCCCCTTTCTTTACGGGTGAAAATTATGCTTTTTGGAAAATCAGAATGAGGACATACATAATGTCTCTAGGAATAGAAGTTTGGGCTACTGTGGAATTAGGATATGCCCCAAAGGCAACTAACACAGAGAAAGAAACCAAACAAGATTTTTTAGCTAATGCAAAAGCGATGAATGCCATCTTAAATGGATTGTGTGAAGCAGATTTTATCAAAGTAATGCACAAAGACACTTCCAAAGAAATGTGGGATACTCTGGAGAACATCCATGAAGGAGAGAAGAAGGTTAAGACTTCAAGTCTATGGAGCCCAGTTTGAGAACTTAAAAATGAATGATGATGAAGACATTGCTAGCTTCTTTCTAAGGGTTGCAGAAATAGTAAATAACATGAAGGCTCTAGGTGAAACCATAAAAGAAGTTGTAATTGTACAAAAGATTCTAAGATATCTTCCACCCAAATTTAATCCCAAGGTGTCTGCAATAGAAGAGACAGCTGATTGGGATACCTTGAACATGAACCAACTACTTGGAAATCTAACAACATATGAGATGAGGCTCCCACAGAAGAAGCCAAGTACGAGGGAGGTAGCCTTTAAAACATAAAAGAATAAAGAAGAAGAGGAAGACATATGCTCTTGCTCGGATGAATAAGAGACAAAATTTGTCAAGAAACTGGATAGAGGCTCAGGTAAATATAAAGGTAAAATTCCTTTCAAATGATTTAACTGTGGAAGATTTGGACACTATGCTGCTAAGTGTCCTCACAAGAAAGTAAGGAATCAGGCTCAAGAATCAGAGAAAAATACATCAAAGAACTAGCAAAAAGGAAAGAAGTTCAGCAGAAAATCCTTCTACGCTCAACAAGACAATAGTACATCTGAAGACTCAGATGAACCTTCAAGTGAAGAAGGAACCTCTGAATTTTTATTGATGGCCGTAGAAGAACTTGAAGGTCTCCTGCTAGAAGATGAAGAAGAAGAAGGTGAAATCGACCTTGAGGGGGAGCTAAGAAGTGCTCTAGAAGAGAATGATAGACTCAAGCTGAAATGCAGAAAAAAAAAGGACATTCTCCTCAAGTATGTATGAGAAGAACATAATTCATAAGTCCTTATGTAGCTAAATATAGAGCTTGAAGAAGCCAAGAAGATAGAGGACATGTTACTTAAGCAAATCAAGGAGGAAAATCAGGAACAAGAGAAGTTGGAAGAAGAAGTAGTATGTCTCAGGAAGAAATTAGAAAATGCTAGAAGGAAAGTGGGTATAAATTCTTCTCAAACAACAAGCTCTAGTAATTTTAATGAAATTCTGGTTGCTCAAAGATCTCCTATGATAAAAACTGGAATAGGCTATGAAGGAGAATCAAGTAAAAGTAAAGAAAAGGAAAACAAAGAGATTATTTTTGTAAAAGCAAAGAAGGATGATGAAGCAGCTCAAATAATTCCTACAAAAGAAGAAACTTGTAAGGAGAGAGACAGAACCCTAAAAAATCCTCTAATAACTAAGAATGAAAGAAATACTCAAACAACAGAAAAAGATTCATATGCCCCTGAGTATGTCAAATTTGGAAGCCATCAAAGGAGATTATTCCCTCCTATGAAAAATGCCACCTATTATGTCTGCCACAAGCTGGGACACATTGTTGCATACTGTCAGCAAGGAGCAGTGATTCAAACCAACAAAAGATGCAAAAAGTGAAGAGACTGTCTCAAGCAAAAAAATGGACAAGACAACCTTACATCAGGTATGCAAATAATTTCTATGGTTACTGCTTTTATTGTAAGGAATTTGGCCATAAAATTATTGAATGTAGAAATTATGGACAAAGATTGGTGTTCAACACCTCAAGGAGGTTTATGAATCAAAGAAATTTTGTTCATACTCACAATTTTGCAAAAATGATGATCAAATGTTGTGTATGCAATCAAGTTGGACATATTCCTTCCATATGTCCTCTGAAAGGATTTGACTCATCATCTCACAAAATATATCAAACAAAAGGATGGTTCCAGTGGAAAAAGAAGGTGAATAAATGTGACCTGGCTCTAACTGCTCAAGATCTGAAAAGCCAATGGTATCTGGACAGTGGCTGCTCAAAACATATGACTGGAGATAGGAGAAAATTTATAAATTTTGACGAAAGGAAATCTGGTAATGTTACTTTTGGCAATGATAAATCAAGAAAAATCAAGGGAAAGGGCTCAGTCAACTTAGATAATGGCAGAGGTAAGGCCCAAGATGTACTATTTGTATATGGGCTGAAAGAAAATTTGCTGAGTGTCAGTAAAATGTGTGATAAAGGCTGCAAAGTTCTTTTCAGAGCACAAGACTGTGAAGTCAGATCAAGCACCACAGGTAAGACTCTGCTCAAAGGTGTTCGAACATACAACAATGTTTACATCATGAAAGAGGAAGATGAAGAATGCCATCTTAGCAAACTTGAGGAGTCATGGTTATGGCATAGGAGATTGGGACATCTCAGCTTCGATCATATCATTAGACTGAGCAAGAAGAAAGCGGTCAGAGACATGCTAGAAATAAAAAGGCCTTTTAATACCATATGCAAATCTTGTCAATTGGGTAAATAGACCTGCACATCCTTTAAGGCCAAAGAGGACCTGTCAACAAGAAGACCACTCCATCTTGTGCACATGGATCTATGTGGACCTGCAAGAACTAAAACACCAAGTGGAGAATCCTACTTCATGCTGATAATAGATGATTTCTCCAAAATGACATGGGTTGCTTTTCTCAACAATAAATCGGAAGCTCTGGAAAAATTCAAAATATTCAAAGCATTAGCATAAAATCAGACAGGATGCAAGCTAAAATGCATCAGATCAGACAGAGGAGGTGAATTCATAGATTATGACTTTGCAGATCTATGCAATGAATGTGGCATAAAACAACAATTTACTATTGCAAGGACACCTCGGCAGAATGGAGTAGCAGAGAGACAAAACAAATCTTTTCAACAAATTGCTAGAGCCATGATGCAAGAGAGTAATATTCCTCAAACCTTCTGGGCAGAAGTAGTACACACAGCGGTGCATATCCTTAATAAAGCTCACTTAAGGCCAAGCAGTGACAAGGCTCCCTATGAACAATGGCATGGAAAGCCAGCTTCAATCAAACATTTTAGAATTTTTGGAAGAAAATGTTATATAAAGAATAATGATGAAAATATTGGGAAATTTGATGCAAGAGTAGATGAAGGGATTTTTCTAGGATATGCTTCCAAAAGAAAAGGGTACAGGTGCTACAACAAGACTCTTCGAAAAATAGTAGAAAGTATTGATGTGAGATTTGATGAAGAACTTCCAAACAATACAGGAGATACAGACTGCTACAGTCCATTAGACAACCATGAAGAAGAAAACCAAAATGATGATGAAACAGGCAAGACAACAGAAGATGCAGAGTTGAGCTTGAAAGCTCCCTCAAGATACACTCAGAAGAATCATCCTAAAGACCAGATCATTGGAGACAAGAGAGTAGGGGTCCAAACAAGAAAGTAGCTCACTGAACAGATAGAAGAGGTATACATAGCCATTTTATCACAAATAGAGCCAAAGATATTTGAAGAAGCCAGCAAGGACAAGTATTGGGTGAATGCTATGAATGAAGAATTAGACCAAATTGAGAGAAACAATACCTGGGAACTAGTTCCTAGACTCACTGGGAAAAATGTCATAGGCTCAAAATGGGTATTCAAAAATAAAATGAATGAGGAAGGACATGTAATTAGGAATAAAGCCAGACTTGTCTACAAAGGATATTCACAAATCAAAGGACTTGACTTCGATGAAACATTTGCCCCTGTAGCCAGAATGGAAGCCATCAGAATGTTTCTAGCCTTTGCATGCTACCAAGACTTCAAGGTATATCAAATGGATGTAAAATCTCCTTTTCTGAATGGAGATCTAGAAGAAGAAGTCTACATGGAACAACCAGAAGGTTTCTCTTTAACATACAAAGAAGACTATGTGTGTAGAATGAAGAAGGCTCTATATGGACTGAAACAGGCTCCTTGTGCTTGGTACTCAAGACTGGATAAATATTTTCAAAAACAAGGCTTTAAGAGAGGTGGAGTAGACAACAATCTATACATAAAAGCCCATGAAAATTAACTCCTGATTGTTGTAGTATATGTTGATGACATTATGTTTGGAAGCAACAGAGAAGAACTAGCAAAAGGGTTTGCTAAGAAGATGAAATCAGAGTTTGAGATGTCCATGATTGGAGAACTTAGTTTCTACTTAGGACTTCAAATTCAACAAAATAACACATGCACATTCATCTCACAGGAAAAATACTTAAAAGAAATGTTGAAAAATTTCAAAATGGAGGACTGCAAACCTGTGTTAACTCCCATGATCACAGGATGCAAGCTGTGTGTTGATGATGGATCTGCTAATATAGATCAAAAACTCTACAGATCCATGATAGGAAGTCTGTTGTATCTGACAGCATCAAGACCAAACATCATGCTAGTAGTAGGCATAGTGGCTAGATATCAAGAAAAACCTAAACAAAACTACCTTCTAGCAGTCAAAAGAATATTTAGATATCTACAAGGAACAACACAGTATGGACTTTGGTATCCTAAAGGAAAAAGCTTCACCTTGAGAGCATACATAGATGCAGATTGGGCCAGCTACATGGATGACGGGAAAAGCACAAGTGGAGGTGATTTCTATTTAGGAGAAAGTCTGGTGGCATGGTTAAGCAAGAAACAAACATCTATCTCTCTGTCTACAGCAGAAGAAGAATATATAGCAGCAGTATCATGTTGTACACAAGTCATGTGGATGAAGCAAACCCTCCAAGACATGAAGGTAAGCATTGATGTACTTATCTCAATCAAATGTGATAATACAAGTGCTATAAGTATATCTAAAAATCCTGTGCTTCACTCAAAAACTAAACATATCCCAATCAAGTATCATTTTTTCCGAGAACAAGTGGCTCAAATGATAGTAAAAATGGAGTATGTACCAAAAAAAGAACAGACAGTAGATATATTTACCAAACCTCTTGCTAGAGAACCATTTGAATATTTGAGAGACAGACTAGGGGTAGTATCTGTAGATGCTACTCTCTGATATGAAGAGAAAGCACAGTTTCAGGGGGAGAACAGAAATGAAAATATCATTCCAGTGGGAGATCAACCAGCAAGGGAAGCATGAAACAAGTCCTTAGGATCAAAAGGATTATGGCAAGAGTACATCCAGCATAAAAGAATCAATGAAATTCAGCGTACAAAGTCAGAAGATCTCAGAGAGAGGAAATTCACGAAATGTTGACAAAGGATAAAATCACAGGATCAAAGGATAGAATCTACACTAAGAATTCAAACCCCTTTCCATTGACGTCAAAGGGGGAGGAAGAGCAAGCAACAGGAGAAAGGATCCTAATAGGAAAACAGAGGAAATGTATTTCCATCAATGCCAAAGGGGGAGACTGTTGGAAATGTTGTCATTGATGGCAAAGGAGGCAGAAAATACAAATACAGACAAAGGAGGTAGCAAATACAAAGATAGGAAAAGGAGGCAACAAAGAAGTGAACAAAGGAAGCAAAGGAGACAGGAGGAAGAAAAATTTCGAAATGTAACAGTCAAACAGCAGAGTGGAAGCAATGGAAAAGATAGAGAAATAAGCACAACTAAGGCAAAGGTAGAGGCAGTGAATATAGAGGCAAAGCCATTATCAGAGGCAGAGGCAGAGCCATTATCATAGCAGAGGCAGAGCCGTTATCAGAGGTAGAGGCAGAGGCAGAGCTGTTATCACAGTAGAGGCAGAGGCAGATGCTACATAAACACAATTCTGGGAACCGTAACCCAGGCGGAAGGATACATAATATTCCAGGAATCTTAACCCAAGCGGTAAAGTATATATATAAACCTTATTCTGAGAATCATTACCCAGCCGGAGGTTACACTAAAGGAGGAAGCGGAAGCTTGTATATATGCAGTAAGATACAAATGATGCGCCTTGTATATATAGAGGTCCAAAGCATATACACTTATATGTAGCGTGAGATCCAAAGAACCAAAGGTTCTATCAAAGGAAAAGCCTTATATGGTGGACCCTCATCAATCACATTGGAAAAAGTTGGCAGCGGAGCACATGCAACTAAAACTTGCGATTGCGATTGAAGCCCAGACCCGATGGGCTTATAAACTGTGATTAACACGTATTTGAATTCCGACCTAATCGCATCGGAGCATAGGAGTATAGGCATATCGGAACATCCATCGGAGTATAGGCATTGAAGCATGGACCCAACGGTTCAATAAGTCATAATTCATATGTGTGTTGAGTTCTGGACCCGTACATCGCATCGGAAAAATACAGTGAATGGTGGTCAATCGCATCGGACAAAAGCAGAACATCGGAGCAATATATTAAAAGATTGTGACTGCGATGAAAGACCGGACCCGATGGGCTTTATAAACTATGATTCATGTATGGTTGAGTTCCGGTAAACTGTGAATCATCAGAATCGGAGCATCGGAGCATTGGAATGTCGATAAATTCAAATGGAAATTGTGATTGCAATCAATCGCAATCGGAAGAAGTCAAGGAGAAATATATCACATCGGAAAGCGTGGCAAGCGGGCCCAAAAGGGCATTTGTTATGTATTAACATGATTATTTATTTTTATAGTGGACGTGGCAGTTTGTTTGTTAAAACTTTGTATAAGTATGCCAAGAGTTGAAATTACGTTATATATATATATATATATATATATATATATATATATATATATATATATATATATATAAAGAACTGATATAAAAAGCACAGTTACAAATGTATGGCATATGGCCATTACCCTGTGACAGTGAATAAGGAAAAAAACACAACCGAAACGGACAAAGACACAGTCAGAGAAAAGACAAATGCACAGCTAGCCAAGAGGCTGAATGAGTGAGTTGGAGTTTTCATTGTAATTGAATCTAAATGATTTTAATTTATATTGTTGTGATGCATTGGCAAGTCTCCGAAAGAGAAAAAATTCCCACTGTAATGTTAAATTGGTACCTACAGTTATATTTTTCTGAGTGAGCCGAAAAGAAACGAGAAGGTAGA
The DNA here is from genome assembly GCA_034641835.2 of Pinus albicaulis. NCBI lineage: Eukaryota > Viridiplantae > Streptophyta > Pinopsida > Pinales > Pinaceae > Pinus > Pinus albicaulis. Next base: position 1,133,699,488 of record CM076575.1, on the reverse strand, counting down.
AGACTAAGAGGTATGGATATCCATTTCGAATTCCTTGAGGAATACAAACAGTCATCAGTAATTATCTATAAGTAATATCATCTTGATATGCATAGAGAGGTTAGAGAGAGTAAGAATAGAGAATGAAAAGTATAGAAGATTGAGGCAGAGAAGATAAGGAAGAGAGGAGCAGAAAGAGATGCTACAGAACAGAGTTGATATCTGAGGTAAATTAGCAAACACTTCTTGTGATAAATTGAGGAAGTTGGAGCTTCCCTATCAAGTTGAAGCTTGATAGATGTCAGTTGTAGCTGACTGAGGTTGGAGCCTCCTATAGGTTGGTGCCTGCAGAAAAATTTAAGGGAGTTGGAGCTTCCTTGCAAGTTGTAGCTTGCAGAATTGAGGTTGGAGCCTCCTGTAGGTTTGTGCTTGCAGAAAAATAGTGGTGAGAGGGATTTGGAGCTTGCCTTTGCATCACAACAGTAATAAGATGTGGTTTTCTCCCTTTATGGGTTTCCACTTATATCTGCTGTCTCTATCTGTGTTGCCTGTGTGCTGAGATGATTTATCAAATCTTATTAACATTTACTGCTCTCATAATAAGTTTAATGTCACATTAATTTAATACTTGCTGCAACATATTAAGACTGTTCATATACTAAGGTTGAATACAAAAGTAAGCTGTAAATAAGCTGATGAAAATTTAAAAGGATCATGTATGTATTGAACTGATTCACTCCCCCTCTCGCTTCAACGGTTATCGACAAGACCAAATACTAACTATTATGTTGAATTTGCATGTATTACTTTAGTATAGCAAGATTCAAGTGGTTGACTTCATTAACCCATTTTTGAATATGAATTAAACTATTAATTTCATATTTCATGCATTAGATGGGAAGCTTCGTTACTATAGCTTTGAAGGTGGATAAAAAACAAAAAGGCACGACTTCAATCCAATTTACACCATTCAATTCTATACGTATGTTTGTGTGCACACTTTAAATCAATATATTAGAACTAGAAGTTGTGGGTGAATACACACACATGCAAAAAAGTGGAATTGAGGCCAATGAAAACAATACAAAAGAAAACAATGGTGCAGCCCAACCAACTTCTCAAAACACAGGTATAAATGCTTCAGGGGCAGTAGAGTGCACTTTAGTAGATAAGTATAATTGTTAAAAAGGTAATGTTGTGAAACAAAAAAGTGGGGTTCCAAAATTACAAAATATATGTGTATATAAAAGCATATGCATGTCTATATGTATGGGATTTTTAGAAACATTAAATATACATAATACATCTTGACCTTTGTTCAATATATAGTTTGAACAACATGCATAAAAATGGATGACAAAATTTTGACATATTAAACATTCTTAACATATGAATGAAGTTTTGTAGGAATGTACTATAAGCATGTTTGCCAATGATCCATTTAACATGTAAAGAAAAACATTAAGTGTCTCAATAAAATTCACACAAAAATGGATTCAAATGAACTCAACAATCACAATATTACTCTGATAAAGTTACTTATATGTGCAATTTAAATTATTCTTGCAATTGGAGAAGGGATTCATGTTATCCTCCCAAGCATAGGCAGTCACGATATTAGTCACGTAACTCGCCACCCATATGCCATGTCTAGAGTCTTAGATTAAAAATTCACTAGGAAATACACTAGATAAGATAAGGGAGTTATATCACTTGTTGGTGGTTTATCAATGTTGGAAAGCACTAGTGGTTTCTCAGTTGTAGAAAACATATGTGTTTTCTTAGCTGGCAGCAAGGACCAGAGATTCATTGTATTGGTGGTTTCATAGCCAAAGATACACACTGGTATTTTTTCAAATCAAGCTATCATTGGTGGTTTCTAAATCTCTGCTAGCACCCAATAGTTTAATTCAATATCCCTCAAAATCCAATCTAACAACACATATAAATTGCAAATTAAGTAGTAGAAATAAAGTAAAAATTGAATGATCTTTTTGAGTTGTTCCCAGCATTAGCATTTCCACAAAATTCTTTAGAAAATTGAATACAACCACATGTTTTAGTTTTCCAACATATTTATGGTGGTTGAGCCGTATCCTAGAAAGGGCCTAGAGGACACTCTTTTCCCCTTGTGCGACCTTCCTGTTCACGATACCCTTTTGATTCATCAGAAGAGAAAACTGAGTACGGTACTTCCAATTGCATTAATGGCTTACTCATATCATAACATCTTAACGAACCTTAGGCGTTTAACAATAAATTCGGTAAGATGGGTATGGTGGTGCACATTATACCCCATATCCCCAGAACTTTGGCCCCTCATCGCTTCCCCTCAAATGTTAATAATAACAATTAATTAATTAAGTATTGAAATTATAATTAATACTTATGATTAGTTAAAACATAAATCCATAATTAATCCCTTTTAATATTATTTCAATCATTAATATATGATTACTATCATTTGGTATTTTTCATAGAGAATTAATGCATGATTAACATCAAATAAAGCATTCATACACTTTAGTACCATCATCATGACATGAATGAGTTTCACCAGTAATAGTTTTATTATATTTAAAAAAAAAAATCCAACAATCAGTTATAACACTAAGGTGTCCAATTATTAAAAAAGCTTCTAAAGGTCATAGTAAACATAGGGGATGTTATAAAACCCACCCCCTTAAAGGAACAAGGTCCCCAATGTTCTACAAAATTGAAAAAAGACAAAATTTTGAGCTTTAAAGAGACAAATATTTTACACCTATTAAATATTAAACAAAAAGCGGTAGAAAATTTTCATTTCATTTTCATTCTCTCAGGTTGCTTCATGAGGTTAAAGGTGCTTCCATTGCACCTTGGCCTATTTTATTGCCTGGTTATAGAGAAAAATATGCCTCTGGTCCAGTATACACAAGGTTCATCATGGAATTCTCTCTCTGAATCCAATTGTATCACAGACTAATCGATCACATGATTAGAATTTTACACATATATTTTCAATAGTGACATGTGGAATATAGCATGTGTCTTTATGGTGAGAGGAAAGGCTATTTTATAAGCCATTTTCCCCTCTCTCTCCAAAACTTGAAAAGGTTTACAAAACCTGGGTGCAAACTTAGCACCAGTGCTTGATTTCAATGAGATCATCCTCAATTTAATGTGGAGATACACTTGATCCCCCACTTGAAACTATCTATGCATTCTTTCTTGATTTGTTAGCTCTTATGTTTCTCCTTGGCTACCCTAAGTTTATGTCTAATACTAATAACTTCATGTTTCATCTCCTTTAATATATTTCCTCCAAGAATTACCATGTTCACTGGTTCATCCCATATAATGGGTGTATTACACCTTCTTCCATACAGAACCTTGAAGGGGCTCATATTTAGTGATTCTTGATAGCCACTTTTATATGAAAATTCATCTAAATGAAAAAAATATTCCCACCTTTTTGGCTAGTGCATAACGTAAATTCTTAGCATTTCTTCTAACACCCTATTCTCTCTCTCGATTTCTCCATCACTTTGAGGATGGCATGTTGAACTGAATTCCAACTAAGTTCAAAATCCAAAGAATAATTATTTCCAAAATTTGGATGTGAAATTAGCATCTCGATTTGAGATTGTCTTCTTAGCTATTCCATGCATCCTTAATATTTCCTTCATGAATATCTACAAAATATCAATGGCATTGGGAGTGGAATTAACGTGTTTGAAGTGAGCTTCCTTGATTAAGTTTTCCACTACCACTATGATGTCATCATGTTATTTTGTTATCTTTGGAAAACTTGTGATGAAATCCATGGATACAACTTCTATTTCCACACAATGATTATAATTTGTTGCAATAGTCAAGTTGGATGTTTGAATTCCAACTTAACTTGTTGACACTCTAGACTCTTGGTCGCAACTTCCTTTTCCATACCTTCCTAATAATACATATTTTTTATAATGATAATAATTTTTTGATATCCAAGATGAACTCAATAGGGTATTTTATGAAACTAGTCTAGGATGAGTTTCTTCAATTCGTCCATGTAGGGTATATACCATCATTCTTTGAACTTTAAAATTTATCATCTGTGACTTTGAATGGTTGGTATTCATCTTTTTGCAAAAAATACTTCACATACTCAAAGTTTTCATCATATACCAATCATTCCCTTATCCTTTACCTTATCTTAAATTCACAAGAGCTCTTTTTTTCCAGGTGAGTCACTTTTAGACTTTTTATAAGCCCATCAACCACCCTATTCTCTTTACACTTTATGTAATTGATTTAAAATTCAAATTCACTAATGAGGGTTAATGATTTGAATTGTCTTGTATTTTATTCAGGTTGATCGAAAAGATGTTTCAACCTACATAGTCTAACATCAACACGAGTTTCCAGCCAATCAAATATTGTCTCTACATTTTTAATGCATGAATGATTGTTGTAAGTTTTAAGTCATGGGTGACATAATTTATTTTGTGCTCATTTAAGTTCCTAATTCATAGAAAATTACATTTCCTTATTTCATTGTTACTCCACCCAATCCTTCCTTATAATAATTCATGAAAACTAAAGGGTCTTTCTCTAATTAGAAATCCTTAAGATGGGTGCATTCTTGATAAATATCTTGATTTGATCAAAGTTGAATGTGCATTATGATGCCCACTAACTTTACCCCTTTCTTGTACAAAGATATGATTAGATGCCCAAATTTTTGAAAAGTTTTGAATGAATCACCAACAATATTTATTGAAAGATATAAAATATATGAATTTTGTGACATGTCTAGGAGTGGGAAACTCCATGATGGAATTGATCCTCTTATGGTCCAAAACCACACCTTTTGAGATAAAGTTACCAAACTATTGAACTCGAGTCTTGAATAAATCACATTTACTAGGTTTAGCACATAACTTGTGTTCCCTTAGCAACTATAATACTGCCTTCAAATGCTCCTCATGCTACTCTCTAGTTTTTTAGTATACCATAATATCATAAAAAAATACTAAAAAAAACTTGTCCGAGTATATGGCACAATTGATGAGTGAATTTTTTAAGCGTCACCAAAAAACCCTAAAATCTTTGAGAGCACGTGAGATAATGGGACTAGGCCTGAAGTTCAATGCTCTTAGTCTTACTTTCTATTATTTACTAAAAATTAATTGAAACATAAGGAAAATATAGAGACTATGATATAGATTTCATAAAGATAACATGTAAAAAAGAGATAATATCTTACAACAATGAAATATGTATATGAACAAGAAATAACTAAAATGAAAGAAGAAATAAATTTTTGGGTGAAATTATAGAGACACCCCATCATCCAAAAGATTACAGACATATGGAATAAACAAAAAAATGTAAATCATAAACATGCCTCCTTTTTTTAGCATAATTTTTTCACTAATTTAAGTAAAAATTTCATAAAAGTATGCATTTTAAAGTGGCTAAAAAATGTTAATTTTATTAATGAAAAAATGAGTACAACTCAATGTTTGGTCAACTCTAGCAAGAATTGTGGACCATAAATTAATTAAAAATCATCTAAGATCTAAAATACTCACACATAGTCATCTGGATTGGATCATTATATTTTTTTTCATCCATCTCAATGCTTTTACAGTGGAAAAAGTGGAGGAATCAACTCACAAGATCATTTTTACCTACGGGACTCAATTTGGAAAATTGGGGCCTGAAACCTTTCAAGAGAATTTTGAGGTATCAAATGACATTTTTTTGGAATACAACTTGTATTCTTTAGCACAACACCCTATTTTCATATTTCACACAAAATTATTTTCCTAAAGTCACAATAATCATGTCAATCAGAGTCTTTATGCAAAAGTTATGCCGCTCAAAAGTTGACCTTCCCATTTTCACCATGATAATTCGAAAGGATGTCATGTCAGCCCCCATTATTCATTGAAAATGGGATATACACATGGTTATGGAGAAGAATACTTTCGAATATACCATATTTTAACTCTAGTTAATAGTTGAGGTAATCAAACCTAATTACTAGTAGGCTATCAAGTTGTGTTATAGCCATCCCTCTCGGAGGAAAAGGGGTTACATTATTCTTGAGTGCATTTGTTCCATAGATTATAAAAGCTAGATGAGAAGGATAGGAGATAGAACACATAGATAGTATTTGCGCATTGTAGTATCTGTAGAAATTTGCTGAATAATGATTAATTATCCACCGAGACTATCCTGATCACATACAATTCGAATTTATATGCAACACATAATCTCTTCTACTCAGATCATCAAACATGCGGAAATAAAACAAGCGATAACACATCAAATCGTCATACACATTAACACAGTATGTATGGGGAAAGCTTATAGCTGAAAACCCTGCAGCTATTGTGTATATTATAATGGAGAAATCATGTAACAAACTCAATACAATACTCCTCACAAGTACTCAGTACTTTCTCATGAAGTTACACACAAACTAGCTCAGTTTTGAACAGGTTACTGGTTCAAAACTCACCGCTAATTGCCTTGCCTCTATTGCGCAATCATGGCCTGTCTATATAGAGATCCAAGGTTCGAATCTCCTTGGCTTGATAGAGCAATCATCATGGGTAATTCCTCCAAGTGTGGTGCAAATCTCATGCACAACTGATGTCGCCACTGATAGCTAACTCCACCCTTTCATCTACCTCTTTCACTGGTCTCCACTGAACTGATCATGCACTATAGTGAACTGATGTGTTATTGAGTTGAATAATGAGTTACTAATTAATGAATTAAATAATATTTAATTCACTCCACTCATAACTAATTGATTAGCTAGTTAAACTAATCTCAACTAGTTCAACTAAAAATAAACAGAACACAACTCCACTAGCTGTCTCATTAACTCCACCAAACTTCTGCCACTGAAGTCCTAACTGAAGTCAACCATGCATGATGCCATCAAACCCTTGGGAATAGCGTAATTCCTCTATCAGATGCATGATCCACTTCCAAGGCTCGAACTGAAGTGCTCCAAGAGAGTAAACTGAAGTTTATAGTCTAAATATTATTAAGGGTAAATAATATTTGACTTCCCTATTTTTAGGAGAGGCAGTCTAAAAATAGACTTTGACCTCTTCGACCTATAGGTCACAAAAATAGAGTCCCATCTATTTTTACCAACATGACCAATGCTCCAAGAATCTCATACTGGAATCCTCGAACCATGCTCCATATGTCTAAAAATAGACATAGTCTAAAAATAGACTTTGCGCCAGAATTTGCCTGCGGGCCCACTTAGTGAAGGCGACTTCATTTCACTAAGCTACATCATCTTGCTGCATTCTCAACACTCCCTCTCAGCAAGATATGGATTATCTGCAACCCCTATCCTGCCTCTGTGGAATTCGAACTTGCTCCTGGTGAGCGCCTTTGTCAGGATGTCGGCATCCTGATCCTCCGTGGGAACATATGAAAGCATTATGATTCTCCGCTGAACACAATCTCTGATATGATGGTACCTGATGTCGATGTGTTTGGACCTATCATGAAATACCGGATTAGCCGAGAGCTTGATGCAGCTCTGGTTATCACAGTAAATCACTGTAGGCTCCAAATGCAACCCGAACAATCCAACGAGGATCTTCCTCATCCAAATAGCCTCGCATGCAGCCAAGCTAGCTGCCATGTACTCGGCCTCTGCTGAACTGAGTGCCACGGATATTTGCTTCCTACTGTACCAGGAAACTGCTGTCGACCCAATGCTGAAAACTCCTCCAGATGTGCTCTTCTGGTCCGTTGGACTCCCTGCCCAATCTGCATCAGTGAAGCTAGAAAGCTTCGCTCCATCCTCCTGTCTGTACCATAGACCATATCCCGATGTGCCTCTGATATAGCGCAATACATGCTTGCCTGCCTTCCAAAAGAGCTTGGTAGGTTTAACCATAGCTTGCGAAAGCTGGTTAACTGCATAGCATATATCGGGTCGTGTATTGACCAAATACATAAGCGACCCCACCAACTGTCGATAGACAGTGGCATCCACTACCTCCGCTGAAGTAGTATCCTCCTTCCTCCAACCACCAGGAAGAGGAGTGTCAACAGGCTTGCAGCCTTGCATGTTGAACCTCTCCAGAATCTCCCGGGCATACTTGCCCTGAGAAACAAACAGTCCTCCACTGCGCTGCCAAATCTCCAATCCGAGGAAATAATGAAGGATGCCCAAGTCCTTCATCTCAAACTCTCGTGCAAGATCCTCCTTGCATGAAAGTATCAACTGCTCATCGCCAGTCAAAATCAGATCATCTACATACAGTACGATGATCAACAGCTTCCCCTCCACCACAATCTGGTACAGGTTTGGATCTGCCTCACTCTTGGAGAATCCAAGCCCGGTGAAGTAGTTTTCTATCCGAGTGTACCAAGCACGAGGTGCTTGCTTCAGCCCGTACAATGCTCTCTTGAGTCGGCACACATGCGACTCACTGCTGAAGATCTCAAAACCTTCAGGCTGCTCTATGTACACCTCCTCCTCAATAACTCCATTGAGGAACGCAGTCTTCACATCCATCCGATGAATGTGCCACCCCATCTGCGCTGAGAGAGCAAGGATCGTCCGTATGGAAGAGTACCTTGCGACAGGTGCAAAAGTCTCCTCATAGTCAATCCCCTCGATCTGTGAAAAGCCACGGGCAACAAATCTCGCCTTGTACTTCTCCACACTCCCGTCAGCCGCCTGCTTCACCTTGTAGATCCATCGCGAACCTACAACTGATTTCCCAACCGGTCTTGGGACAATCTCCCATGCACTGTTCCTGATGATCGAATCATATTCTTGGATCATGGCATCAACCCATGCGGGTTCCTCCACAGCTTCCTCAAAAGAGGATGGCTCTGTCACAACACATTGACTCATAAGAGCCATGTATCCAGTGTACCGATCCGGTGACTGTCTCTGTCTGCGCTGTGCTGTAGGTGGTCCCACAACCTTCTCTGCATCCCGAGCCAGTCGCTCAGCTTCTGTAGTGCGCATGCGCCCTCTGATGGTTGGCGCTGCCTGGGTGGTTTCTTCCACCTCCTGAACCTCCTCTTGTGGCTGATCCACATCCGGAAGCTCCTCCTTAGGAACTAACAGCTCCTCATCCGCATGCAAGTGTAGCTCCCTCTCAAGCGAACACTGCATGGCTTTCTCCTCCTGAAATTTTATATCCCGTCGCACAACAGTCTTGCGACTGTCTGAAAAATACACCCGGTAGTTGTGAGGTGTATCAATGTACCCCACAAATATTCCAACCTCAGCAGTTGGATCCAACTTCCTTCTCGCATCCTTCGTCACATGCATGTAGACAGGAGAACCAAAGATCCGCAAATGGGAAATATCAGGCCTCTTGCTAGAATAAGCCTCCTCCGGTGTACTCATGCCAAGAACCTTGTGAGGACAACGGTTCTGCACATACACTGTTGTATTGCATGCCTCAGCCCACAAGTGAAGGGGTAGGCCCTGATCATGCAACATCGCCCGTGCAGCACCCACGATCATTATGTTCTTCCGCTCAGCCACCCCGTTCTGCTGTGGGTTATGGGGTGCGATGAGCTCTCTCTGAATCCCTTCTGCGCTACAGAACTCCTTAAATTCAGCCGAGATGAATTCACCACCGTTATCACTCCTTAGAGCAATCACCTTCTTCCCCGACTCCTTCTCGACCAGTGCTTTAAACTCACAGAACTTCGCGAATGTATCGCTCTTCTTCTGCATGAAGAAGATCCAACACTTTCGAGATAAATCATCAACAAAGATCACATAATACCTGTGCTTTGCTGTCGAAGCAACTGAGAAAGGACCACACACATCTGTGTGAACTCTCTCAAGGATCATCGTGGCGTGACTATCCTTCTCGTGAAAGGCGGATTTCACATACTTCCCCAAGGTACACCCCTTGCACTGATCTGACTGCGCAAGAGTGCCCTTAGGAAGCCCAGTAGAAATCTGCTACAGAATCTTCCAAGCTCCATGGTTAAGGTGGCCCAATCTCCTGTGCCACAGTTCGCCCTCATCATCCTGGCTCACCACTTCTCCCGCTTTGCATGCCATAGTTGCGCAGCCATCTACCTGCAATTGATAAATGTTCTTGGTCCGAACCCCTATCTTCTGGGTCTCTCTAGTAGTCTTACTGCGCAGGAAGGCTTTTCCTTCGCTGAAGACCACATCATACCCCTTATCCTCCAACATCGCCACAGAGATCAAGTTCTTCTTCAATCCAGGTACATGCATGACATCCCTCAATACAAAGGGTTTACCAGACTCCCTCTGAAAGGATATGGTACCGATACCAGTCGCACCGTATCTACCATCATCGCCCATCTCGATGTGCACACCCAAATCTTTGTCCTCCAGATCTGAGAACAACTCCCGATCTCCCGTCATATGAAATGACGCACCGCTGTCCAAGAACCATACCGATCCCAGCACACTTGAAACCAAGCATGCAATCAGTGAAAAGTCAAGCTCGAACTGTGAAGCCAAGGCTTCTCCATCTGTAGATCTTCCCGCTTGCTTGTTCTTCTTCTTCTTTGGACAATTGGTAGCATAATGTCCGTGATCATGGCAGTGAAAACACTTCACTTTCGCCATATCCTGCTTCTTTCCCTTTGCACCAGAATGAGAGGTTTTCTTACCCTTCCCTTCTTTGCTTTGGCAACCAAAGCGCAGTTTTCTTCATCAGCTCCCTTTGATGAAGATCCATCTCGAGTAGTCCTCCTTATCTCCTCCTGCATGAGATCCGCCCAAAGGCGCTCCCATCCCGGCAGCTTCTCCCAACCATTGAAACTATCTTGATATGAGTGCCAAGCCTTCGGAAGACTAAGGAGAGCCAGGT